>VZRX01001890.1:0-11976 GCA_013398075.1 Notiomystis cincta
AGCCCCCGGGACGGCTCCGTTCGGCCCCTGAGGGCAGCGGGCGGGACCGAGCGCGGCGCCTCCCGGTTTTTGTAGGACCGCATATGCTAAAACATCGCTTTATTTCCTTTAAATCTCTTTTTGTAGTCGTTAAGACAAAGGGGAATGGTTTAAGAGGTAGCGCGGTGTCCTGGGAGGGAGAGCTTTCTCCTGGAAAACGCAGGGATTCCCAGGATTTGCGGGCAGTGGGGGGGTTATTTGGGGATAATGGGAGTTTCGTTGTGGAATATAATGGGGATGTAATACGGTAATGATAGGGAAATAATGGGGAAATGTTAAAAAAGCCTCTTAATCGCAGCGTTGGGTTGGTGGGGGTTGGATTTGCCCATCCCAATAGGATCAGCTTTTCCCTTTTAGGAGGGGAATTAGGGCTGCTGAATGGATATTCCATTAAGTTTTCCTCGAATTATCCCCAGATCTCAATCTCGAGGCCCTTTGCTGTGCCAGCGGTGTTGACAAAGGCGCTGGGAAAGAAAATTTGGAAAGTGTGCGTTGGAAAAGTAAAATTTCTGGGACAGGTGTTGCTTCCAGGGCAAGCTGGGAGTGTCAGGGTCAGAACGTTTCACAGATGAAGCTTCTTCCCTCGAAATTCCTGATTGGAATGGGGATTTTCCCTTAAATTATTTCCTCTTTTCCTTGCTTTAATGGAGCAGCCTTCCTGTTGTTGGGACAACACGTCCTGAGCTAATCTTAGAAGTTCTGAGAGCCGGCCCGTGTGGTTTTGTGTCTCGAGAGGGAATCCCAGCTCTGATCCCTGAGCGATTCCAGAGAGTGTGGGTGCTCCGCTCCTGCCTCCTCCGCCGCCGCAGGGGCAGCAGGGCCTGTGCTGTGGCCGTCTGGGATCTGGGGATGTTTGGGTGGGGTTTTGCCCTTTTCTGTTGCGGTTCGGTGTCGGGGACGGGTCCCGGCGCTGCGTCCGCGGGCCGAGCTGAGGCTTCCTCGGGGCCTCCCAGCGGCCCCGCAGCGCAGGCGGCCCCGGGCCGGGCCGGGCAGGGAAATCCCCGCGGCGTGAGCGCCTGGCCCCCTTCGGCTTCCCCCTGCGTGTCCTCAGTGCCTGAGGCCTCTGCCCCGTGGCCGTCCCGGTACCGCACTCGCAGGGCAGCGCGGGTCTCGTCTTGGCTTTTCTGAGCGCGGGTTCCTCGCCCTGTTTTGGCCTCTCTGCTTGGGGTGATCCGCCTGCGGATGAGTTTGGGAGCAGCCGCGCCTGGAGCTCCTTCCCGGCCTTTGGCTTGTGCAGGCAACTGTTGCATCTGCACGGCGAAACAGTAACAGTTGTGATTAATTTGTGAGTGATTTCCCCAGCAGCAGTGTCCTGGATACAGTTTCCAGCTCCGTTTGTGTCCGAGAGTGGGAACTGGGTGGTCTTTAGGGTTTCTTCCTGCCCAAACCATTCCAGGATTCTGTGAATTTAGGAACTACATAGAGAACAGAGTGGGAATTCTGGAATTCTCCTTAGCGTGGCATTTCCTCATAGCTCTGGTGTCAACCACCTGGCTGGAGGAAGTGCAGATGTTCAGAACAGGGATGGGAAGGTGTAAGACTGATGTGCTCCTTGCCCTCTTTCCCATCCTTCTCTCCCAGAGGAGAATCTGGTGCTGCCTGTTCTAAGGGATGCACAGGAGCTCATCCTCCGCTCAGAACCACCCTAAAATGTTGTGTCGTAGAGAATCAGCTACAGACACAAACCTCAAAGCCCAATGTAACTCTGAAACTTGTTGAGTTGGACAGGAAGGCTCTTCAGAAAGTGAAACTAAATTCACCAGAATTGCTGCTTCACTTTTGCAGAAGCAGTTTGAATACAGGACAGATAAAGGGGAAAAAAAAGAGATTTCGAATATGTATTAAATTTGAGATTAATAACCTGTCTTAGGCTTCTTTTTGTTTTTACATGATTCCTCATATTCCAACATGTCAGAACTTTGTTCCAGGCATGAACTGGAAAGAAAATATCTCTAACTTAAGATCAGCTGAAGCTTTGTGACTGTTACAATATCCTGCATTAAGCTGCTTACGGGGTGGTTTTGGTGGAGGGAATGCTGATACACACAGATTTTCTCCAAAATAAGTATTTTAAGGCCTCCTGAGAAGAAAAGATTGGGGCTGAAAAGCTTGATTAGCAGCTGAAAGAGAATGGTTTTTGTTAATTCAGCCTTTATAGTGTTGGAGTGAAATGTAAGTGAGAGAATGAGATCTTCTGATCCCAGAACTGAGGAGCTGGGGTCAGGTTTTGTGTGGAGCAGAGGCAGCTCAATACCTGCTGTCATCTCCAGAAGTGCCGAATTCCTGCTGTTCCTTTTGTTCCAGGAAGGGATGCGCCAGTCAGGTTGCTACAGGCACTTGCTGGGATACTGAGCATGGAAAACTGAAGGGAAAAAGATGAGGGTTTGGGGGTTTTTGTTGTTCTTCAGTGAAACAGGAGGAGTGCCAGGGCTGTTGTGTGGGAAAGAGGGTGTGCTCAGAGGTGAGGTGGGAGCACTGGGGACAAAATATCCTTAATTTTTGCTGAGCATGGCCTGGAATTAACTTCAGACTGGTTTAATTATGGATTGAGGTGCTCAAACACTTCCTGAAAGGGGAGATCCTGCTCCTCCTGCTGCTTTGGTGTGGATGCCCCTGAACTTCCATGAGTTGATCCATCTCTGGCTGAGAACCTAAAAGCTTCCAGCAGGACAAGCAGTTGTCTCAGCCCAGGGAAAGATCCCACAGGAACTGGAGCTGGGATGGGACTGGGATGGGTCCAGGGGGCTCGGGGGGACCTTGTGGCTCTGCACAAGTCCCTGACAGGAGGGGGCAGCCGGGGGGATTTGGGAACAGGGACCAGGGACAGGAGGAGAGGGAACGGCCTCAGGCTGGGCCAGGGGAGGCTCAGGGTGGGATCAGCAGGAATTTCCCCATGGAAAGGGTGCTCAGGCCTTGGAAGTGCCCAGGGAGGTCTGGAGTGTCCATCCTGGGGGATTCCACAGCCCTGTGGATGTGGCACTTGGGGACACGGGGCAGGGGTGGCCCTGGCAGTGCTGGGCACGGTTGGACTCAGTGGTCTTGGAGATCTTTTCCAGCCCAGAGCATTCCTTGATCCCCTTCCCCAGGACTGATGCTGGAACATAATTCCTGTTTCTCCCAAACCTCCAGCAGGCAGCTGAGCAGCTCCTTGTGTTTCTCACCCATCACTGAGGTTCTTCAATTTTCTGACTTGCTGAAATAAGAACTTAAACTTTTGCTTCTGCAGAGTGAATTTCTGAGGGGTTGAAAATCTGGATTGGCTTTTTAGGGGGTTGGGAAAGTATGGGAAGAAGCTGGAGCTGTCTTGGAGCAGGAGCAGTTCTCTTGTGGTGTCAGTGGACAATTAAATGCCTCAACCTAATTTCTTTGAGTGCACTTTAATGTTGTTTCTGAAAGTTTAGTTGTTTTCAACCAAAAAATCAGTTTTATTAATACTGTGTGCTTTAAGAAGTCATCTATGAATTCCTATTGTCTGGAAAAATTTCCCTTTTTCTCAATGTTCTTCTTTCAGCTGAAGAATTTTAAGCTTTGGGAATGTCACTGAATTCTATTTTCATATTTTGAAAATGACTTTCTGATTTCTATTTTGAACCAGCCTCAGGACAGAATGAGGGATTACAGGATCTGATAACTGCTCTGAGTAACCTTTTTCCATTCTTAGTATTTTTATTGAACTAAGGTGTAGTAGGGAGCAGTAGTAAAGTTTACACAGTCACTGGTGTGATTGCAAGTTGAGGTGTTTGAACAGTCACAGCTTTTGAGTAGCTCCTGAACACAGGAAAACATCAAAATCTGGGTTTCCTACTGATCTAAGTCATGATTAAAATCAGGGATTGTCATCAATCAATCATATTTTTCCTGCTTTGATCTTGGCTAATTGGGGTTTTTTTGTGTGATTTTGAGCAGTGTTTGTAGAAAACTCCACTGAGGTATCAATGAACCTAACAGAGAGCTGGGAATTCTGTTCTTCCCTTCCTTGGGGAGGGAATAAACCCTGAAGTGGTTGGTTACAGGCACTGACTGGATTCCCTCAAGGAAAAGCACTGGGCAATTGCAGGGAATACAATGGCACTCTGCATTTCTGATCTTAAAAAGAGGGGGCCCTTGGGTTTTGTCATAACACAAGAGTTTTCTGGGTATTTTTTGCATGTGGTGAAATATTGATGTTTGTGGGCTTCCAGCTCAGGACTTCAAGTCCTTCCTAAAGCAGCAGAGGGATTTAGGCAGACGCTGGAATTGTTGTAAAGTTGTTTCTTTTTGAGCCTTTTCCTGGCCAGAAGCCCCAGGCTGCATTAATATTTCCCTCCTAATCCATTCACGTCACAAATTGTCCATAAGAATGTTTCCTTGTGGTGCCTGGCATATGACCATGGCTGGTTTCTTCTGGAATTCTGTAGCAGGATTCAGTCACTCCATAGAATCCCAGTTTTCTTAGCACGATATTTAAATTATTACGAGAAGTTAAGGAAGATGCTGGATATGAATGTTAAATACAAAATGGGCAAGTGGGGAACTGTGTGCTTCAGGTAGGGCAGGGGGAGTTCTGATTGCCTGTGGTGTTGTGCTCCAGAATTCCCTGGAATGGGAAGTCCTCCTGCTGAAGCTGCAGGGAGCACCATGTCCTGTCAGCCAAAGGCTCCCTCCAGCAGCTTCCTTAGCCTGGAGCACTTCTCCCAGGACAAAGTCCCTGGGGAAATCCCTGCATGGTGATTCCTGAGTGGCACCTTGGACAGAGCCTGGAATTTCCTGTCCCTTCCTGTCACTCAGCACCCCGAGACCTGCAGCTCCCCTGCTGTGCAGGAGTGCAGAGCTCTGTGCTCCCCTTGGAGGGGATTCCAGGCTGGGATGGACCTGAGTGCAGAGATCCAAGGGGAATCAGCCACTGCCCTGGCACTCTGATGGCACTGTCACCCATCTGTCCTGCCCTGTCCCCACTGAGACACCTCAGAGAGACACCAGGGCCTGAAGGGGCTCCAGGAGAGCTGGAGAGGGACTGGGGACAAGGCATGGAGGGACAGGACACAGGGAATGGCTTCCACTGCCAGAGGGCAGGGCTGGATGGGATATTGGGAAGGGATTGTTCCCTGGGATGGGATACTGGGAAGGGATTGTTCCCTGGGATGGAATATTGGGCAGGAATTGTTCCCTGGGATGGGATACTGGCAAGGAATTCTTCCTGGCACAGGGTGCCCAGAGAAGCACCTGGATCCCTGGGAGTGTCCAAGGCCAGGTTGGATGGGGCTTGGAGCAGCCTGGAATAGTGGAAATGGGTGGGATTTAAGGTCTCTTCTCCAGGCTGAACACTCCCAGCTCTCCCAAAAATCTCAAACCTCAGCATTGTGGGATAATTTGGGATGGAAGGGAGCTCAGGAGGTCTCTGCCCCTACCTGCTCACAGCAGGCTCTGCTCTGAGGTCTCAGGGCTGTCTCCAGTCTGGTTTTGACTTCCAAGGAAAAACACTGGGGAAAGTCCTCTTCCTACAGGAATCGAGTCTCAGGAGGGAATGGCCAAGCCAGGGGACCTTGCTGAGGCAGAAGCTTCAAGGCTTTGGTGTTCACGTTTGGCATCTTGGGAGTTCAAACTTTGCACTTGATCTTTGTCTTCTGGAGGAACAGGAATTGTCTCATTTAGCCACCAAACTAAAAAAGTAAAAATCCATGGAAGCAAAGGCTTCCATTTCAGGGATGTCACTGCAGTTTGGGCTGTGCAAGAAGTTCTCATGTAGAGCTGGAGAAGAGGACCAGAAGGGATTTTTCTTTTTCCCTTGCTTCTATGTGTTGCTATTTTCTCCCCAAGATAAAAATGTGGCTTTTTTTAATATTTTAACACAAATTGATTTGTAACACAACACACAGGGAGGAGCAGGCTGGGGTTGTAGCCTTCCTCTAATGGAAAGGGACACGTTCCCTCTGGAATACAAGATGTTATTCCCAATTTTAATCAGTTCTTTTCTCCAGGCCCAACCTACAGGAGAGTTCATTAACTTTGGGATATTTTCCTATTGCAGAATTCAAAACCTGAACAAACTGATGGTTTGTCAGGCATATTGCTGTCAATATAAAAAGAATGTAATTCTAGTTTTTAACTGTTTAATGTAGCTGTTCAAGAGCTATTAAAGATAACTGAGTCAATTTGGACAGGAGGTGTATTTGTCTTGCAGACACTGCAGATTATTCTGCAAATTTTAAGATGTTTCATTATTAATCAGTTCTGTTAAACAGAGTGAAAGGTGTCAGCAAAGACAACATTTTTGTGTGTAGAAGTGAAACTGTGCAGTGTCCTGTCCCTTCTGTTCAGGTGGATTTGCTGTAGGGGAAGGAGAGAAAGCTCAGTGCATTCCTTCCCCAGCTTTCACACTCTGGAGTATCCCATTCCAAGTATCTCAGAAGTGTTGGAATAGGACCTGGCCATCTCCTGCCAGCTCTGGGAATTGCCTGGAATGAACTGTGCAAGGCTGCTGTCTCCTGAAGGCTGCTTGCATTAAATAAACTGTCACAGTGCCAGTTCAGTGGGATTGTTTCATTTCCATCCCAAGTGATGGGATAAGACAGATCCCAAAGTCCAGGGACTTGTTTTAGGGGAATGCTGTTTCCATGTCTGACACATCTCTGCTGCATCCCCCTCTTGGCAGTCAAAGGTGTCTGAAAGAGACTCACCAGCTTCAGTCCATCCATTCCATATCCTTACCCTGGGAATGTACTGGACAGGATCTGTCCCATCCATTCCATATCCTTACCCTGGGAATGTACTGGACAGGATCTGTCCCATCCATTCCATATCCATGGAATGGAATATATTGGATAGGATCTGTCCCATCTGTTCCATATCCATGGAATGGAATATATTGGACAGGATCTGTCCCATCTATTCCATATCCATGGAATGCACTGGTTAGGATCTGTCCCATCTATTCCAGATGCTATTGGGAATGTACTGGATGTGATCTTTTGGCTGGTTGTTGCTCCAAGTGTCCCTAACCTTGGGAAAGGCCTGTCTTTCCTGAGACTCCCAAGAATGCCCCTGGAATGACACAGTGGCATTCCTGCAGTGCTGATGGTTGGGGCTCAGTGTCTCTCCTTTCTCTCTTCAGGTGAGGTTTGTTTTCTACTTCAGGTTGCCCTGGAGCGTTAACAGACGTGCTCCTGGGTGTATCCATGCAGCAGGAATCCTTGGTCCATGGAGTTTTTCCTCACTGCCCATGAGTTAGGAGTTCTTGGATGATTTTCCATTCTTTGGAGCTCCCAACAGACTGTTCACAGTTACCTTTGCTGGAGTGTGTGTTGCCTGTAAATTGTCAGAATCCCATACTTTTCTCTCCTGGGCCTTGGGCCCCATCATCCTTTGGTAGGAAGCAGCTCTTCATTCCCACGAGTGCCACTGGGGCAAAATCCTGCTTTGTGGCCTTTTCCCAGGAATTCCTGTTCCATGGCCGTGCCATCCTTAGGAATTGGGATCTGCCAGTGCCAACACAGCCGTGATCCTTCACCAGTGCCAGGAAGTTTCCATAATTAAGTGTCCCCAAAGCCATCTGTTCTCCCCTGGCCAGAGCCACCATCACTCAGAGAGGCAGGGAATGGGACTGACCAAGCCTTGCAGGAATTATCTTCCACAGCTCTTCAAGCAGAGGATGCTCCTTCACCCCCTGTGCTGCCAGACTGGCACTGAGAGGTTTCCCAGCTCTCCCTTTTCCACGTGTCCAGCCTCAAACCCGTGCTCAGGACTGTTTGCAGCACGTCTGACACCCACAGAACCCGGGATAAAGTCAGGGAGAGGCTGGAAAAGTGGTGTCAGTCCCTGTGGAGGTGGGGCTGCTGCCCCAGCACATGGCCCACCCTGAGGGCTGGGCTGGCACGGGTGGCACGGGCACAGGAGTGGTGGCAGGAGGTCAGGCAGCTGCTGCTGGCAGCAGCTGGGCATTAATAAAGATGAGCTGCAATGTGACACTGCTGGGAGCTGGAAATAGAAGCAGGGAAGGATTGGCAGCTCATCCCAGACTGGAAACGCAGGAAGTGCAGGCAGCAGAATCCAGAGACGGGGCAGATGTGGCTGGCAAAGCTTGGGAGAGGGGAGCAGAGACCCAGAGGTTGTTCTTCCCCGGGGCTGAAAGCAAAGCTGAGCTTTTGGGGCTGGGTTTTGGAGTCATGGCTCCCTGAGCTCCTGTTCTCCCTGCTTTAAATGCTGTTTTTCCTTCTGAATTGAGGCCTTTCCCCAGGTTGGAGCTGAGGCTGATCAGCTCCCTGGTGCGTGGAGCAGCCAGAATTCCCCATGGATTGCCACAAAATCAAGGCTAACAGTGCTGATTTATAAATCCATAAACTGTTTCCCAACTGAGGCCCCCTCAAAACTCCTCTGTTACATCAAAAATTATCCACAGAAGCAGGGAATGTTTTGGAAAGAGTTGGGTTTTTTGGCAAAGTGAGTGTTAATTTGTGTAAGAGGCTCCCAGTAAGAACACATTTTAATGGCTGGGCAGAAAGAGGAGTTCTGAGATGGCATTTGCAGAATTTATTGTTTACTAAGGAAAATATTTTATCCCTCAGAATAAATTATCCTTTCCAGGCCTTTAAATCCAGCTCTGTTCCTTGGAGGGCAGAGTCATTTCTGGAATAATTTTCCACGGTGGAATTAAGGTTGAAAAAGACTTTTTAAGATGATTGAGTCCATGCCATCAGTCAGCAGCACCACAAATCCGTGTCCCCAGTGCCACCTCCACCTGCTTTTGAACACTTCCAGGGATGTGATTCCAGCCCTTTCCCTGAAGAAAAGCGGAGGCTCTCCATGGCTTTTTTTCCTGGCCTGGGAAGATGGATTTGATTTGGTTTCCAACAAATGATTGCTGCCATAAGGACATTAAGACATTGCTAATTTGTATTAATTATTGTGTATTGCATTTTATTAATTAGCCAGGTTTACCAGACAAATAAAACACCAAACAGAGACCGGTCCTTGCTGGCTGATCCTGACATTTAGCTCCAGCTCAGTAATACTGGACTCTGGAATTTGTTGAGATAATCTTTGCAAATAAAGACTTTTTTGGGTGTAGTGATTAGCAAAACTTCCCCTGGTGTTGTGCAACAATCTGCAAAAACATTTGTAGTGTTTACCCACTGAATATTAATTTCTCTGGGGAGAGCTGAGAGCTCTGAAGGGGCTCCAGGAGAGCTGGAGGGGACTTGGGATAAGGGGACACAGGAAGTGGCTTCCCACTGCCAGAGGGCAGGGATAGGTGGGATATTGACAGGGATTCAGTGGATTTATTCTGTATTTTCCTTCTGCTGGACACATTCTGAGTTCATTTATACATTGGACACTCCCACAAAAGGGAGGCAGACGTGTAAGTGACATTTTTTCCCTAAGAAGGTCTCTTTCTTCTCACTTTGAAGAGCTTTTGATACAAAAGAATTTCCATTTCAATTTCAAATTCAACTGGAATTTTGTCAGTTTTAGATTTGGCTTTGCTGCATCAGGCTGAGTTGAGAAGGAAGCAAGGAGAAGGAAAATCCTTTAGAAAATCTTGGAATAATAGTCCAAGTTTTTCCTTGAGGACAACATTATATATTAATTAATATTGCAATATCCATGGTGCCAAACAATATCTGAGTTGGCAGGAGGTGACACGGGAACCGCAGGGAAAATTCAGTTTTTCTGACTTGGAAAAAAGCACTTCATTACTGTGTGCCTGAAAAGAGTCAAAACATTTGCTTGAATTATCAAAACAAATGAGCTTTGAATGTCTGACATGCAAATTTCCCCCCAGGAGGTTAAAGATTGGCAAAGGGATAAGCAAGGGAAAGCAGGATTTTATGGAAGAATTTGTTTGTGGAGGTTTTTAACACCAGGTTACCAAATTTTGGGCAAAAGAGGGGTTCTGCTACGTGGATTATTGGAGAAGTCTCATTTTCTTTCTGTGCCTCAAAAATTATATATTTTTGGTGGTGTTTCTTGTTTTTTCCTCACAGCTAGGTTGGAAATTAAGATTAAATTGATTTTTCCTTTGATCCATGAGGAATTCTCATTGTGGTTTGGGGTTCCTTTAAAAAGTGTGTCCCTGAAATGAAATAGAGCAGGGAATTTGTGCTCAGATTCAAATGGGAAGAATAATTCCTTTTAAACTGGGACTCACTGGCAGTGGAATCTGGGATATCCCTGGGTTGTGGAAAGGGGGATTTATACCTAGAGTTAGATCAGAGCTAAAGTTAAAGTATTATTTACCCTGGTGCTTTATTTATAAATTCAATTATTATTTATAAATATATTTTACTGCAGTGAATTGCTCTGTATCAGCTGAATAATTGAATTTGTACAGGTTCAATATAGCAAAAATAATTTCCTTTCTTTTCCTTTTTTTTTCAGCCTTCTGTTGAGTCTTCAAGCCCAGGTAAATATTTTTAATAATTTCCAAGGATTTTGGCATCCTGGTAGTGGAAAAACTTTCCAGGAATTCCTTTAGCTGGATTGTTGTTGCCTCTTGAGGTTTTATTTCTTTCAGAGAAATAATGAATTGCTTCATAATTAAAACTTAGAGTCACCCTTCCCTGTCACACCCTTGGTGTGGGTACAGGGTTTGGAAAATGGAATTTAAATTGTCCAAGGACAAAAGGGGGAAAATATGAGCAGGGTTGGAATTAAAAACAAGGAGAACAGGGGGGGAAATATGGGAAGGGTTGGGATTAAAAATCTGGAGAAAAATGGGCAGGGTTGGAATTAAAACTCAGATATTGGTGAGTGACATCTGCCAAGCCATTCCTCAGTCCTTGCTTTGTCATTGTCACCAAATGGAACCAAAAACCTGGGAAAAAAAGGGGATGGGGGAAAATAACTCAGACATAAAATCTGCATAACTGGGAAACTTGGTTAATGTAAATTTTGTCTTTGTGGTGGTAAATGAGGAAGGTGCCCAAGAATAAAGGAGTTTTTATTTCATGAGTTTTTTTCTCCCTGTAGAACTCAACTGAGGCAGGTTTGTGATTGTTTAAGAGTTAAATGATCACAAATTGAATTTTCCAGACAGGATGTGCAGAGAGAGGGATTTGCTTCTTCCTGCCAGGATCCCTCCCCACAGGAAATTTCCCTGAATAGCGAGGCAGAGACAAAGGAACAAGGGGCGATATTTGAATTTCTGCTCACAATTCTGCTTCAAATGTCCCCTAAAGAAACAACTGAAAAGCCTCAACTCCACGAGGCCGGGATGTAACTAAAAGCATTTTTGGGGATGTTTCCCACCAGGAGGTTCAGCAACATCTGATGACCATGAGTTTGACCCATCAGCTGATATGCTGGTGCACGACTTCGATGATGAACGGACATTAGAGGAGGAGGAAATGATGGAAGGAGAAACAAACTTCAGATCTGAAATAGAGGATCTTAACAGGGTAGGTGGCTTGAAGGAGTCCTAAAGCAGAGTTTTGTGGTTTGACTCTGGCCCAAACACGAGAGTCACTTGGTCACCCTGTCCTGCCACAGCTGGGCAGAGGAGGGGAAAGGAAAATAAATTAACCAGTGTTTCATGAGATGAGGACCAGGAGAAACACTGCAAGGGCAAACAGGCTCAGCTTGAATTGAGTTGAATTTATTACTGACACAATCAGAGGGGGATAATGAGAAGTGAAATAAGCCCTTCAAACACCTTCTTCCCCCAGCCCCTCCCTCCTTCCCACCGACAGCTCAAGGGACAGGTCGGGGGGGTTTGGTCGGTTCATCACTGAGATTTTCTTCCCCTGCTCTGGGAGAGGAGGGAGAGGAGTCCATCCCCTGTGAGGCCGTGGGGTCCCTCCCACGGGAGACACTTCTGTGGGAACTTCTCCAGCGTGGGGCCACTCTCAGGAGCTGCAGCCAAACCGCACCTGCAGCTCCGTGAGCTCCCCCAGGGGCACACAGCCCCCAAAACTGCTGAAATGTGAGCTCCCCCACGGGCACAGAGGCCTCCCAAAACTGCTG
>VZRX01001891.1:0-29051 GCA_013398075.1 Notiomystis cincta
AGGCTGTGCCAAACCAACACAGTGAGTGAAGGAGTCATCTGTAGGGAGGAGGACCCACTATCCCCTGCCCTCTGAGTCTTATCGTGGTGTTTCTGTTTGGGTTTATTTAACCCATTTAGCTGCCTGCCTGTCCAGGTTGTGAGGTCTGCAGTTGGTTATGAGAATATTGAGGGAGACAATGTGAAAAGCCATGCTGAAGTTAGGGTAAATGACGTCTCCCGCTCTTTGGTTTGTCCACAGATAGCTTCCACTGCCAGTGTAGTGGTAGAAGCTCTGCTTGCTGGACTTGGTGTCCCTTCCAACTACTAGTTGTAGGTGAGGTTTGGCTTTCCTAACATCACACCTACTTGTATATGTGATGATTTCTAAATGCCTCCCGGGTAGCCTGTATCTTCTTCTACCTTCTAAATACTGACTTTTTGCATTTGAGTTCAGCCCTGGGTTCCTTGTCCTAAGTCGGTCTTGACTTCTCAAAAGTGTGCTACTAGGTGAAAGACCTCCAGAAAGAAACATGGACATTTTCTCTGGAAGGAAGTGTTAGCCATTGTGATAGTAATTGCGTGAAGACCAGAATAAAAAGAGAGGACTGTCATCTTGTAGTATCTTCTAATTCTTATCCAAAGCAGGACCTGAATTAATATTGAAATCACGTGCAGGTGGAAGTGCTGTAGTTTTAGACTGCTATGTTTCTGCCATAGAAAGCAGTTTATTGCATACAGCAAACTGCACATGTACATATTTGTGTTGATGAAATCTGTTTAATTTTTCATTTAGAATTAGTATAAGAACACTGATGCAAACCTAAAAAATGAATGTTTGCTAATATTCTTCATGTTTAAAACATGTTTCTGCCCTGCATGGGAAGAGCCAATTGTTTTTCTTATTGTAGAGGAGAATGTGGAATATATTAAGTTCATGGTTTTTCATGGGTTTTGGAATAAACCTTTTGTGCATTTCCACATGCTTCTCTTATTTTGCAGATCAAGTTTTGTTGTATTTATCACACAGTCATACTCATCTGGGTTTTGAACGTAAGTCCTCATGTTCTTTATGGTCGGTCCATAATAATTCTGTGCATTATCAAGAACGTGCAAAATGTCCCAATGAAAACATTAAAAAAGTGATTTTCTCTTGCTCTTACTCAGATAGCTCAGAGGGCACTTCTTCCGTCCACATGTCTACAAAAGGCTGGGAAACCACCCCAAACCAGATACTGTGTGTGTTGCATGATGGTAGCTTTTGTCTGTGCTCCACATCCTGTTATGTTTACTGCTGTTAATTAAGTTGGCTTTCCTGATGGTACACTTAGCTTTCCATTGCAATTACAGCTGCATGAAGTGTCAGCAGGTGTGTGCTTAGGGCAGTAATATAGCTGCTGATTTATCCTTCCATTTGATTTGAAGCCAGCAGGGAGGAGGGAGAGGGGAGGCAATGTAATAGTTTTGCACGCTTCCAGGCGCCTTGAATAGCTGGCACTGTACAGAAACAGAGACCTGGATTCACTCCAGGGCCACCAATTTTGCAGTGAGCAGCCACAGGAAGGGTCTGTTTGCAGATGTAATTCAATGCAAGAATGTAAGTGCACAGTTTGTGTCGTGGAGGAAGACAGCAGTAATTATCAGACCATCTCTATAAAAGGCAACAGAAACCCACCACCATTGCTCAGTCCTGTGTGACCTTAAACAATAACAATACAAACTGTCACAACTAGCTTCAACAGTCAGTGCCCTTGAGGTGGCTTAGTCCTTGCTCCAAATAAGAGACTAGAGTTACCCAGCAGCTAGATGCCTTGTCACAAACTGGAATTTCCTTCAATGTTTCAGTTATCTAAAGCAGTCTGGGATGAATTAGGCTGCCAAATTAACACCCAGTTCAACTTGCTAGGAGTAGGTCCTGGAGAGGGAAGAGGGGTTTGATATCTCAACCTGTACAGGCCATCACACAGGTGATGGACATGATTTCAGATTTGAAGCTCTGATTTTGAGTTGGAGGCTGACCAGGTATAAGCAGCTAATTCTGAGAAAGGTGAGGAAAGAGGAAAAGAGGGCATCCTCTGTCTTCTAGTGGAGTACTCTTGTGAGACCAGACCCTCCCCTGGCTGAAGTGGAGCAGAGAACCCAGTCCCATCCCCTTCACATTTCCAGAGGGTGTGATAACTGCAGCTGTGACTTATCATGAGTGAGCCTCACTTTTTCCTGTGGAAGGTGTTTGATTTGAAATACTCATCGGGTCATTAATTCTTCCACGTCCCAGGCAAGAACCGTAATGAGAGGCTGAGAATCAGTTTCTTGTTGGCTTGCTGTCAGTGGGACAGGAAGGGTTGCACCTGGTTTGAGCTTCAGTGGACAGTGTCAAAGTGCTTCTGACACCAAAAAAATCTTGAAGTTCTAACCCTTTCTAAGTATGGAGACCCTGTGTCACGGTTTGAGAAAGGTGTCTGCCAAGAAAGGCAGGAGCCTCCCTTGGCATGAAAAATGTAAACCTTTTCCCTCCAGATTATTAGCATTTTGAAATTAAGGGGCTGTCAGGCAAAGATAGGGGAATAGGAATAACAGTTCTTTACTAGTGTGTATATGAGGCAAACAAACACCAACTATGACAGTAAGAACAAAACAGAACCACAATCCCCCTGACAGCCGCTCTCGGCTGTGGGCACTTTCCCCCTCGGTGCAGTTCCAGTCACAGCCGGCAGGGGCGCTGTGGCTCCGCTGGGCAGGGCAGGTGCGATGGTTCCCCCGCGGCTGCAGGGGGCGCTGTGGGGCAGCTCGGGGAGCAGACACCAATGGCGGCTCGACCGCAGCAAATCCACGTGTGGTGGCTGAGATGTGCTGGAAACCCTGCGGCTGTAGCTGGGAATCCGGGACACCTCGGTAGGTGGGGTGGAGGTGTGGAGCTGGTTGCAGTGGGAACTCAGAGCGGTGCTGAAGAAGTAGCAGGGCTGGGGTAGTGGCGGCGTGGGCTGGTCAGGGCTGCGGTACTAACAGCGAGTTCCCTTCCCCCGGNTTCTTAGGAATTTTTTATGGGGAAAAAATTCCCTAACAAAAGGAGACAAAAACCCTCAACACCCTGAAATAAAGTTTTGAAGGACTTGATGGCACTTAACAGTTGGTCATTACTACATTTGATCATGCAGTGGCTTGGTGCAGGAAGAAGAGGTTTACTATGCATTAGTATCTTGAATTGAGGGAGACAGCAAATTCCTGGATACCCATCGCCCCCTGCCAGCAGCCTGCTTATAATTTCCCAAAGCAGGGATGAGATGCAGTAGGACCACCCGCCCACTGGGAGCAGCTTGAGATATGAAGAACTGATCATCTGTTTAATAAGGGGCCTTATGATTAACTAGAAGTCCTCGTTCCTCTGATATGAGAAATTTACAATTCCACCTCCAGAAAATTCAGACTTGTCATACACATTATCCGTGGCTTGCTTTTGTCAGAGCCTTAAGCTGTGCTGTTTCTCTGCTTTGTTCTATGAAAGAAAAGCCTGCAGCCTGTGTTGGAAAATGGCTCTTGAAGGCTCCATATACTGCCCAAGCCACTGCAGCTCTTGTTGGGTTCTGCCACAAGGGGAGCAGAGAAAATTTCTAGATTGATATGTGCTGGCCAGAAAGCCATGTAGTGGTACTTCACAGACAACAAAGAGAATTCCTCTGTAGGATGGCTTTCTTCTTGGGACTGGGAAGAGAAGGCTGGGGTTATAGCAAACCTTTGGGTAGCAGAAGATTGTGAGACGGATTGGTTTGATATGAGGAGCTGAGCAAATACTTCTCATCCCATCAGAAGTGGAGGAGGATTTGCTGTATTCTGCTGATTTCTTGCAGAGTGATGGTGTTTATAGGCTCTTCACCTAAAGAGTAATTGAGAAATAAGCCCCTTTTCAGCTGTTGCCTGCTGTTGTTTTTCATGTCTGTGTGAAGGACAGGAGCCAAGTATCTTGTCTTGTAGGTGATTTTAGTTGTATCTGAGCAAATATTGTTTCTGTCTCAGTTGTTTCTACTCTGCAGAAAAAAAATTACCTGACAGCTCTTTTCTTTTTTTTGCCTTACATTTTTGTATGTAGTTAAGGACTGTGATTTATCAAGTATGTGGGTAACTATCTCTCTAGTGCTCTCCTGTGTACCAGTAGCAGTGTTTTTACTCTCAAGACAGATGTGCACTGAGGTCACAGCTGCATTCATCTATGAAGCAGTTGTATTTATTTATAATAAACTTATCTATTTATACTTATCACACCTGTGTTTTACAAGGCACTGTTATTGCATATGCTGAAAGATATTTGAGAAGATAAATGCTTTTGGGTGTTGAGAACCTGTAACTGCAGGTGACTGTGGTGGAATTGTGTCTGCTGAAAATTAGACCAAAGAGACACAATCAACCCTAAGACCAAGGCAGGAATGCAGATGTTGCCTACAGCTCTTCTCCACCAGCCAAAGACCTTGCCTGTCTGACTGCTCCTCAAGCAGTGAATGCCAGTGGAAGGATGTGGCCTTTGTGTTGCAGCAGCTTTCTGGAGAGAGATTAAACTCAGAAATAGTTACTTAGGTGGGACTCCTGGGTTCAGAGCTGGACTCCCTGTTTCGATTTCCATGTTCTGTGGGCACCTGTAGCAAAACAGATTCCTTGGGATAAGCCCTCTGTTGTGTGGTGGTCTTCCCCATGTCTGCAGCCACTAGTCTGTGTCTCCTTAGAAAGCAATGGGTTTGCTTTGAAGACTGCTTCTTATGGAAAGATGGAAATGCACTTAGAGAATGTCTGAAATGGACAAAAGTTTAAGTAAACTTGGTAGAAAGTAACTTCTCAATTTCATGGTACACCTTCAATTGATCTTCCCCATTCTTCATCCATTAGGTCTAAGTCTTGTGGCAGTGTATCTCAGTGACATCACTCCTCATTGATAGCACAGCCATGACTCAGTTTCATCAGAATTGTTTCTGCTGGTCACTTTGTGGTGATTGCCTGCTTTTTCTTTCTGTTTCAAGGCTTATTTGTTTTTTCTCTGTTCAGCATCATTGTATATTGGCAGCTGTGTTGCAAGCAGATTAGATTATTTTATTTTTAAAACTTTTTTTGTCCTAGAACCAGTTTATGCATATGCACACTTCAGCTCTCTGCTGTCATCTGTTCCGTAGGAGCAGACCTGAACCTTCTGACTTTGAGAGCTCAGCACTGGATCTGCCTGGAGATGACCCAGCCTCAGCAGTTCATCCCTTACAGTTCTTATGAGGACTCCTTCTGGTCTTTCGCCTGTGCCAATATTAGGGCCTCACCTGGCTCTTCCTTAGCTTCATCTAATGCTACTAACAGCACCCCCCCAAAATGTTTCCTTTATGTTCTTAGTTTTGGTCTACTCTTATAGTTTCATCTACACAGCCCTCTGACTTCCTTTAGTTTTCTTGCCCCAGACCCCAAAACTGCCAGTGCTTCTTGTGTTTCAGTGAATCCAAATTTATATTGTAGAATTTACAGATACGTGCAGCAATCATTTAACCTATGACTGGTATGCAACCTCTTTTTGGAATTCAGGTCAGGCTTGTCTTCAGAACAGGAGTTAGAGATCATGCAGTTTACTGTATCTGATTGTTGATATAGGGTTGTGGTTTCATTTCACCTGCTCATCCTGTTGTCTCTGTGTCTACAATAGGGTTTCTGCCACAACATGTGAATTGACAATTTGTGTTTTGTTTTACTCTTCCAAAATACATTACTAATCAAACATCTTAAATGTTAAATCAGGTTTTGGCCCATATGACGCAAAACACGTTTTTCTAGAGAAAAAACCTAAGAATACTATAGCTTGCATTTCAAAGACATGGTGGTTGGGAATGCAGCTCTTTGCTGCAGCAGCTCTACTAGGAAGGGATTTGTTCAAGTGTATAGATGCAGGGATAATTGAAGAAGAGCAACTATTATCCACAGAACACATGCAAGTAAAGAGTTGGTTTGTAGGGTTTGGGTCCAAACAGATACCTTTACATGAAACTCTCTGCTTTCCTTGTCCGTAAAGGAAGGAGGTTCAGGGCCATGATTTAAGTGTGAACTCAGAGAAAAACCTTGTCCCTGTGGCCTGACACGCTGTGTACCTTTGATCTGTGACACAGCAGTTCCATGGTGTGCCAGCAGTTCATGACATTGGACATGCACACAGAGTCCTTTTACTGCACTGAATTATGAATGAAAAGATGTACCTTCTAAATCATAAATCACATTGCAGATGGTTTTTGAAAGAGAGACTGTATTCTTGGTAAGTTGCAGATTAGCAGAGCAACTAATTGTATCTTATCCTGTGTCATGGGTTAACTTTTGATCAATGAAATGAACATTGCCCTAGGGAAATGCAGTTCTTGGGATCATCACTGATCTGTGTAAGAGGGAAATTGACTTTAGAAAAGTCTTCTGGAGATGGGTTCAGTCCAGTTCAGATTCATTGTAAGACTGACTCATTCTACTTTAACTGGCATTGGGCACAGCTGGTCCTTCCTTGTAAAGCAAAGCCAAAGTATGGGTGCTATTTAAAGAAAATGCATACCAATTCAATAAATATATGTATGTGCATGTGCTTAATTATGGGGATTTTTTAACAAACCAGGGTCTTTTTTCTGCTGTGATTTGCAGTCAGGCAGTGAAAGATAGTACATCAAAGACTGATTACACTTAAGCTTGCATGTTACTCCATTAATAAGCTGTTGTTGACTTTGGCCATCTAGTAAGTATGGTTTTTGTAAGTAAGTTAATTGTCATGTAATTGGGATTGATATTGTCAGGAGTTGTGTTGTTTTTCCATAGCACATTGAATCAAGAACAAGAGATCAGCAGAGCTTTTGCTGTAGCCTGATGGCATAACAGGAAACAGTGTTCACTCTTCCAGTCCTTTTTGGTGCTGCTATCAAGTGGTGGGGAATACAAACAGCAGGTTGGCATCATCCTTGATTCCAGCCTTGATTCCAGGCTCCTACATATGGCTCCTCACAGGCACACGGAATAAAGCACCTGTTTGGTTTTATGGGTAAAAAGTGACAAAGTTACCAGTGTCAGACATCAAAGGGTTGTGAGGGTTGTGGTACTGGCTTACTTTCACAGATCCACCCAGCAAATGCAGTGCTCAGCGTGGGATGAGCTGGCTCAGGAAGCTTACTGACTGCCAGGAACTGGAGACACCATGAGAGACTCCTCCATCCTTTGCATCATTGTTTTCAACCATTGGAAAGTATAGTCACCTGAATCTTTCTTTGATGGCCTATTTGTTTGTCAGTCAGTGGTCTCAGGAGCTTCATAAATAATCAGCAGTGTAGCCTTTCTGACTTCCAGCTGGTGCTTTAGCCTTCTTTTGCAGGAATAAAAAGCTAAGCCATTGAGACTTTAAAAATGGTGCTGACTTGTAACCTAGATAACTTAAGGATAAAAAATAGATTAAGGGACTATATTCTTCTACAGATGCTCCTTTAATTTTGGTGGTTTCAATGACCATAATTATATATTTTAAAATAGCCATTTCCCATCTCTTCTGGCTCTGGAGAAAACATATGCCAGGCAAGGATGGGCATGGGGGAGGTGTGTGTGCAGCCTCTGTGACCTCTGTGTTTAAGTTTTATTACAGGTGAAGCTCTTGGGACTCTGGGAAATGGTGCCTCCCCATCCTTTGTGTGGTCAGATGTTGGTGTCTGGACTGACAGAGCTGGTGTATGGAGGCAGAGATAAAAACTGCTCACATTGCTAAAATCCTTCTTTTTATTTTTGTCCTAATGGACTCAATAAGGACTTACAGATCTATGGGCTCTGTTTCTTCTCTGCTTTTCTGGCCCAAAAAAATCCTTGCCATGCAGCATCAGCCAGGGGGGCAAGTACCCATCACCATGCATGAAGTGCTCCAAACAAAGGCATGTTGAAGAGCAAAGTGGTACCATGGGCACTGGTGTAACAGAAGGCAGCAGCTTCCAGCCCATTTTGTAAGGAACCTGAATCTGTCCTTGACTTCAGCATATGTCTTGAAAGCTCTTGTTGGGTTGAATCACTGTGGGAGCATGGAGGAATACTTAATTTCTTGGTCCCAGTGGGACTGAAGTTAATGCTGACTTGCTAAGTCTTGTTAGTAGTTATGTGAGGTCTGGTAGCTTTGAGTATGAGCAGTTGTCAGGGTTCTGGGAAGCTTAAAGGAAGAAATATTGCAGATGGGTCACTTTCAGGTTCAGTGACAGAAAAGTGGGTACTTTTTCTTTCAGCATGAGCAGCTTCCTTGGCCTAGGGTGCCTGAGTCTGTTAATGAACCTTGCTATGATGATCCTGTCAGATCCTCCACATTGCCTGAATAAATCCTACTTATTTGTCACCAGAAGAGCATGTGACTGTTTTCACTTGCAAAACAGCTGATTATATATCCATAGAGCATCCTCCTCCGGCCCCAGTTAGAGGCTGAAGCCCATGTGACAATGTATTTTCTGAGTGAAGCCTTGTTAATTGAGCATATAAATGTGTAATTGTCTGTACAATTATTCAATTGACATGGTTTTAGTTTGCATACAAATATGGGAGCACAGTCATGCAGTTGAGCAAACTGTCCAAGAGATCAGATGCTTAAATATGTGCATTCTGTGCACAGATGTGAACACCCTTAGAAAGATCAATCCAGTTGTGGTCACCTCTTTTCTTTTTGTATGTGGATATGCTAATCTGCTTATTTTCATCCAAGTCTGTAACATACCATAGATTCTGTGTTAACTTGGTCCTTTTCCCTACTGTTTATGTTTCATTGGTATGGGAAATAGGAGTTACCATAGGAATTGTTCAGAGGTTGCCCTTAATGTATGTGCTTGCTTTTCATGAAGTGGCACCATGTGCTCACAATGATTGGTGCTGTAATACCTTTAAAAATGTTCTGTGCACACGAAATAATAAGTAGAAGTGGGGGGATGGGGGGTGGTTTAGCAGAAAGGCTGCTCTAACAATGGGAGCTGTTGGCAGTTGCAGCCCAGTGCAAATTCTGAGAAGCAAAAAAAGGCATAAAATTTGCAACTACTGGTACATTTGGAGTTTTCTCTGCACTCAGTGGTTTCTCTGCTTGGAAGCTGCTGATCTTCAAAGGAAGGATGATCTGGCAGTTTTGTTCTGGCAATTCTTGTTTGTTCCAGTAAATAAAACTCCAAACATCTGTTGGAGGTCTGCAGTGCTCATTTACTGTGAAAGAAAACACAGTGATACTGCTTTTCTTTATAACTTATCCTTTTTAATATAGAATTGAACACCACATTCGGTAGTTTGAGATTAAGTATATAGGAAGGTAGTTTCAATAACATGCAAAAAAGTTCCTGAATTGGAATAGAGCTGTGCCATGTATATGATTGACAGCTTTTTCCAGCCAAGGGTAGTCTGTTCTTAAAATAATGCTTTGGTCGTGGGTGTGAGTGGTGCCAGGGTTGGGGATGCCATTTTAATCTGAGTGAGAACCACTCCTGTAAGAGCCCTGTCTCTATTTCTCCGCAGATGTCGCTCCTATGAGGATTGCTGTGGCTCAAGATGCTGTGTAAGAGCTCTCTCTATCCAGCGACTATGGTATTTTTGGTAGGTCCAGGGCATTTGAGAATTTTGTCTTCGTCCTCGTCTTGTTTGTTGGATTTGAATCAAGGTATTGCCAGCCCTGGTGGTTTAAAGTACAGTTGGTGCAAGTTTGCAGTAAGGTGTGTGTGTACATCGAAATGCAAGGACTTTGGGTTTTTTTCTTACAAAATTCTCCTGATGTAGTAAGAAAACACTGAAAAAGGAGGTTAATCATGTCAGGCTGTGACCTTTCCTGCTTCTGCATCCTGCTGCTTTATACAGGCAGTGGTTCCACTTTTATCCAGAATTGCTGAATTCTTTATGCTGCTACCAAGCAGCAACATTCTTCCTTTTTTTGTTGGGTACTCAGTTTCAAAAGTGGATTGTATAAGGAGGATTGTGCTTTTAGGCAGGGTTTAATATATTCTTGCCAGCTGTATTGTAGCATCAATTAAAAAGGAAGAGAAGTACATTTATGACTATGAGGATTTCACTGGAGATGACAGCAAAGCAAAAGAAGGCAGAAAGATTGAGCTTGTGAAACCAGCAGCTCAGTAATCTGGATAAAGCTCAAACAAATCACTCTTATTTGCATAGTGAAAAAATAAGGTAAATTCCTTTTGGAGAGGAATTTAAGAAAGCACCTGAATAAAACCTTCTCATTACAGTCGAGAGAAAGCAAATGCTCTCCTAGAAAACCTCATTTCAGACATTTTTATGTGGAATTTGAAGACTGATTAAAAAAAAAAAGCCTTAAAAATTGAAACAAATAAACAGTGAAAAACAGAAGCCTGATATATACTGTAATACAGAGATTTTCCAAAGCTGACTGTGGGATTTCAGTGTACAATCCTTACTGATATAAGTGAAGAGCTCTCTATCTCAATCCCTGGGGTAATGTTGAAGTCTCTGTTTTTCTGTTCAGAAAAAAATCCTTTGCAGGAACACTGCCAAAGGGGAATGTATTAATACCAGCTCAAGAGAAAAAGAACCTCCTTCTGCTTTCATTTCTAATGCAGAAACAAGAACAGAGTTTGAGCCTTTGCATGAAATAGCTCTTGCTGCCCTGCTGTGCCACACTCTTCCTCTCAGGCACGAAGGCATTCTCCAGAGGAAATAAGCATGGTGTGTCAGCTTGCCTCTGGCCAACTTCCCTTCCCTTCCAAAAAAGCACAGTTACTGTCTTCTCGTAAAGGGCCATAAAACCAGATGACAATTACAGGCAGAAGAACCATTCCTATTTACAAGAGCTTGCATGAGTCACTGGAGTGTCTGACAACTGACCAAGGAAACACAATGAAAGCCACTGAAGGACAAAATCTGATGTGCCCTTGCTGCATCTTCCTGTTTCCACAGCACCAGTGTAAGAGAATGATGAGGACAGTTTAGTTAGGTTGGAAAAGATGCTGAGAGGAGGAGAATGGTAGCTAAATGATGTCTTTTTTCATTGAGAATTTAATAACCCATGTAGGAAGCACAAAGCAAAGTTTGTCACCATCAGTACTGAATGCTTCAATCTTCTGGCTTGAGCTTAAGTGCCAGCTATCATATTTCCCATGGGAAACAGAATTGAAATGTTGAGTTAATTTAAGAACATCTAAGATTCTTCTTTTAATGGCAAATGCAGAATAGTATTCCTTTCTGTACCCCACAAACATCCTGGGCAGCCTAGACACTGTAAGCCTGAGGCCTGCATCCAAGATGAACAGTTTGAAGCTGTACTGACCTGGAGTTTCAGTTTAGCATCCCAGTGGCCAAGGTCAGGTGTGAATCTGAACTTTTGAGAAGTTCAAGTGTGTTTTGCTTTTGGGTTACATGCCAGAGAACACTGACAATAGTGCTAATGACTGAAGATGTCCATAATACATCCATAAGTGCTACATGAGTGCTATCCCAAATGGCAGATCTGCTCTCAAGAGGCAAGCTATTTAAGAAACCCTGTTAAAAGTTGTAGGCCAGTGTATTCTCAGTGAACAGTCTGGATTTAAATGCTGCCTGAATGTGCAGGTTTTGACCTCCCTCTTCTTTTTGCCTAGGTTCCTTTTGATGATGGGAGTTCTGTTCTGTTGTGGAGCTGGTTTCTTTATCCGAAGGCGGATGTACCCTCCTCCATTAGTAGAAGAACCTACTTTTAACGTGTCTTACACCAGACAACCAGTCAACACTGCATCAGGTCAGAGACTGCTCTTACAAGTTTCATTGGTTTTAGGAAGCTGGAATTTGTACAAGGGATTCCCTGCACTAAAACATGCAGCCACCTCCTGCAGTAAGTGATGTCTTCAGCCTTTCTAACAGCATCATTCAGCTGCAGTGTTCAGAAGTGGTTTTGACACACATGGGACGACAGAACTTCCAGTTCTGTTTTGCTTCCTAATACCTTTCCAGGTATGTGTCCATGCATGGAAGGAGGCCAGCAAACTCTCTCTTTGCAGTGTAGACAAAATTATAGGTGTCCAAATTCAACCGTCACATGAAGAAAGAGTTTTAAATATAATTGATAACATCTGGCAGAGGTGAAGGAAAGCCTAGCGTTTTCTTCCACAATCTGGCCATCTTACAAGTATTCTCTCTTTGATTTGCCTTCAGTGTTCTGTGCTGCAGTCTTTCTGTGGCAAAGTGGTCTTTTTCCCCTTGTTAGTCTGATTGCCTTCTCTCTGCTAAGTAATAATTGTGTCAGGAGGATAAGTCCTAGAGAGGGCTCCTCTGGCAAAATTGCTTTCTAAGTTTGTAATTTCTTCCCCTCTGTCAGATAGTTCTAGTTGGGAGCTCTCCTAGGTCTAAATGGTTAAAAATATGTTACAGACACAAACTGACACTTTATACACCCTCCTTGCTTAAATCCTAAGGGTTTTTTTAGGGCTTCCATTCTGCATCTGTTTTTCTCCATGACTGAGCAGAGAATATTTTTCAGCAGAGGGGCAGCCAATCCAATTAGACTAATATTTTTAAGCCTGAAAAATAGCCCTGAGTTTATGTGAACAGGGAGTGCCGTGGCTGGATTGGTAAACACCGGATTTAAATTTAGAGCACAGTTTTACTCTTTCATGGTGCTTCATGGAACATAAATTGTGGGCAAATATAAAATAAGCATAAGCTCTTTGATGACCTGATTATCGCACCTGCTTCCAGAATGTTATTACTGTTATTTAAAAGCTTTGGGCTCTGAGCTATCCCCACCATTTATTTTTTTATTTTTTCTACTGTTCTAGAAATATTCAAGAGCAAAAGCAATGAGAATTAGTAGTCAAGCAAGATCCCATTTTCCACTAGTTACTCTTCCAAGTTTGGTACCAGTAGCCAATTCACTGTTGAGGTGGAGCCCTCAAAATTTGGCTCATAGCCTGTCTCCCTCCTTCCCTGCAGAGATAGCAGCAGCAGCAGCATCTTCTACCATCCCAGCATTATCTGCTGGGAGTGCTTTTCTGGGGGCCTGACTGGGAAAATGGAAGGGGAAAATCCCTTAGAAGCTGTGTCATTATAGGAAGAACAGATTGGCACCAAAAAAAACAAAACCCTGTTGCTCAGCCATGACTTTTTTCCCAGTCACTCTTTATTTAAACAGACAGAAAGAGAAGAAAATTAACTTATATCTTGAGATAGTCTGTGAGTTCAGTTGCATTAAGTCATCTTCTACCACCCACTATGATACCTGAGGAGGGTTATACACCAGCTTTGTTCTTAGGGCAGCAATCTCTGTTATTCCTTATGTGTCATAGCCAAGGAATTTTGCATTTGGCCATACATTTCCTTTCCTTGTCCCTGCAGGCTCCGATATCATTTCCTAAACTGAATGTATGCAAAGCAGTCTTGTCCCATTGTGTTAGGCAGCAGTAACTGGTTACAGCTTGGCTCTTTGCTTCATGCAGGTTCACCTGCTGTATCATGCCCAGGAGGAAAATTACCCATCTGAGCTTCACTCTGGCCTATTGGCAGATACAGGACACCACAAAATAATCTGTGAAGTCCTTTTGTGAGACTTGACACCTGAGTCAGGGCCACAGTAGAGACTCCTTTGTCCATCTGGGATCCCACACCTCTCCTCTCTGCAGACAAAAGCTTTTCTGTCAGGGCAACTGAACAGGGCTCACTGTTTTCCCTTTCAAATGGTAGTTGCTTGGGGCAGTGGTGCTCTTTGTTTCACTAAGTGATTTCCATTGGATGCAAAACTGAAACTTTTGGGTGGTATCTGAAGAAGTGAATGCAGTCCTGCCAGCCTGGGTTTTTTCTGGGAGGGAGAAAGATACTCTTTGTCTTTGCTCCGGTGAACATTTTGAAAAAACTTGTCCAAGTATGCAAAGCACAGGCCCTGGGAGAGCACAAGCTGATGCCCCTGCTGTTGCTGATACCTTTTCTCTCCTTTTCTTTCTTTCAGGGTCACAACAAGCTGGAGTGCCGTATTACACAGATCCAGGTGGACCTGTGATGAATCCCATGGCTATGGCTTTCCACGTCCAGCCCAATTCCCCACAAGGAAACCCAGTTTACCCACCCCCACCTTCCTATTGCAACACACCACCTCCCCCTTATGAGCAGGTGGTGAAATCCTCCACGTGAGGACTCTGGCTCTCTGACCTGACTGTGTGAGAAGAAGGTGCAATTGCAAAATGACCAAGATGGAGGGCACCTGCCCTTTTGAACACTTGCTAGTTCTCCAAGTCCTCTTTCCTTCCCTTCCCTGCACCTTTCCTCATTAAAGTTACTTGCAAAGGGGTGATTTTAAATTTTTTTTCCTTTTTCTTTTTTTTTTTTTTAGTAGAAGTGGATTTTTTCTTTGTCTTCAAAATGAGAGAAGTTGTCTTTGTAATGCTTTTAATGGAAACCTATATTTAAAAACTGTACGTCTTTCTCTTTATTTATTGTTTGTTTCAGTCAAGTTTGTAATTGTGTTGTGGCGGGTTACTGATAGCAGTTCTTGCGGCCTCAGACTGATGTGCAGCCTCCTAAGACCCCACAGCAGAAATGCCCTCATCTAAGGGAAACAACAGAGAAAGAGGATAAAGGTAGAAGCAGCAGGGCAGTGATTTTACCAGAAATTGTGATTACCATCTTTTGCTTTTACAATTTTCTTTTACAGTTTAGTTCTGATAAAAGTCATTGTGATGGAGTACCAGCATTGAGTCATTGCAGGGGCTCTGCCAAGTGCCCTAGAAAAGAGGGAGTTGTTACTTTAAATGATGCATCTAAAAAGTTAAGGACTGGGACTTGAGTGTTTCTTGTCCACCACCTGGACTCTGCCTGTGTGATCAGCATCTTGGTGGGATCCCCTTGTTTTGCCTACGCTGAAATTGTATGAAACATACAATGACCTGGATGTTGGCATGAGAGAAAGGGGTTAAAACCTCAGAGCTACTTGTGCCTCTTGACAGAACAGTTAGAAACATGAAATTCATAGATTTTCTTCCCTACAGTAAGAAGGGATGGGATCATAGGTACAAGTTTACTCCCTTTGATGTTGATGGGAGTTTAGTCCCTGAGAATTAGTATCTTTCATTTTACTCTTACTGCTGCCACAAAGAGTATCAAGTAAAGCTGTCATCTTAGGTGACAGATCTGTAAATCTGTTCTCCTCTCTAGGTCAGAAAAATAATAATTTTTTGAGACAGGTCCTTAATAGCATTCTTTGACCTGATGCACAGATGGTTTGGCTTTCAATATCTCTTAGCTCTTCTTGCATTTTATTGTGAGTGCTCATGGCCAACCCTCTGAGTGACCATAAATGAACACCTTCAAATAAACACAGAGCCCCTTTGCCTGTCAGGGCTCTCACACCCATCCATGTCTAGCAAAAATGTGAAGTTGCTTTGAAATATGACTAATGTGACCTTCTCCCTTTGTGCATATTCAGAGTCATGTCACTGAACAGTGACAAAAAGAAGATGCCAGTGCCTCCTGCTGCTAAAGGACCTGCAAAAATAATATACCTGAGTGTTAGGAGTCCCATGTGGTCTTTGGTTACCAGATGAATGCTCCTGTGCCATGCCAATCAGGGCACAGAGGTCTCACTCAGTCTGGAGTAATCTGAAGACCTGGGTTGCATAGGGAGCCAAAGCTTTATCCTGGTGTTGTTCCGTGCCGGTGGCTTCCGAGAACTTGTTTCTAGGTGTCAAGCTGGATTTGCAGAATATCCCTTTTATGAATATGAGTGTCTAACAGAAAAACTTCTAAGGGCCACTGTTTCTGCTGGTGGAGTTAGTAGCCATCTGAAGCAGAGTTAGCACTGGAGGAGTTTATTCCTGCATACCTGACTTGGGTGAAATTGTAACCAAGGCTTTCTCTTACTGTGCATCATAATAAGGGACAAAGCAAAGTACCTCTGTATGTGCAGTCTTAGGTTTGAGGGATACTTCAGATAACAAAAATGTATATTTTATAGATGAATACTAGGTCCATCTGCACATCACAACTGTATAGATTTTCTAAATTAGCTTGCACTTGAAGTGTAAAAGCTGAGTATGGTTGTGTTTACAGAACATAATTTTTTTAAAGCAAATCCAACCTTTTTCTGTCAATAGAAATGGCAACAGACCTCATGTTAGTAGATGTATGTTGTTAAGTCCTTTTATATTATGAAATGTATCTATGACAGCTGGCATTGTCCTGGACACATTGAATAGAAGCCTTTGTACAGTGAAATTCAACTTCAGATGAAGTTTTCCTGAAGTTTGGCTCATTTATTTCCTAGTGTTGATGGATGACACTACCTTGTACAACACAGGGGAATTCTCTGCTAGCAAACTTGCTTGGTCTTGAAAACAACTCCTGCATGGGCATCCTTATGCATTAATTGCAAATTGTTTACATGCCTTTCCTCTAGTTGCCTCACCCATTCCGACAGGATTTACTTGGCAGTGGTGATGCCCTAGGAGCTGCTAGCTGCTGCAACATTGCTAATGTGAGCTTTCCTGTGGGGGTTTGGTGCTTCATCTGCTGGGATTCTCTGGATGCAGCTACTGTATCCTCTCTCAAAGACAAGAGAGATTTTGCTGCCTCACTGATGAGGCAGGGTGGTGTTTTGACTGCAAAGTAAGGCTGGTGGCGGTGGCTGGGAGCTCTGGGGATGCATTCAGCACTCCCTTCCCCTTCCCAGAGGCACTGGACAGTGCAGCTGACTCCCAGCTGGCCTTTTGAGATCTCCCCATCTACCTCAGGAAGGTGATTTTGTGCCTTGTCTCCTGGTTCTTGCAGTCATGTTTGATGCAGGGGAGTTAAACACCTTGACAGGGCTTGGCCAGAACAGAGATGCTTCAGTAGAGTCACTGCACCTGGGTGGGAGAGCCAGGAACATGAACAATGTAAGCCCTTGAGGTCCTTTCTTCAGCTGTGTATCCCCAAAATGTGTCTAGTGTACCTCTGAGGAGGCAGGGACCAGGCAGGGGAGGACACCTTCGAGGTTTCTGCTGCTGTGATCTGGCAGCAGAGAGAATGAGAACGGGGTCAGTGCCCTTCTGCTGAAATCTCCAACCACACTCCTTTATGAGAAGAGGCACCACCAGGGACTCTTGGTACACCTTGTTTGTAGCTCTGGTGAGCCCTGTGTTTCGTCACTTTGGCAAGTGATAATGTAGTGACAACTTTTTACAGTTTGTGGGTGGTTTTGTTGGTTTTTTTTACCCTTTGGAGCCTCTGTGACAGCATACACTGCTGTAACAACAAACAGCTGGGACTGTATTTACCAAAAAGGTGTTCAGACCATGTGAAGAAGCAAAGGAGGAATTCTTTCTTCCCTGCTTTAAAAAATGCAACTCCAAAACCTCAGAAAGGTTAGCTTCATATATACATGCATCCCAAATGTCACTTTTTGGCACTCAGGTTGGCCAAGAAGTCTAACAGTTTTTCAGACAGTGAAGCCTATTTTCTTTCATTTTTCTGATCCAACATTGCTAATTGAGTAGGGGAGTGAGAATGCCTTTGTAGGCCCTGTGGCTGTGGGAGCCCTTCCTTCTGATGCTCTGTCACCAGGAGCTGAGCTGCCTTACAGTTTATACTATTTGGCAGAGAAACAACTACAGACACACCATGCAGGGCATGATCCAGCATAAGACAGCTTTTACAAAGCAACTGCTAGATAATAAGGCAATTGAAGAGGTGCCACTGTTCCAAGCTGCCATGTGCTGCAAGGTAAAGGGGAGAGCAGAGAAGGCAGAGGGAACAGTGACAAGCAGTCCTGCCTTCCTGCACAAATCTGTTATTTTAGTTTTATGCAGTGAGAGAAGTCAGAAAGGATGGATGCATCTTTACCTGTCCCACTCTGTTTCTCTCCTGCTGCCTGTCTAATTCTGTCTAATAGCTACAAGCTGGATTTACCACAATCCACTTGCAGATGTCAAGGAGAAGCAGTGGTTTAAAGTGAGGTCCCTGTGCACAAATCACACTGGCCCTGACTGTGAATCGACATGAAACCAACAAAAACATATGGCAAAAAAGTGAAAAATGTCACTGGGAAAGGCTGCTGCATCCAAATCCTTGCTGGCAGCTATGAGGTGACACAGCACACATACTTCTTCTCACGTGTCTCCCAAGTGCTGTTTAGATGTCACAGAGATCTGCTGTGCTAGAAAGGCTCCAACACAGTTATCCACCCAAATTTGTTATCTACAGACCAGAACCGATACTGTTAATCGAAAAAAGCAGCAGTTTCTCTCAGTGGCCAAATTGGCCATGAGTGGCACAAAGAGCTTTGTGAAACAGAAATATTTGCCCCTTGTTTGCAGTATACTTCATGTTTCCTTCTGTTAAAGCCTAGCTAGAGGAACTATTTGAACTTCCTCAAAGCTGGCAAACAACTGTTAGTCAGTGGGACAGAGAAATTTCATGCATGTGCTTTAAAAACCAGTTCATCCCAAGTCTGGCTTTAGCTGCAAATTCTTCAACAGGGCCTATGTGGCCACAAAGGAAAGCCCAGCTTTGCACTAAGCAATGTTCACTAAAAATTTCCAGCAGGAAAACCACCTGCAGTGCTAGGAAAGCACAAAGGTTACAAAAAGCAATCTGCCCTCTTTCTGCCACGTGCTTCATCCTGCAGAACTGTGAGATGGGAAGCAGCTCAGATGGGGCAGCTATCACCACAGTGCTGGAGGGAAGGAGGGAGAGCCACAGTGAAGAAAAAACCAGATTCACAAATTACCACCACATAGCTTGATCTTTACTAATAAAGCCAAAGAACAAAACATCAGCATTTTTTCCTCTTTTTCTGCCCAAAGAGCATTTCCATTTTTAACACTACTGCTTTTTGCAACAGATGGACTATTACACATGGACAAAGCAAACTAGGGAATATTAAAACATTTTCTACATTTGTAGTTTGATGTCATTTCTGAAGACAATGCCTTGGTGAAATGCACTTTTTCACCTTCACACTGTATCTTTCCTTAAGGGGCCACCTAGATCTCACAATGCTCTGACAAACAGAAAGGAGGAGCCACAAGCAAAGTTACATCAGGAAGGGGAGGCAGATGCAGACACTGTCAGATACTTTCCATCTCAATACATTGCCAGTCTTACTCAATTCCAAGAGAATTCTGCAGAGAAAGATGGTGCCAGGCCTGCCAGGCCCCACCATGGCAGAAGGCTGGCTATGGTACAGAAGAGCAGGTAGCTGACTTGCTCATTATCTTGACAGGTACACTCCAGCATCCTGGGGATCTGCTCAGCATTCAGCTGTTCTGAGTGTGTAGATATCTGTGTATTTTTAAAACTAGCAAGTTTTAGTTCATTTTAGGCTCCAGGCAGCCAAACTCACCTCCCACAGGAGCCATTCCAAGCACAGTAGCCAAGGCCAATATGCATATAATCACTGAATGAAAAAACCTGCCAGCTGACCCCCTGGGTAAACAATCCGTACAACACAGGCTTGGGATTTGCCAGAAAGGCAAATGGCTTCTGTCTGTTTGCAGACAGTTCCTGTAAATGTGGTGAGCCCTTTTCTGTTAACATACCCAACATGCTCTGCAGCCACAGCACAGGGGAAGGAACAAAGAGGTGGGGGGTGATGTGAAACAGGATCAAGAGCTAAGGTCTACCTCCTTTGTTAGTATTTCTCTGAGACTTCACCCTGGGCAAGTTTCCTTCCTGGCTTTTCTATGGGCAGGAACAGGGATCCACAGGCTGAAGAAAGAAACATAGTTAACTCTTGGCATTCTTGGCATGGAGGAATCTCTCACTGAGACGGTCTCTGCTGGTACACTGTGCATTGCCTCAGTGACTGGCACTTCCTGTTCCTCCCTGATGCCTCACATTAGTAACTCCCTCTGTTCCTCACTTTCTGCTCTGCTCCTGTTTGCTTCAGTCCAGCTGCTTGCCATGCAGCATTCCCCACTCCCTCTGTATTTCAGCATTTTTCCCCATCTCTGGCTGTAGAGATGCAGCTGGGTTTGTTGCTCTCGCCTGACCTTCTGCCTTTCGCCAGAGGGGTGGAAAAGTTTCTTCTGCTGCTCCCAGGCTTTAATCCTACCTGACAAGAGGAGCTGCTACACTGTGACATTAAGCCATTTCTGCACTGACACTGCTGCTGTTGTCCAGCAGAAATGAATGGGAAGACTACCAATATCCCAAGGGATTTGGCAACGGCCACTGGAATGTGCTGACGGAAGTCACCTGCAAGGTGACAAATCGAGAGAGATTTATGCAGGAGCAACAATGCATCTCCAAGCCCAACCGCAGACAGCGGCGCCCAGCAGACAGCCCGCAGGTCACCGAGATCCCAGCGTGTGCCCAGGTGGTCCAACTCTGCCGTCTGTCACACTCACACCCGACAGAAGAGACCAACTCAAATCAGCACCTGGAATGAGAGAGCACAGGGAGACCTGGGCAGAGGATGACCAGAGAGCCTGAGCAACTCAGTGCACTACACTTCGGTGCTACCTGGACACACAGGCCTGCTCTAACCGTACTTGGAGCAGGTCCCATTCCTCCTTCCAAACCAATGGCCTGATTTTTAGGAGCACCTGGAGGCAGGTCTAGTATTTCACAACCCCACCACACTACAGGGGGAAGCAAAGCACCAGCAGCAGTTAAGATTATGGGAAAAGAGCTTTTCTGTGTGGATTTGAAGATGAAACAATTACAGCCACTAGCAATGGCTTCATATTGCTCAATAATCCTCTGCAGCCTCCAAAAGCAGCTGGTATTTATCACTCCTGTACTACTACAAGGTGTAAGGGAGGGCCCTGAATGAATCACAACCTTGGCTCCAAAGTAATAACCATCCTGAGCTACCTGCATGAGAAGCTTGCCCTGGCACCCTCCCTTGCTCATCTGTGTATGAGATGCTGCAGGACAGTTTTATTCCAAATTGAGGTCCAGGGAAGGAGAAGCAGTTATGCTGTCCAGGCTTGGCTGTTGGTGGCAGAGGGAGGTTAGTCCGAGTGACTCCACCTGCAGTTTAAGCTCCTGGCATGGGATGGGGCTTTGCAGCGGTGGGGAGAAGCATCTCCACCCTGCTATAAGCACCTAACACACTAACCAGCTGCAGTTATCAAAGGGAATCTCTATTTTAGACTTTCAAAGAAGCCTCCCACAACAGCAACACAAGCCAAGTCAGGTCCCTTCCAACCTGCTAAGTTTCTGAAAACAGAAATGGCCTCAGGCCTCTTCATCAAAACAGACTGATGTCCACCAGCTTAGCTTGTAAGGACTGTGGAGAAAAAGGCAGAAAAAAAAAGAACATAGAAATGTTTTTCCTCCCTTTTCAGAGCTGCCAGCACACCAGTGAAGCTGGGCACCATCCTGCAGCAAACTCTCTGCGGGTAACCACGCTGCAGAAAGCAACACTGCTCTTGTGAGTCATGCACGAAGGTACAGGACAGAGATTCACACGGAGACCGGCTTTTTGCTAACAACAAAAGACTCAGATCAACACACAACACCAATAAACGTGCAGAGCATGGCAAAGACCTGAAGAAGACAAATACAACAGAAAGGAGAAAGTTCAAAACTTGACTTCTCTGGTCCTACATCTGAAGGTGTCACTTTAATAGAACGAAAGTGTGGCTTCTGTTCACGCTCTAATGACTTCATGGTCCTTTGGGGCAGGAGGGGTGAGCAAAGGGCTTTATCCATCTGTCGGTTCAGAGTCGAGTTGGTTCACTATCAGAGGCACTAAACAGTCTCATCTCTTTTGGCATTAGTTTCCTTTCAAAATGATGGTTTTAGCCATCCTGTTCCACTTTGTTTTCCCTCCTTTGAGGTCTAAGTTCAAACGCTGGAAACTGGGAAGTCTCCGGTACTGAAATGTCTGAGAGGAAGTGAATAGCTCCAGCCATGCCTAAAACATAATGAGAAAGAGATCTTTGTGCACATTAAAATAGCACAGCTGACAGCAAAGGCAACAGCACCTGTTTGAACACCTCCTTCACTAGAATCTTTTTTTAAAGGAAAGGCAAGTTTATCTGTACTTCACCCAGGAAACCAAGTTTTATTTGAAAAGACCAAAGGCAAGAAGAACCAAGATGTCTCTGCTAACATCTCTTCAACTGAACAACCTCAATGTTATTTCAAATTAAGGAAAAGTTAATCCAAACTTGGACTCTCCTTCATAGTTTGAGCAGTTCTTGCTTGTCATTTCACTGGAAAAAAAAAAAAAGCCAAAACTTTATTGACCTTGTGAAGTACAGATTCATTTCCTCACTATTCATGAAGAGGTCATCCAAAAGCCAAAGTGCATCACCCAACAGAACCCATAAGGTGACAGACAAGAGAGGCACATCAAAGAATTCATAAAAATAGAAGTTCAGTTTTATGATCAAGCTAAAATCCTAATTTATAAACATTTATGCACATATAAACAAACCTTTCTAAATCACAGCATCTGATGGAAACAAACAATTAGGACAATCCCATAAGATGCACATGCAACTTCTTTTCAAAGCATGCATGTAAAGGCAGAATTGGACAACTGCAAGCACAATTTTGGCTACAAAAAGCCCAAAATTAAGATTTTTTTCATCTCAAATATGAGACCTCTAGATTTTTCAAAAAACCCTCAGACAATTGAAAATTAAAATAGAAGCTGTACATCAGCATTAAAGCACAAATCATCCTGCTGTTGACATTGTTTCACCTTCTCAACAAATTTCAAAGCTTGTATGCGAGAGATTGTATGGGGTTTTTCCCCCCAGAAGAGCATGCAAGGGGTGCATGCAAGGGTGCTCTCAGGAAGAGGAATACTTATGCTTTTCTCCTTTGAGCATTAAGACGGTAACTCTGTATTTAGAAGGGCTGCATGTAACTCCAGCTGTGGTCGTTCACATGCTGGATTATTTATTTGCAAATATCCCTGCTCGGCTGCTGTAATTTCAAGTATCTGCAGCAGGTGGCGCACGAGGCTCGTTCATGGAGCAGCCACGGCGCAACCTTAAATCCCACTTGGATCTGTTATTACTTGCTCCTGATTCTGTAACGTGAGGATGATACGTGGAATAGAAAATAAGCTACATAAAAAAAATACAAACCTCTAGGAAAGTATCCGGTGACATCTTGGAACTTACAGATAAGCCCCTAAGAACTCTGCATTGCTTTCCTGTTCAAGTGATTTGGATTTATATTAAAACTATCTTTTCCTTGGTTGACTAGGGCAGTAGAGAAGGCCTAGTTCTGACATCTAGCAACTAGTTTGAGATCACATACCCACAGCTGGTCCTCTGCCCAGTCCTGAAAAACCATCTGTGGCAAAACTGTTGCCTGGACTTCTGCTTGCTTTAAACCAAGCTGCAGCAGCACTGCAGAATTTTATTCTGGAGAAACACTGACAACTGGTTTTACATTCAAACTGCTGAAATGAAACCAGGAGTGAAAGTTGTAATAGGGAATGATTTTTCTTTGTCCCTTTCTACTCCCTGCCACCCTGCCTTCTTTTAGCAGAGGTGATGGTACAGGGGGGGTTTAATACTGGAGGAACCCACCAAAGACTTCCCAACTCCTAATGCATGTGCTGGAATTGCAAGGACACCCCTCTTTCCTGTCATAAAAAACCATTTGCATCACCATCACTTTACCTTCAAAGAGGGAATAAGGTCGGTCAGGAATACGACATCCATGTGCACCATACTCCAAACACCATTCAGCAAACTGGGGAACACATTAAAGATACATTTTTATTCAAGACTGTTAAAAGCAAGCTTGAGTATCATTAATAGGTACAAAATGTGAAGCAGTGTAAGCAGACACAGAACACATAAATCACTGAGATCAGTTTGTCCTCCTTCAACCATGACAAGGCTGCAATTGAGTTTTAAAATATGTATTTGCATAGAGTGTATTTGCATGGTGGGCTAGACATCTACTTTTTGTAAATCAACCCTGATACATGCCAAGGAAAAATGCTGTAAAAATATACTCAGTCAAAATTTTACCAATACTGTATCAGTTTCTTCTCTCTCGATGCTTAATTTATCCACAAACTTAGGACTTACAGCTGTTAATTGTATTTTGGTTTTCTTTCATTTCTGTACACCAATTTAGAGTATTAAATCTTCAGCTGCCATTAATTAGTTTTATTTATTTGCTCTCCCTAAGCCTTATGAAAAATCATATAAATACAGTTAGACAATTATGATCATCAATATTTTGCTGCAGAAGATGGATTATCATTAAAAAGAGTTAATGTGTCTTTCTCACATTTGATCAGCACTGCTGCAGTAGCAGCAGTTCATGACTTATGAACCACATCTGGATCAATTCAGTACCAACCAGCTACTTTTCCTTATGGTTCCCCAGAGCATTAGGGGGGCACAAGTTCCCCTGGCATTTCTGTGTTTGGATACAAACCACTGTTTGTTCAAAATACAGCGCATAGACTGCTGCAAAACAACTGAGAGGCCTCTCCCTGCTTCCCCTGCAATTTGGGCAACCTGCTAGCAAACACATCAGCCTAACTAGAGGGTGCCCCAGCCCTAGAGCTGGAGCTCTATGAGGTGTAAGCATGATCCCAGGACCATTGGCCTGTTCATTAGAAGGGAATGGGTGGCATCCCCTCTGTTCCTCCCCTCCCCTCCCCACTTTGTTCTGTTTAAATATTTAGTGGGGGATGAATTTTTCTTCTCTTGATAGCGACTTATGCATGTATGTGTCTTCAGGAAACACAAGGAAAAACCACAAACACAAACATTGTGATTCACACTGTTATTAAGAACTGATTAAACATTTTTGTGTACCCTCCAGGTATAAATCTACAAACTACGGTTTAATTTCCCCATGTAATCCTGTCTTAAATATGAGGACCAAACATGTCTATGGCATATTTCTAAGCTACAATAATTTCTTGCAACATCCACATCTGATTGCATACTAGCCTTTATTATTACTTCCAGTCTGGGAACTGCAAGAGAAATTTTAAAAATGCACCCTAGGCTACTGAAGCACAACCATCGTTTGGAAGTTCATAGCTTCCGCACAACCCAGACCTAGTAAGTCACAGAATCTTTGTTTAACTGAGGGCAGGGGGACAAGGGGGAAGAAAAAATGTCTTAGGAAGACATCTGACATTGTCACAGACTGGGCCTGCTTGCCACCAAAGGTGGCAGTCACAAAGCTGAACAACACAGGGCTCAGTGCCCTGTTGCCTGGAGCCCAGGATGCCACAGCCCCTCTCCCCTCTTACAGACAGGCCAGCTAGGAGCGCCTCAGCCTCCTGGGAGCCTGTCTGGTAATCTGAGAGGAAAGCTGTGAAGATGAAAAGTGTGAAGCACAAAACAAGGGTCTCTATTCAAGTTCTTGTTATTCATTAGAGAAAGTTTCAAGGCTTCCATGAGGTAACCAGGTATTCCAGGCAAGACTCCTTCCCCTGGAACTGATGCTTTTGGTGTGAAGCAGCACTCCTGGGAGGGCAGCCATCTCGTTCTCTCAGTCACATGCCTCTAGGTACCAACAGAACTGCATGGTTGCTTCCCTGAATGCTCTGGGTCAGAAAGAAAAGATTTCAAGAATGCCAGACAAGCAAATTCCTCTGCCTGTTTCAAGATTTCCCCTGCAAGGGGATGCTGGAGATGCTAAGTGGAAGAAATGCTGCAAATCCGCTGCCTGACTATGGTGGGCACTTCCAGCAAACAGTTTTTGGCCACTGCATCGCAACTTCCTTCTTAAAGGGATTTCAGGTAACAGTCTCTTCCTTCTTCTGGCTTTGAGACAGATGCATTTGCTTTTCTCTAGACAGGTGTGGACAAACACCAGGGTTCTTGGGCCAGAAATCAGAAATGCAGCACCAGCAGGAGCTGCCAATGCTGCACAGAGCTGCAGAAGGTGTGCTAGCGTGGAGGATGACAGGGAGAGTTGACAGCCATGCTGCCAGCAATGCCTGCAGGGTGCTGTGGCTCACACATCAGCAGTGGGCGACTCCATGTGTCACAAAGTCATACATCTGCTGTGGGAGTACCAGGGTTTTATTTCAATCTCTAGGATGCAGGTATGTCTACAGGTGTTCTCAGCATGCTTTGGTAAATGTGCAACAAGCAGCAGATTTTTAAAGCTCTGCTGACAGATGACAGGTGGACTGCAGAGATGGATACAGTAATTTTATGTATGGCAAATATTCACTAAAAAGCACCTAGGAAGCAACTCATCAAATTTCATTTGCAATACTTTGTAAAAGCCTCAGCTAAGTAACTGTGTACACAATATGAAACCTCATGTCAGCGAATTAAACTGGAAAAAAAAATCCAACAAACCAAACCAAAGTCTTACAAGGTAAGGAAACAGACAGAGTAAGCCTTTTCCTTCAGTAACTGCTAGCATAGTCTGCTGATAGCAGAACTCAGGCAATTCCAGTGGAAAAAATCTGAATGTGATTCTCTGCAATTTGTATTAATAAAAAAACTCTAAGTGAGCAATTTAATAACCACAATTCAGAGCTCTAAAAGCCCCAAACAGGCACTAGTCTGAAAACAAATAATTACAAAAGACTACAAACAGTATTGCTTGAGGACCTGAGGACGACAATGGATCTCTCAGTGGAATAATTAGCACCATATAACATCAGTCTGTTATTGTTCAGGCAAGCTAATTTTCAGGCTCTTATTTTCTTCTGAATACATTTAGTCCCTCCCCTCTTCCAGAACATTTTTGTGTTTCACTCTGCTTATTAAGACAGTGCTTGCCCCACACAGACAGTTGAAGTCGTCTGGTCGAAGTGAGTGAAGTGGAGCAAGGGACAGGCCCTATTATGCCACCCAATGTCCCAGCCAGCCCCAGCCCACTCCCACCCCAGTTTACCTTTGCACAGGCACTGGGATGTGAAAAGGAACAGTGATTTTGCTGGGATGCTGCAGAGCTCACCTTGCAAGCTCGGTAGAGGTACTTTCTGTCCTGAGTTAGGTTATAGAGAGACAAGAAGGAGTAACCATTGCCAGCAGTACCATGGCAGATCCCATATCCTTTCCTCAATAAACCTCTCTGCCAGATGACATCACTACAATCCATAGCATCTTTCAAGTATTTATCCTCTTTAAAAGTCTGTGGAATAAAAACAGAGAATAAACACACATCAATTGAAGTACTAATGAAAACAAAAGGAAGCTGCCCCTGAGAGATGTTTTGCTGTTTGTGTGGGGTTTCTCCATATAAAATTTATTTTGAATTTTAATAATCCATTCTTCATAGACTTGCCTTTCTTTTCTTACTAAGTTTTTTCTCCTTTCTCTGCATGGTAAAAGAAAAAAACTTTTCAGGTTTTTGTTTCTGAAATCAGGACTGAAGAAAAAACTCAAATTCAAGGCCTTTGGTTCTAAAACCTACAATCTATTTGAAGAGTATGTGGTCCTTTTTTCTTCACTTTCTATTCCCAAACAAGAATTTGAAAATACAGAAATGTGATGCTGCCTCCAAGAAATGTAAAACAGAATACTGGATATCAAATCTGGTCCTAAATTGCGAGGTTTGGTCTTAGTCATGACTAATTCTTCCTGGTTACTGTCTGCCTTCAATTCCACGTCAAAAATGCACAAATATCTCTTTGCATAGCACAGGACTCTTTTCTCTGTCACATGTACAAGCAGGAACCCTACACTGCCTTTATGAGTACTTGTATATTTGTATAGTATATACTCAGAAGCAGTAGCCAGTTTGAGGAAAGGAACAATTTTGCAATGTTTATTGCAACTGAAATGCACTTTAGACATAGAGGGCTCATCCAGAAAGAAGCAAACAAAAACAAGTAATTTAGCTGATTAACACCAGAATTCTATTTTTATAAAGCCACTTTGTTGCTCACCTTTGCCTAAGTCACTTACCACATCAACAAACAAACAAAACCCCAAACCAACAACAAAAAAATCCCCTACCAAAAAACCAAACCAACAAAAGAAATCTGATGCACTACTGTAGACTTAGCCCTTTGGAGATGGCATCCCCTGTCAAACAATAGTAATAAGGTAACAGAAGCATATAATATGCAAAATTCTTAAACTCACAAGCTTGAAAAAGGAGGTGCCTCTCTCTGATCAGGGTTTGCCAGCTACTTAGCTGTAACATTCTGAATTAAGGCCTGGCGACAGCACTTGATTTCCAGGACAAACACTGCTGTGTGTTATCACAAGTCCCTGTGCCTGGTATGAAAGCACAGGCAGCAAAACACATGCCATTTTCTCCTCTTTCAGTGCTTCAAAAAGCAGGATATAAAGAGTAATAGAAAAACATCATACGTTTCATCACCTTAAAACATAAAATAAGAGACTGAAAAGGAGACTGCTAATCAGAACTCGGTCCTATCCCTCTCACCTCCTGCAAAACATTTTGTGCTGAGGAAAGCATCACATTGACAAAGAAGGAGAGAGTGGAGAAGTGTTAAGTCAATCTCCTACCACAGTCCAAAGAAAAAGCAACTGCAATTGCTGCTACATGCAGCAATGCTGTAAGAAATTTACAGTTCACATTTCAGGTAGCAGCATGAGTAATTATTCCACAAACCAAGCTTGCTTTTCATCAGCCCACCCAGATGCCAACCAGGGAATCTGTCAAGGAGGGCTGTCAAAAGGAAGAATTGATTTGCATAAATTTAATTAAATTGCATCCTTTCAAATGTCATGCAAATCAGAAGTACACAAGAAGACAGGTAACAAACCTAGTTAAGGATGGAGAAGGGCAAACAGCAGGCTTGTGGTAGCTCAGCAGTTTTATTTCTGCCCTGGAAGGGGCCTGGGATCTCGGCTCTGATGTTAAGTTCTCAAGAGTTTTATCTTAATAAAGGAGTAATTTATGGAAGACATTCTTTGGCAAGGCCCATGAACCTATACTTTTGAAAACCAACGTAATTGTTAAAACTCTTGGGATGAAGTTTCAAAGAATTTAGGTCAATGTTCTCACACCCAAGACTCTGATGCCAAATTGTTTAAATATAGGTCTCTTTTCCAAGAAAGCCTAATAACTACTAGTGCCCTGACAAGCAATTTTACCCACTTATTTTCTCTTCACAAACATACCAATGTAAGTATTCTGAGCTTTTTAGGTGTCTAGCTTGAGGTTCTTGTTTAAAAGTCTAGACCTAGAATGATACTAAATTAAAGCCTTGCAACCTAACAGGCCTGCATATAGGTC
>VZRX01001895.1:0-85932 GCA_013398075.1 Notiomystis cincta
ATATGTATATATATATATATTGTAAGGTCTAATTTGCTTTTTAAGGTGTTTCTTTTGGAAAAAAAATCCAATTTTTTTGAAATGACCAAATGCAAGTTTGCAAGTTAGATTGAGGACAAAGAATGTTGGGCGTGCCTGCAAGTTGCGAGATGATGTCCTGGGAACGCCACTCAGAGACAACTCTGTCACCACCAGGTAACAGTCAAAGGTGCCCAAGCTGCCAGAGATGCGTTGCATCTAAGGGAAGATTTGTGAGCCTTAAGCGGAGAATATGAACTAAGAACATAACTACTGCAAAAACATTTAGGGTTTTTCCAGACAAAATCATTAGAACATCAATAGTTGCATCATTGGCATCAAATCCACTCAGAAAAACAGAGACAAATCAGATCCCTGAGAACTTCCAACTACTGGTGCAAGGGAAGACTTCTCCAAAACAAAGGCTCTCAAGCCATGTTTCTTTTTGTGAATATCCTTCCTTGAAGGCTGAGGGGGTCGGGGAAAAGCTAACAATGGGCAGCTGCTGGTGCTCTGTGTCCTGGGAAAGGCATTGACCAGGACCTCAGGGTCGGGGAAGGTGCACCCACCCCCCCAGCTGTCCCTGGCACGAGGCAGCTGTGGCTCCTGTGGTCTGCCAGGAACCACGGGCTGGGATGGGGCTGCCTTCACCTGGCTTTGGCTCTGGCTGTGCCATGTTTAACCCCAGCTGGCAACTGACTCCCTTTGCTCACCCCCTCACTGGCACTGGTGGGATGAAAGGAGAATCAGAAAAAAGTAAAATTCCTCAGCTGGGATAAGAACAATTGAATTGAAACAGTGTAGAATATAATAATAACACAAATAATAGTGATTAATAATAATCAAGTAACTTGGTACTGCTGGCTTTGTAAAATTATATTCCTAAGAAACTTCTCATGCTCTCCACTGAATGCCTGTGGTTTAGTGTTTCTGCCCTACCTTCCCCTTACCCCCATGCAACATCTTTCACCCCTCATGATGCTGTGGCTGTGTTTTCTTTCTCATTTTGTTCCCATTTACATAAGCCTGCTGTAATTTCTCCCCTTTAATTGTTGCTAAAGTGCCTCCTCTTGCATTCCATGTATTGCACACAGAAATTTTCATCTGACATGCTACTTGCCATTTGCAAAAGTCCTACAGTTCTTTGTAAATATTAGGTGCATTCTGAATCCTTCTGTGAAATCCAATGTTTGGTGTTGGAACTTTAAATTTTTAATAAATTCCTGTGAAAACATAAATACATAACAACACAGGTTGTGACAGTACACCAGAACTTTAATGAAAAAAAATAAGTCAAGCTTTCACTTATCTATTAACCTTCTATTTTCCTGGAAGAAGTTGTTTCTGTCGATTCTTCTATTATGACAGGGGTAAATGGAAGAGGGAGGAGGAGTCTACTCTAAACAGATGGTTGTCAAAAACTACACATGGAAATAGAGAATCTAGAAAGAAATAAGAGAAGTTCCCCCATTTTGTTTTTATGTCACAAATAGTGAATAAAAGTTACATTATAGACAAAAGGAAAATGGTAAAAACAAAGTAAAGTCAGAACTGAAAAAGAAAAATGGTATTTTATGTGGTTACTCTAAGACCTTTAGTAAATGTTGATAGGACTGAAAACAATCAAAAAATATTGGAATAATAAAAACTGTATTTGTTGATTGATAATCTCATCTTTGAGATATTGCAAGGCAAATTGATTTTTATGAAAAGAAATAATGTCCTTTTTTCTGACAAACCAAGTGTGTGTCTTGGATGCAAAGGTAAGCTAAGGTAAAGAAAAGTAAACTTATCAGATAAGCTGCTATCAGCCTTACATCTGATTGTGAGTGAAAATCTAAATGTTCACTCTTTTCTTTTCAGTTAGAGAATCCTTATTAGTCTACTCCTTCATCCTTGCTGGAAAATCATAGATTGGAACAAAATTTTCATACTTAATCAAAGGAATTTCAAGATAAGAGACATGAATGAATTATTTGTTATGTAATTAAAAGGTACACAAATTTAACAGAAAATTAAACTACTGGACAAGTATGTATCTACCAGTCTTTTAAAAACAGTGTTTGACTGCTTTTCAGTCTTCAACTGTACAAATATGCATGAATTGTATTTCACTGATCATACATAGTAGAGAAATTCCTTAATGGAATTTTTTACAGACAGAACAGGAACAGAGCACCAGCAGCTCTTGGTGTAACTGCAGAATGTATTTGTGAGTTTAGGTTATGGGGTTACTTAACATCACACTGCAGCAGAATTTATTGAACTGATAGAATAAAGAGGGGCTGCAACATGCATCCAGTTAAGTGTCTTTGAACTGTGTTAAATTAAGGATCTTCACTGACTTTAAATATATATATATATATATTAGTATTGTGGGTTTCATATAGTCTATATAAAATACACAGTGTATTGCTACAATGATGATGATAATTCCAATGTATGAAAACTCTACAAAAACAAGGGAAAATGAGGGTGGGTTTCTTCCTGGATCATTTGTATCTGAATTTCATTTTGAAGAGTAGCATTTCCTCATTCCTTCTGGAAAAAGTGCTTTAAATCCAAGGTCTGTTCCCAACTAGTATTTCAATTACTAATGCTTCCTATTCAAAAAGTAGAGAGGCATCACTTTTGTGTAAAAAAGTATTGCTGTTCTAAACTCAGAGGTTAATCTGAGCACAGACAATGCGTACACTACTTTGGCAGTTTAACAGGTACTTTGAGCCCTTGTAAATTGGTTTATACTAACAAGGATAAAAATTACCAGGGTTACTAGTCTTCATGCTGAAATCATTAAGATAATTACCACCAACTGTTTTATTATCCAGGCATAATAAGGAAAATGTAGCTGCATCCTGGAGCAATGAGTAAAGTCTGAATAGGTATGTACCAGCCTGTGCTTTAAATGATGTGTTGAAAAATGCAGACTAAAGGTCATGTATGTGTCTGACATAACTTTCCCACTGGTGTGTATGTGTATATATATATCAAGTGGAATATTCTCTCTGCTAGCAGATCCTTTTCTGGTATTTTTTACTAATTATGGTGCTCCCTCTCTTTTGGTTTATATCTCTTCCTCGCATCAGATAAGGCTATGTGTTATTACTTTTTCAAGTCAAAACTCCACACTTTCAAAATCTATTTGTAACAATGCAATTTGAATCTTCCAAATGAAATAACAAATCTTGGATTTGTCTTTGGATTCTCTTTTTTAATTAACACTGCAAGAAGGGTTTTGATTTCCTTCCTTTTGTGTTTAACATTGAAAACATTTCCCATTCACCCAAAAGGAAAATGCAAATGCCTCCATGAAGTCTTCCTAGGCTGTTGTAAAATTTAGAAAAGGTACAAAAATTATTCTGAAAGAATGAGTATGTAGTGCTATACTTTACACCAAATATGTGCCACTACCTTTCCCAGCACAGTTTGACAAATAGGTTCACAACCACATAGAAATAGTTTCTAGACTATTTTCTTTTATAATGAATAACAAACAAACAAAAAAAAAAGTAACTTGAATTTCCCAAAATACATTTTAAATTTTTTAAGCAACATGAAAGTCTTTAGTGAATAAAAGTATTTGTTTCAGTAATGGCATAAAAGTTGTTAATAAGTAACCTTATTTTTCAGTTTTTGTATTACTTCAATATTTTCATATTAAAAGCAAGGTGATGATGGGGAAGCTTGTCAGGTAGCTTTAGCAATAAAGGCCACAAAAACCAGACTAGGCAAAGTGAATATTATGAGGAAATAAATCAGAAAATGAGGCTGAATATGTAACCTGCACATATTTAAAAACTGCCTGTTGGGTGTTGGGCCCTTGCAATCAAGGCAAATATTCTGCATAGTTGGGGATTAGAGGAGAGTAGTGAAAACCAAATAATAACAAAGAAAACTTTAAACTGTTTAGAATAATTGAGAAAGGGGTGATTTTACTTTTCTGTTCATGCTTCCTGCTCAGAGAGAACTACTTCCCAAAGCAGAAGGATGTATTGCACAAATGAGCAGCAAACTTGTTTTTAACTGCACATCTCCTTTCAGGCCCATGCCTCAGATGCTCTTAGCTCCCCACCAATGAATCACAAAAATGAAAGGCAAACAGTCTGTGGGAAAACAATGAACCAAATAAATATAAATAAAAGATATAATTCCTAGCAGTTTTTGATTGGGTGAGTGGAAGCCACACTGGTACACAAGACTGGAATTTCTTCCTTTCCTAGCATGCCCTCAGGTGGCTGTCAGTGATTTCTTCCCATGGTGGTGTGCTGCTGCTTTACAGCACGTGGGAGAGACCTTTAGGTCTGTGGGCTTGAATGAAACACACTTCTTTTAATGTCTGTGTGTGGTGGCAAAATAGAAATACAAAACATATCACTGTGCATCTCTAACAGTTGAGGCAGTCCAAGTCACTTGCCCACACATCTGGAAAATGAAGGAATCCACCAATATGTTATACTTATGATGTAGATGTTTTCAACATTATTGCATCATAACCAGACTTTTTAATTATTTCCTCTGCTTTCCCCCATATATTTCAGAAGAATGTCAGAAGAAATCCTTTTCATGGGAAGCCCCACAATAGTATTAAAGGCTCCCTCAGCCCATGAAGCTGTCAAACTCAGGATGATTATACCAAAAAAATCTTCTGTACACACTGTCATACCCTTAACTGGAATAAATTAACTTAGCCTCATTGACTTTAATGGCACTATATTTGCAAAATACTTATGTCAACTCTGAGTCTGAACCACTGTATTAAATCCATTACAATGTGAGATAACTACCCAGGGACTATATTTACACTTTAGATGTTCCTGTGTAAACACAGAGGGAAAACATTTCCAGGAAGCTCCGCATTTGACCATTAAAAGACGTCAGATTACCCTGTATTTCATTAAAATTGCCTTCTCAAAGACTTAATGAGAGGAAAATAAACAACCCTTAGGGCTCATGTTTGTAATGGGTCTGCCAGAGAATCACAGAGGGTCCCTTGAGGTCTTGCCTCGTTGAAAAGATTTTTTTTTTTTGCTTTAGTGAACAGAGTTCAAGCTTTCAGATTCACCAAAGAAAAAAAAAACATGATGGTCTTACAGATGTATAACATTATGGAGCTCAAACACAGTAAAAACAATGACTCCCTGGAGTTTTGCAGAAGAACAGGGAAAACAAAGGTTAGTTTTTTTGGATGTGACACCTTTCTTGTTTTTGTTTCAGCTTTTTCATTGTAAGGGATGTGTACAAGCCTAGTGCATTAGTCTGATGTTGGGAAAGAACACGTAGTTACAGAAATGTCTGACAGATGGGAAGTGCCTGGGGGATCTGAGGTCAGAGGATAACTGATTGCTCATACCTTATCTAGGAAAGTAAATAAATAACTGACATTTTAGTCTCTGCAAAATCAGTGAAAATCCCATAACAAGACTCTTTTGGACAATATATGGATTCCTGAACACAACTCTTCTGAGATGGTATTAAATGGTCCTTCTATTATTAAATAAAATATTGGATGCTACCTAATTTTAATTATTGCATACAAGTTGAAAACTGTAAGAAAATACAAGAAGTATAGATTTTTACACATTAAATGAAACATTAAATTTCTGGAAAGAACAATGGTCCTTTTGAATTACATGACAATTTGGAAATATGACAATTTTGAAGTTTCTTATTTCTTACAGAATGCCTATGAAATTTAGGCTAAACTTCTTCACAGGGAAGCACTCTATCTAAATGGATAACAAAAGAAAGTGTATGCTAGCCAGATGACCATTTCCAATCATAAAAACAATGAAAATCTGTACTACAAGTCATACCAAACATTGTAAGAGCTGGGCTATGACTTGGAGTTGCCAAGAGCAGTTCACAATCCCAGGTGAAGAATAAAATCTTGAGAGAATGTACTCGAATCAAATTGAGAATTCAACTCTTTCTGTGCTTTCAGTTTTCTTTTGATTTTCTCCTCCCATGGCCCTGTCTGAACATGGGTGACAAGCCCTGTGTGTGTAAGTCCTCTATATAGTATCTGTAAGTGGAGGAGAGGAGAAGGGGCTGGGTTTCACACCATCCCTTGAGCATTCTTTGTCACCCTTGTCAAAGGACATTAAAAGATAGTATGGGAACTAGTTCTCATTTGGTAGAAAAAGAAGAAAAATCTGAGTTTAGTGCATATGAAAAAATAGGTGCTGCCCACTTTCTAGTTGCAGGCCCAGCCTTTCCTTCAAAAGCTGCCTGCTAGATCTTTCTTTAGTCATGCTAGCACCATTTATTAAATGAGGGGTTGGTGATTGCATGGTAGAGCTCTAATATGTTGTCATGGGGTTTATTTTTTCCCACCAAACATCTGACAGCCACGGTATGTGGGTTTGAGGGAATAACTCAATTTTTCACTCGGAATCCTAACTGGGTTTGCATGTAGAGAAAGGGCATTACCTTCACACCAACCTGTGGGTTTATACTGATAGCTTATCTTGTGCTGAGACATTGGTAATGCTGAATATGTTACTGAAGGTCCTCACAACACCACAAAGTAAATAATGTTGTTTTCTTGCTGAACACCAGTCAGAAACCTGTGGCTGCTTTTAGCTCACATCTTCTAGGAAGTCACTGTGCTGAGACCATGCAACAGCCTGTGTACAATTCAGAGATGAAACATAATCTCTGCTTTCCTCTCCTGTCCAAAAATATTTTGCCCTGGAAACTCCGGCCAGGGTGACTCATCTGTATCAGAGAAGACAGAGTGATTCTGTTGTGATGCCAGGGGTTTTTTTCCTTAAGTGTGTGCCATATGATTTTTGTCCTTGAAATTTGTGGAGAGAAAAGATTCCTGAACCAGTACTCATCCTGCCAATGTCTAAGGATCCCATTGTCTACAACTCAGAATCTGACTTTTTACTGAAGACAAGCTACTGGTAAATAACTGCAGGTTACAATTATTTATGTAATTCTGGTGGCTTATGGGAAAACTGTGTGAATAACAATTAAAGTATGCTGTCGACAAGTTTCTTTATATAAATACAATACTGCTGCAGGCTAAATAGCTAGGTAGTGGCATACCAGAATTTATAAAGAAGTTATTCTGCTCCATTTGAAAGTGTGGGGTTTTCCCATGCAGCACTTACCACAGACAACTTTAAGAAAAAAGGATAAAATTGTCATATTCTTCTCCATTATAATTCCACCTGTCCATTTCAAAGGAAGTATAGGCTTTATGCATGCTGTCAAAAGATTTGGCCTGAAAATCTTCAGGTTATATATTGAAAAACATTTAAGATACTTTCAACTGCATATGTAATTATTACTATAAAGATATAATTCTAGAAAATACAGTGAAAAAAAATCCTACTTATACCAGGTGTAAAAATTGTCAAGTAAGTGAGTAGTTCTGTCAATGACACTGTGACTTTTTGTGTAAAAATATAAAACTATGTCTTCGGTTTTTCTTGCCCTTTTTCAGAAGTACGTTCACCAAGTTATTGGTGAACATTCTGTAAAAATAAAATGTATTTTGGGGCTAAAATTTAGTATGAATTATATTTTAGGGTGTCTTGCAGATATTTTAACAGATGGCTGTGACAATATTGTTCACGTGAAGGCTGTAAAATTAAAAATAGGAGGGAAAGAAGAAGGAATTTTAACTTTCGAAAATTTGTGGTTCATACCAGAAGTTACCAAAGCATGAGAGCTTTACACAGCCTGTTTTACAAAATGAGCAATTTTAAAAAATAATTCTGGAAAATAAACACATAAACTTAAAGACTGATTTAAACATAAAGATTGATCTATTATCAGCAAAAATTTCTTCAGCTTCGTTAAAAGTATTACAATGAGAAAACGACACTTTACCAACATTATTTATTTAAATCTATTGATTCAGCTCAAGGTTCTTAAATGATGAAATTATATCTGGGATGTTAAGCTATTTGTTTTCCTGAAATTATAATGTATCTTTAATTGTCAAGAATAACAAAGAAAAGCAAAAAAAAAGGAGCATAAGATAATCTATCTTATTCTGAGCAAAATCCAGCCTGAAGATGGGCTTGTCTTTCAAAGAGGGGGAAAAACCAACAATTATATGATGCTTTCACTTTACTAGGCTGATTAGAAGTAATTCAAGTACCTTGAGTGATGTAAAGTTTTAAATTTATTGATTAAATTTGCATCTCTTAATTTTGAAATGATCATTCATATGAAGTGTAGCCTAAACTTCAGAATCTTGTACTACTTAAGTATTGATTTTTAATATGTCAAATGTACTAATTAAAATGGATATTTTGTAGATTGCATTTTTAATATTAATATTTTCTTGCATTTTAACCACTGACATCAATGATATTTTGCAGAATTTTATGGGTTGCCACATGCTACTCCACTGGACAAAGAATAAAACCAAGCAGGAGTCGCTGCTTTCAGCACAGAAGAACTTGATAATTGTGGCACATAACAGAAATGCAGAAAAGCTTCAGTTTTAGTTGGATGCAATTGTTCTGGCACTACATGGTATTGACTGCATCCAGTCTTGCTTAGTTCATTCCCTAGTAGAGAGTCATGAATAAATGGATTGAATAAACAGACTTCAGGCTGTATGTCCCTTAGAGTTGCAGTCTGACGGAGTAGTGCTTTGTCTGCTTTTTGAACTGTTTTCTTGCTCAGCAGCACCTTTTTGGAGATCCTTCTTGGCAATTTTGGACACTTTCTTCAGAGAGATACATTCTACATCAGTTAATCTTGGTGATTTAGAGCAGTTTTCCTCAGGACAATGACATCATAGTAAAATCCGAGTTGCACTTGACCTTCTTCACACACCTTTCACATGTTTTGACATTTGCCTTTTAAAGTTCAATTTCACCTCTCCTTGGAACCAGAGAGTTGAGGTCTATGCTTATTATTTTCAGCTGTCAGAACACATTTCAAATTATTTGATATTGATTAAAGTGTTATTGTCCTCATCTGAAGAAGTAAGACAGTACAATATACCAGTTTTAGGGGCAATCAAATGTACTTGGCTGCCACATGAATCCAGGTCTCTTCCAAGAGTGAGTCCAGCCTGTGGAGGCAAAGAGGCTCTCAAAGAAGTGTCTAAATGTGTGCAGTAAGTTCTTCAAATATAACTGTTTTTTCTAGTCCTTTGTCCTTATTATAACTGTCTTTTCCAGTCCTTTATCCTGCTGCTCAGTGCAGAAACAATAGACCCTTGAAATCTATTATATGGATGTAGCATGTTCGCTATAGAGAAGGACAGTTTAAATGAATAAAATATAAATGAAAGCTATATTGCATGAAAAATTAAGAAACCTATTGCTCACTGTTACACAAGGACATGAAAGGAATAGGATCTATAAAAAGACATGGATCATTTAATGAAAATTAGAGTGGACATTGGTGGTGTTCATACTTTGCTAATTTCACCCAAAGAATCTTATTGTTATTGTAAGATTTCTTTGGTGGACAGAGAATAAAGACATAAGGGGACATTGTATTAACTAATGAGGAAAAATGTCATAAGGAAACACATAGCAATTCAAAGAGAGAACAGGTAAATAGTAGATCAGCTTACTGGAAAATTAAATATGTTCTTTGCCTCACTGTCCTCTGAGCAGCTTGGTGATATGGTGGCAGTGATTTAGATGTCCTAAGGGTAAGATGAATTAAGGTTACTGTAAAGGGCATTCAGCCAAGTAGTTTGAATGTACATGCCTACATTGCACAGTTCAATACTTGGCAGATGAAATTATCTCTTGTAATCCAAACTAATTGAGCAGAGATCCAAGATCCACTTTTGGGAGAGCTCTGAAATATGGAAAAGAGGAAAAACCGAATTTCTGCTGCCTCTTAGCAAAGGCCTTGGGCTACACTTCCCTGAGGGGTGGATGAGGTGTGGCAGGTCTGGGATGTACCTGTGCATGCTCAGCATCCTTTTCAGGGAGATCTTCCAGCAATGGGAAGACATGGAAAAGAAAATTTGCTTTTGAAAAGGCCTGGTGTTGTACTATGGGATTACAGAAGACTCAGGGTGGCTTAGCCAAGGTTATTCCAGGAGTGTTGCTGTGTCACTTTGCCTTGGATCCAGTGGGTCAGAGGACAGCTGGCCTATGCCTTTTTCTCTTGGCAAACTTGGACTTTGTAAAATTATATAAGCAATTGGTGAAGAAGGACATATTACTCTAAAGCCCTGCTTCTATCATTTTACATCCTTAAACTGAGTTGCTGTGGTCTCAGGTGGACTTCACTATGCATTTCTGTTCTGTTTAAGTGTGTTTTGTATTCAAACAAATGGCAATGTAGGTCTTTTTGCTGCCAGGAAACACAAACTGGAGATTTCTACCTAAAGAAGACTCCAACTTCTTTAATATTTAGCCTAAAATAATTCTTCTTTAATGAAAGGGTTTGGTTGAGGGCTTTGAGTACATATAAGTGATACATTTCTCCCAATCATAACATTCATTATTTTCAATCTGTAATATGCATATTTCATTTAAAAAAATACATAAAAATGCTCAAAATCCTTGATTACTCAGGAATTATGTGCAATGAATTTATGAGATAATGTTTGCAGGCTTGTCAATAAAGCCTAAACCCCTGCTGTGCTGAAGCTTATGTCATGTGCTGCACACACATTTCTAGCACGATATTATGACCTGGCTTTACCTTCCTGTATTTAACTCTTGTCAAATGGGTCATTTATCCTATACTAAAAGCACTGAAGGAACAAAAAGCAGGAAGTGATAATATTGTAATAAAATAGAACTGCAGGTATTATTTAGATTGTTATTTAGAGCAAATAACAATCTGTAAGTAATAGAAGAGTCAAGTGGAGCACAGGTATGACTGCTGACTTGGGAGCAGCATTTGGTTAAATGGCTGCTCTTCCAGTTATGTGATTAGAGGAAAACATTTAGAAGTGCTAACAGCTACATTTTCATTCTCATTCAGTACCTTTCAAACACTTTTTCTAATTTTTGGTAGAAAACAAAACCCAGTGCATGTCTGCTGAGCAGAGAATTTAAGCAGCTGAACATATTCCCCAAAATTGAATTGCAGATGATTAGCAGATAGAACCTGGCAATAGAATCACTGGTGTGAAAGGGGAAATGTTTTCCAAGAAAGCAATGTAATTGGGACAGGGAAGGGATTTAGTAGATGCAATAAGGATTCTTTCATTTAAAGCCCACTATATTTTTGCACATTATGTGTGATGTTCAGCTGGTCTATCTAATTTGTGATCAACATTTCCCCTACTGTACGGAAACAGCTTTGGCAGTTCCAGCGGTCTCCAGTCTTATGACCTCACCAGACATCAGGGATTCAGAGATCTCTGAGGTTTTGTATGCTGATAATTTTGCAGGAGAAGTAAAGCAGTAAAAGAACCAAGCTTCAAATTACTTTAAAACACATGCAAAGTAGTGTCTTATATCAACATTTTTTTATATCCAATCCTTATTTTAAAATTACAATAGATATGCCTGACATACTTGAGACTAAAAAATTATTGTAGATGCAGTTTTGGCTCTCCCTTGATGTAGGACTCTCATTTTGATAAAAAGAGGACTTAGGCCTTTAACTTTCTGTATCTCTTACTACTGTATCTTATTTATAGTCTCTCTTTAAAATCCATGTTTGCAGTCCCTGCTCTGTTTTCTTTTTCTTCAATCCCACACAAATATTTGTGTTACCTCAATGAAGGCAAGGCTTCGATAATTCTGTCTGATAAAGATTTCCTCTTCTCATTATGCTGCTTCTAAATTCTAACAAAAAAGAAATACTGTTATTTAGCTGGCTACCAGGCCAAATGTGTTGTAGGGCTTAAGCAAACACAGCTGGGAGCATGATAACTGTAATGGAGGAAGAAAGCAACTCCGAAATAAATGAAGCTGTGTTTCTTGCACTCACCTTAAATTACTACATGTGAGTTAGTCACACTTACAAAATCACATTTTTAACAGCCATTTGGCATGCTTTTAGTCATAACAAGCTTTTGCAAATTTTCCATTGTTTTAACAGTTTTCAGCTCAGACACCAAAAAAGTGTTCTAATTTCTTAGAATAGTTGCTTATATAGGCTTAAATCTAAGCTTAGGCTGTCTAAATACCTGTAGCAAAATCTTGTTCTTCTAACTTCAAACAATTTCGTGCTGCAGAGTTTGGTGGAAAGGGTGGATATAGTAAAAGGATTTAAGAAAATGCTTTGAAACACTTGATATTGTTGCTGAGAATTTGCTGATTTTTTAAGAATTTCTGCACAGATTCTGGAATGGGAACTTGAGGTAGATTCACATTAAAAACTAACTGTGAACAACAGAGTTGGAAAGCTACCTGAGACAGGAATTATTTTGTAAACTAAGGCAACTCCCCTTCTCATCCCACCAAGAAAAGATAAGCATGCCTCCAGTTTTCTCCTTTTGAAAATGCAGAAATTAATGTGTTGCAGGAACACTGTGGGAAGGAGGCATGTAGTGTGCAAATAAAAGAATGAGAGTAATTGATTGTACCTTGAAAAAAAGCCAGAAATACAGGGAATGGTGAGCTGGAGATCTTGTATAAAGCAATGCACACAAATGAGGAGGGAAGCAGCAGGTGCCTAGAAAGAAGTGGTATTACAGCAGATAGTGGAAAAGCACACGTGCATGTAAATTTTGTTTTCCTTTCAAAGCTTCTCTTTTATTCTTCCCCTGGTTTGTATTAAAACTTGAAGCATGTGAATACTGCAAATAAGAAAATATTGCCCAGTAATGTTGATTCAGTAACACTTTATATGCTCATTAGCTGTGTATATTATAATTGAACTCTCTTACGTGTGACAGCCACAGAAATGCCAAATGAACACACTATGATAAATGCTGTTATGATGAATACCAAATTAATTTCTAGTGACTGAACATTTCCCATTTTCCTATTGATTCCATGGCATGCAAAATTTTGATTCTTTTTAAAAATAGGATTTGAAGCAGTGACATGAGAGGCTTATTCTATTGTAACACAGAATATGCTTAGCTGGTGCTAAGTTATTCTCTGAGGCTTCATGACATTTTTGGTGAGGTTTTAAAACAAGCAACAGGTAAAGAAACTATTTTCCTAGAAACTGAAAACAAATGAAGGATTCTTCACTGGCAGCCCTTGTAAGATTGACTAGACAGAGGTCCATAGACACTAACCAGCCATCACAAGGAAAAGGAAATGAGGATAACTGCTAAAGCAATAAGTCATTTTTCATTTTGCAAACCATGGCTCTGGAGTGAGGGGACAATAGAAGTAAAAAGTTTTATTGTTGTCATGCTTACATTAAATGCTGCCTGAATAAACAAACAAAATGTTCACACTTTAAACACAAGCTTTGTTCTTTATTCAAGTAAGCAATGCTCCCACCAGGTTTCTTAGCCTTCAGGTACTGTTTATTTGCAGGGAGCACTAGTCATTAATGCTACCTCGAATGCACAGTAATTTGTTTTATAAAGAGCCCTACAGAAATTAATGGGCCTACTCTGAGAACCATTTACCAACGACTGAAGAGTTCAGCAGCCATGTCTCTGATGGAAAAACTTATAAAACCAAAACCATATTTACTGTGCTTCTGGAGGAGAGAAAGGGCCTGGAGAACACAAGGTAAACACATGGACACGCTCATGTAAAGTAATTTTCACTGTGCTTTCATGAGCTACATTAAATGTCCTGTGAATCACATGCCTGTGCACTAGTTGATCTCTTCTCACATAACTTGTATGAACTTCAAGAAAAAGAACACAGGTTTGCTCCTGAGTTCAGTAACACCAAGCTGTCACTCATTCTCTTTTAATTGTCTTGGAATTAAACCTCTAAATTGGTATAAAAGATTATAGGGTTGTTCTGTTTACATTTAAAACAAAAGTTTATTAAAATAAAATGATATATGCAAGAGTAAGCAGGTTGGTATCTAGGTATTCTGTGAGAAACTGCTGCAAATTAGGAAGAAAGTTGTGTTCCATAAATAACTGGCTGACTGCAGAGAACAAGAATGCCACTCCTCATGGCAGCAGCTGAAATGTGTGGTGATAATGAGAGAGGAAACAGCTACTGGGATTCTCAGGCAGAAGGAATGAAAGGTCAGACCTGGACACTCCTGTGCATTCCCCTTTCCTTCTCTTCCCCTGCAGACTGCTCAAGGGTCGTCCTGGGGTACAAAACACTAAGGTGGGTGGGGATGAAGGCAATTTTTGCCCTGTTTCCCTTGACATTGGGTGAATTTTAACTGCAAATGAAAGAAAGCACTTTGTGTTTCAGCCTATGAGGCTTTCAAAGTGGAACATTTCTCTCCTTTTGCCCTCCCTTCTCTTGATGTGCTGCCTGAATTGCATCTACACCATGATATTACTTTGATAGTTTTTCCGCTTTTCTCATTCCCCTAACATATTAAACTCTCTACAAGAGTTTTTCCATCACCCAAAATACTAATTTTCTGATGTTTTCTTTCCATGGCCAATGGAAAGCTGTGAAAGGCCTCATATTAGGTTATTTTCTCAAAAAGACTGAGGGACATAGGGTCCTTCAAATAAAGTTGAAAATCATCCAAGCAGGAATGTTCATGACACAGATGGGTCCAAGTGAGTCTGGAATTCAGTCAATAGAGCCAGATCAGGAGGTACTTGATGGCTGGACTTTGAGGTCTTTTCCATCCATTCTGATGCTTTTCATCCTGCTTACACAGAAGAAAATCAGTCTCATTTTAACTCCCTACAGTAAATATCGAAATCCATCACATAATGCATATCGACAACAGATTGAGTCTTTTTGCATACAGCACAAAAGGAGTCAGTCTGAGGAAGCTGCAGTCTGAACAGCAAGACAGAAGGACAGACAGGACAGACCTTACACAACTGTTTTACAAAGGGGAGGACTTGAAATGCAAACACCTGTGCAATGTCACCAAAGATGCTTGCTGCTGAGCCAGATCTTGCCCTTCTCTGACCTTGTCCAGTGTCTTATGCCTAAAATCACCACTGTTTTCTTATACCAAGTCCAGGCATTTTTCTAACATAGTTAAATTTAATCTCTGATGTACACTGTGATGTTTTGGGACTCTGCAGGTGTGGGTGGGCCCTAGGGTATAGGAAAGGTGCATACCCTGAGTATATTTGGAAAGAGCAACACTTATTTATACACATGCCAGCAAGTACTTGTAAACTTCCCCTGCAGAGTTATTTTTGTCTCCTAGCAGAAATTTGTCAGCTGCAGAGAGGTATTTTGGTGAACTGAGAGGAGGATGCTTTTCGGGGATGGAGCAGCACAGGCACCGACCAGTGGGCTTCCCACTCGGAGGGATTCTAGGGACAAGCAACTGCCCAGCATCCATCAGCAGGGCTCCTCCCTCAGGTCTGGGTTTGGGGCTGCTGCTCAGCAAATGCCAGCACTGCAGCACTGAGAGGAGCACAAGGAGTCAAAGATTAGTGCTTTACTTTCTGTTGTAGTTTTGCTTTCATCAGGGGATGCAGAGAATAAAGGATCAGCAGAGCTATCCAGAAGCTTTGAGTTTCTGTACTGTAGTCACTTCCCCAGAGAGCATGCCCATGCTATTACAGGGGCCTATAAACACTTCATGAATTCTCTTAGGGTTGGCTTCCACTTTTCTTCTATGACCTGTGCTCTTACTGTACTATTTAACTTTGTAACATTATTTAAAATATCATTGGTTTGAACATCTTACTAGGTCTCCATTAACAATATCCATGTCATATTTCAGGTTTTCCCCTTAAAAGGTAATGGGGTCTCTCTCTGTGTGCTGATCTTTCATGTCTCCAGGCAAACAAAAAGAGATCTAGGTAAACCAACCAGACAAAGCTGGGATATTCCTTGTTGCATCTAATGGTGCTATTGGTTAGCTGATTTTTTTCCAAGAGAAAAGTAGCCAGCTCTGCTATCATGATTTGCAATATTGATTCAGATATTAGCAACTCTGTTAATCTCTAAATTTTATGCTATTATTTTCACTTAGAATGTACAGTAATATTACTTAAACTTATTACTTCTTGTAAATAAATGTATTTAGAAGCTTCTCTTCCGAGATGGTATTTTTCAGCATTTCCTCTTGTGTGTCAATAATTTCTTGGTTAAATATGTTAAAAAAACATATAAACTGCTTGAGGAATGCGTGTTCCTATCTGTAAAATGAAGACCTTTTGCCTCTCAGATGAAAAGTGTGAGGAGGAGGAGGAGAAGGTCGATATTCTTCTTTTAAGCTCAGGCATTATCAAAGCTTTATGTGCAATTCATGAGTGAGCTCTGAGGAAACAATAAAAATCCATTTTGTACAGACAAGTGGCAAGAGATGGATGAAGATGAAGAATGAGCAGAAACATAATTTGCCAGCACACCTGATGGCACAATGACACTGATGTTTCTTGTCTCATACATCACCCCAGGTGGAGTTATGTCACTTCATTTCCATCCAGTGCAAGGGAGAGTCTGTGAGGGATATTATTTTAAGTCATTATCTCTCTGCCAAGTTGCTTTGGGGAAAATGTAATTATGTGCTTTTCTGCCTATGGGCTTGATATCCAACTGGAACTCCTGCATCCAGCTAGAGAGGTGATGGGTTAAGGATTACAGTGTTGCATCATCAGATGATTTAGTCCTGTGTCTTGCCTGTCCTGTGGTGATCTATCAGCTTCACCTCTGCTGGAGTGGAGCCTGTGAGACCCTGTGGCTACCACCTGCTCAAATTTCTGTGATGCAGACAGGGTTTAGATTGCATGTGAGGGAAAATTTCTGCAGTGAAAGGGTGGTCAAACATTGAAACAAGGCTGACATTTCAAGGAGTGAAATCACCATCCCTACAAGTGTTGAAATAACATGCAGATGTGATGCTTAGGGACATGGCTTAGTGGTGGTACTGTTAGGTTCATGGTTGGCCTCAGAGGTCTTTTCCAACCCTAATGACTCTCTGAAATACCTAATGCCTCCTGCAAGCTGTAAATCGAGATTTTCCCCCTTGTATCACAAGTGCGCAGATCAAGTCTGTTCTTTCCAAACGTGGCAGATGAAAAGTCTCCTCTAGGTACTCTACACAAAGCTGCTGACAACTAAGAAGAACAGGCTGAATTTCAGATACTCTTAGAAGATTCTAAATGTTCCCTAGGGGTCTGACCATATTTTCCTTTCTCCCATGATTTTATTTTTTTTTTGGTCCTAATAGGCCCGTGTGGAGCTATGTCCAGGGACAGCACAATGTGATGGTATCAATAGCCCACATCAGCAGATGTAAGAAAAGGAAAATTCTGATTTATACTGAGCATTGAATTTTCACAGTAAGTCAACAAATCTAAGTCAGATCTCAATTACTTGCACTCTTGTTGATGTTATTCAGAACATGATTTTTTTGTCTAGCAAACATCCAAAAGGCATTCAGTTTTCAACACCTTTAGGTTTTGTTATGGCATAATGGCTTAGTTTTGTAACAACAAGATGAAATATTGACTGTCATGGAATTGACTGTCAAACTGAACTTTGTGATGTTTGGTTTTTTTCCCAAATTAAAGCTGTCTTCTTATTTTCAGCTCTGTATACAGTACCTGTGTTCTGAGAAATACACAGTTAGGAAAGTCTGTGTATTGTGACAAGAAAAAGACTGTTCCTATTTACTGTGATTAAATTTAGGACTAAAAAAGCCACAAGTGAAAGCCCCACAGGACAGGTGGCTTATCTATTATATCAGGTATTTCTTCTACAGTTGATGTCTAGACACGAAAAAAAAGTGGAATGAAGTGTAGTTTTAAAATAATCCAAACATATTGCTACAGACAACAGCATTGATTATGTGATTCATTTTGCTGCAAATCTCTAATATTAATAAATAGACCCTGTCAAATGTCTGAAGAATGCAGTCATGTGGGTAGCTCTTGGTATTAATTGTGGACAGCTCTCTAGCACTATACCATAATTTTCCAAAGCATGTTTCTTGAGCAGATAAAATAAACAAAAAAAAAAGATGCAGAAACATATGGCCATCCTCTCAAAAACCCACACTTAAAATCACCAGAAGAAAGGCATTTTTAGAGAAGAGGATGCTGAAAAGCAGTGGTTTATTGCACATCATACGCTTGAGCCATCTCAGCTTTTTCACAGTAGGAAATCTGATCTAGAGCATATGGTAAATTCACATGCAAAAGCACGATAGACTTAAAATGGCAGTTCCTAATTAGCACCTTATTAGTGTTCAGGTTCTGGCAGTGTTAGCAACAGCATGAAATATATGGCCTAGATTTTTGCATTTAGAATGGAATTACACCAGTTTAAACACATTTTGCTGCATTGGGATTGATTTTAATAACAGCAGAGGATAGCATAGATCTTCTACAATGCTAAATTACATTATGCTTTTGAAATCCTTGAACTTTTGGGCAACCGTACACTAAACAAAAATCTGTGTTAATGTACTATAAATGTTCCACTGGCAGCACTTGCTTTTTCCACATGCAATTTACAGACAAAATAGCTAAACTTTTCAGAAGTTTGCCAAAGATAATTGCAGCGCTGTTATTAAGAGTTCTCTGTAAGTAATCAGTAGTTTACACAAGATAACAGTTTGTGAGTAAAACATGGAAATTACTTCTAGTTAGATGATTGAAATATATATATATAAAAATATTGACTTTATCAAAGCAAATATGAAGTTACTTATGATTTGGGCCTGACATATGTACCTCACAGATTCAGAATTATGGGATTAGTAGGGATGGAGAAAAAGCTGTTACCTTACAGAAAGTGCCCTGAGAGGTACCAGAAAGGTACTATTACTAATAACCAAAAATGCTGGGTTTGCCTGAGTGGTTTACCTGCTAGGCATGTCAAGACTGCTCATCCAAGCCATTTCACTAGATATATTCTAGCTTTCCATTGGACATCTAAAAAAATATAAGAAAATCACTGTTGACAAAATTGTTATAAACAATAGCAGTGAGAGATCAGTCTGCCCAGCAGTACCTAACAAGAACATAAGATTTTTTATGCAGCAACCACATTGGAAGACTGGTTCTACCAGGAAACAGAAAATTACATTCTTGCTAAGTGAAGGCACAAATTTACAACACAGTAGCTCTTTCGGGGAGTTGCTTGTCTGTTTAAACCTAACCCTCCAACTATTTAGCACTCTTGTTTAGTGTCTGCAATTATTCAGGGTGGGGTTGGGTTGGGCTGGACTTCCAGCCCAAACAGAGACCAGAGGGAAAGTCATTAGCTGCAAACCTTGTATGTGACTCTTTATGAAACAAAGAATGAGGTAAAGCACTTGGGCTACCTGAAAACCAAGCCCACCTAATTGCTATTTGCACTTCTGCTGGTTACTGGTTGGTCTGCAGGAGGCAGAGAAAAGAATTCACAAGTAAACGCCTCCAGAAGTTGTATATGCTTCTTTTTGATTTAATGTGATTGATTAAATATTAGCTGTTTCCATTGATTTGCATGTGGTAAAATACATTGATGAAGTGAAAAATTACCAAATAAGCACAGAACCTGTTCATTCCTTAGTTGCAACATGAGGTCTGGTATTCTCAGGAATTAGCTCTGTAGCTCTGGGCAAATTAACTGAATTTTCAGAAATACATAACATGAGGAAAGGTATGTATTCAAATCAGGACTAACAGTCTTCCTAACTTGTTTAATGCCTGGGACAGTCTGCAAACAAAACTGAAAAAACCCACCTGTGATAAATTAGGTGTCTGGCTATCATTTTTTTTTTCTTATGTGATCAAATTCATGTGAACAAATGCTACCCGCTCTTTGTTTTGTTATGAGTTTCTTTTTGTTTGAGATTTTTTCTTTTTTCTTTTTTTTTTTTTTTAACCTGAGGAGAAATATTGTCTGATATTGGCAATTTTTGCTTAAGTCTATGGGTAGCTATTGTCATGTATTATCACTTAAGTTCCTTAAATGAATAAATTTAGGGAATATGAGCATTTCTAGCACAAGCTATTGCCTAATATGGCAGCTTGAGTAAGCAAAGAGAGTATTATAGAGATGAACTGATTAAAAAAAAGGTTAAAAAAAAAGTTTTATTGCATTTAGAGGTTTGACTATTCACCAAAAATGAACATAGAGGCTGCACGTTTTCTCATTAGTTTCACTAAAAAGTAGTGTGCCTAAGCAAATTAGTTAAAGCTGTTTAGAGAATTAAATATGACTGCAGGAGGATAATTTTAGTGCATAATCTCACACAGTCATGCCAAGCTAATTTTATTCTCCCTTTTCCCTTTTTAACTCAATGAATTTATATAAAGTCATGATAACTTGCTTTCCTTCTTTATAAATATATATATGGAGACTGATATATATATATATATTTATATATAGTGTGTGTGTATAGATGTACGTACAAATATTTATAAAGATATACACCATCATCTGTAAGCTAAAGTACAGAAAAATAACTATACATATAGACTGGGAGAGAAGGAACAAAAATAAATGTTAGATTAAACTGTGAATTTATTTCTTTTGAGTACTGTGTATTTGGTAACACCTCTAACTTTCCACCAGTGAGTTTTCCCATATTTAGGGAGTAAACCAAAAGAAATCAGTTATGTGTTCTGACTCAGACCTTCATAAAATACACATTGATATGATTCAGTAACTTATATTCCATTACCTGTGCTATGATAGAAGCTAAAGTATGTTTTGTTTTAAATTTCAAGGCTCTGTAATGGTAAACATTGCCTCTGTGTGATATGGGAGAAGTGAGGATAATCCATGTCCTGTGGGTAGGAAAGAAATGAACTGTAACTTCTTTTAATGGACATTCTCAATTTTCAGACTCCAGCAATTATCAGACATGTGATCTGAAAAGAAGAAGAAGATATAAAAAATAGGATTTCTTAAAAATTATTTTAATATAATTTTTTTCAGATAACAATAGGTGAAAATAAAAATATTTACTCTTCTCTCTGGAGTACTTACCTGAGGTTTTTTTAAAATTATTTTTAGTGTTCTCCCACACCTCCAAAATAAGAATGATCACTTCTGGTATCGTCTCTAGACCATAATAGTAAAGGAACCTTAAATATACCTGAGGATCTAGCCATTAAATGATCCTTACTTTCTTGCTAAATAGGGGGATAGTGGCTTTGAATGTAAGCTGCAGGATAAGAGTGTGCAACACCTGAGCAGGCTGTACAAAGCAAGAAACTACCAATAGAAAACTTCATTGCACAGAATAGACTGCAAATCTTGATGTTTCTTTCCAATGAACTTACAGAAAAAAGTTTTATTACTTACTCATCTCTGTCAGAAACCATTGTTCCCATAAGGAGGCAATTGTTTGATTAGCTTTCATAAGAAAAAGGTGGTATTGCAGCATTACTGCTAATAGTGATAGCCTGCTATTGACCTAACACTATTTTATATAGAAAAAACTTTTTCTGTGAGTTGTTATTTTCAGAAAGTGACTATAGAGCCTCATGGGGTTTTAGCCTTGGAGACTGGCTGCTTTATAGCATTTAGAGAGAGTAGAAATAAAACTGTATTTGGGGCTGCACTTGCAGTATCTACAGGCACAGCAGAACAAGTTAAGGACAATCTAAGGTGTTGTCAAGTACGACTTCACCCTCTGCTCTGGATTTTTCTTTCTGTTGTTGAATGAAGTCAAATACAGAGGCTTTGTTGAATGTTTTGTTTAGATTGAGAATATTTAAACTGTAATGGTTAACTTAATCATCCTTTTGCACACAAGCAAGGTCTTTGCTGTTTGTTTATACCTTCAGTGGGTGCAGCAGTCAGGGGAGCGTGGGCTCACCCGCCTGCACAACTACAAAGAACAGGGACTTAGAGGGCACAGCGACCTGCAGCACAGTGCCCTAACAGGATACAGCCTGCCAGTGCCTCCCAGCAGCTCGTGGTGCCCTCTCCTGTTCTCTGTGCTTCCTGGGCTGGCTTCCTGTGGGCTGCATCACTGACGAGGGGATAGGTGTGGGGTGGGAGGGACGAGCCTTGCTCTTCCAGTGGCAGTGAGCTTAAAATCACCTCGGGATAACATTCTGAAAATCACAGGAGAGGCCTTTCATCCTTTCTTTGATTAGAGGTTTGGCTTGCAGAGACCCAGCCATAATGTTTTTTATTATATGAAGTGACAGCATTGAGAATTTTTTTCTAAAGTCAATGTTGTTCAGGATGGAGAATTCAGTTGCAGCGTGCAGATGATGTCCTTAAACTGTTCCTGTGATGTCCTTGAAGAGTTTGTCAAGGAGGTTAAACTTAATTAAATATAAAGAATTAGATGAAAACCATGTGAGGAATCTGCTGAATTACTTTTCTACCTGAAAAATATGTTCTCTTCTAAAATAACTCTTTATGTTTGGTACATACACATTTTAACAGTGGACTAGATAAAGTAAAAGAATGCTGGTCCTGGAACAAGTCATCACTATAAGGAAAAGAGCAGCAGTCCTCAACACAACATGAGGAAAATAAAAAAACAAACAGGCTGTAGTGATGGGTGATTTCAATTTCCCAGTATGAACTGGGAAAACTGAAAAGCATGGCACAATGAAAAATAAAATTATAGAAGAAATAAAGAGTTATTGACCTGTGGTGTCAGAGTACTAATAGGACTTGTCCTTTCCAATCTCAGCAAAAATGTGCAGTTAGTAGATTAGAAACAGCAAAGCCACTTGGTTCAGGTGACCCCATGATTAAATTCAATATAACTTAGAACACTAAGCCAAATAGATCAAAACCACAATATGAAGTCTCAAAGGTTTACTTTAAAGGTATATGGAAAAAAGTTTGAAAAATGGAGAAAAGAAACAATAATGGAAGGTGTTTCTAGTGATGAATTAAGGTTTTTTCTAACATTGCCAAGATGCAGTTTTTTTGGGAGAAGAAAGATACGAATGTGGGCAATTAATCCTTACAATTTGACCATTGTACTTTCTGTAAACCCTATATTTAATAAATGTGCTCTATTACTGAATCCCTGCTAAAATTATTGTGCAAGATCCATAGCTACAGCCCTACCTGAGAGAGTGGGGGCAAATATCACTGCCTATTTATATCCATTTGCTAATCACAGGAGGATTGTTTGGGTTGTGGCTGTTCCTCCATTAAGAGATTTAACCTCAGTCCTTGACTGCAGCAGGGGAAAGCCTTTGTAAAAGTTTATGTTTTATTGTTCTGGCATTGCAGAAAAAGATAAACATCTAGGAATCACACTGGAGAGCTCCTAGGCATGCACTGAACATGGTGATGTAGATGTGGAATTAATGCATTTGTGCTATGTGTCTTCTGAAATATCAGTGTAGATACTTGAACCATCTTTGGTTTGGCTTTAAACATGGTAAACCTCCTTGTTTTCTCTCATTAAAAAAAATGCAAACTGAAAATAAGAAGGAAAGGAGAAATACCTCTTTTTCAAAGAATGTATCATGAATGGCCAAAATACTCAGATGTGACCAGAACAAGGTAGTACAGACAAACTCTGCAAGCTGATTTATGCAGATTCTGGTAGAGCCTTTCCTTGTATTTCAAGGAAAGAGATGAAAAAAACCCACCTCATTGCCATGAGGTTTGGTGCCTAAAGCTGCAGTTTTGTGCCCCTTTTGGACTGCCCATAGTCATGGTTGTTCAAGCTTCAGTCTGCTCCTCTAGACACACTTATTTAACCTTGAGGCAGTATTTTCTTTGAGCAGTATACGAAGTATTCCACTTGCACTCTTTCACTTAATTTAAACATTTCTGTGATCGTTTTTTCAAGTAGAAAACCTCATGGAGATGTATGAATCATAAAACCCTCCTTAACCAAGAAGGTGGCATACTTTTAGCACATACAGTCTTTATAAAGGTACACTTTATGCAAATTTTTGGAACTTATTCTCAAAGAACATCTCCAGGGGATCAGAGACTTTCTTATGGCTTGTCCAACATTTCACTGAGTGTGGGCTGTGACTCTCTTTGAGGTTTTTTCCTTAGTTATTTTAATTTTTTTTAATGGAAAACAATCCTTTGTCTTACTTTGTATTATTTTTTCTTTAATCCATGCCACATAGAACCTAATAACTTCCATTTTCTCAGTACACTTTTAGAGTCAATGCCCATAAAATGGAAAGAGAAGAGGAGAGTTAAACAAGAGTTTAGGAATTGAGAGGAGGAAGTGTCTTTGTACACTAGAAAAAATGCTGACAATATAAAATATTATGACATGATATCAAAAGAAAATATTCACCTCATTTCTAAACTTTTCTCATCAGACATTTTAAAATATTTTAAAAATTGTTTGAGGAATAAATGGAATAGAAAAAGCACTTTACTGAAAAACTCAGAGTATATAAACCTAGTACTATATTAGTTGTGCAAAAGGGTGTGAACTGGGGTCTCCTGATTCTTGATAAATGCCTTGCAGGAAGGATTATTGCCCAGGTAGTATTGGTTCTGCTTTTCACTGACCAGAAATGCTGTTCAGCACCTGCAAAGAGTTGTGGGTCAAAAGTGTTGGAGGACGGCTTTGTGTAAATTTATTTTTCATACTAGAGTTTTCACAGCAGCCTTTTAGAGCTAGCTCTGCTCATTTTGTTGTAACTATAGGTTATGGAAGAGCAATGTATGTCTGAAGCTTTCTTTTTTATTGTCAAAATAAATATCTGAGCTTAAAAAGAAGAATCTGCTTCAGATACTGTCTTGAGGATGCTGGCAAGCGTTCATGAGGACGTACCTGACAGAGCATTTGTTCCATAGCTCACAGGCATAACGAGTTTGAGAGGCTCTCCACTTGTTCAATTTGTGGACTAACATCCAGATCAGCTAAGGGATGACATTTTTGGAGTGTTACATCTGCAGTTCACATTAAACATATGGAATGCCATATGGTCACCAAGTGGTTATGGACTTTTTATTTATTAAGTTAGCTACCAGAGCTAATATTAGGTATGAAACACTTTATATGCCATCAAAAGAGAAAAGAACCCAAAATTTTAGCAATAAGGTGAAAACTCGAAGAAAAGCCCGCTATCTTATTACTGATTTTCTACAGAGGTGTGAAATGGCAATAAAGAATCCTGTGGAGACAGCCAGATCAGACTTCATCCTGTAGGAATTGTGCACCCAGGTATGTTTGGTTAGCTCTCAAATTTGCAAGCATGCCTTTTATCAGCAATTCCTCATGCCCAGGCAATGTACCAATATCTTGTACTACCAAATGGGTAAAGCTGGAAGCAGTTGTCCCATCTTTATTCAGCATCTAGTTTTACATCTGTTGCACCCAGCTGAGGTCCTATTATTCAATAAATGCATTTATCTTCCCTTCTTCGTCCTCAGTCTTTCCCCCCTTCCCCTCTTTACCAGAGTCTCTCTCAAGTTACCCTCACACCCTTAGCTTGAGGGATATCCCAGAAAACCCTCAGGTCAGGGAGAGTGATGCCATTAATGTCACCAGACCCACTGCCCTTAGCCATAGCAATCCTAAATTCATACCTAATACCTTCTGGCAGTAAGCTAGAAAACATTGTGAAGCAGCACCAGGAGTTTATATTTTAGTACCTGTTAAAGGCCAGGATGCATTCTGGACATGGCACCTCTTTTGGGGGACACTGACCACAGCACCTGCCCTGATACTACAACATGAGATGTGATGCTGGGGGATGCTCTGATCTCAGGCACTGCTGCAGGGCTTGTAGGTGTCTGCTCTGAGCCTAAAGAGTGTCAGATCAAAACAGCTTCTCAAAGTTTCCCAGTAGAACACTTCAAATTACTGATTTCTGCTTCTGGTTTCTTTCAGCAAGTGCCACAAAAAATATTGTACACACTCCTGTCCCCACACCCCACAGAGCTCAGTTTATCCTTCATAATGCCATACCCTCTGCACTTAAATAGCTAAAGATCTTCTTCTTTCTCCCTCTCTCTTTTTTTTTTTTTTTCCTGGACAGAAACCAGTGTGAATTGCTCTTAATAGCAAACTTAGCTACCCGTGGGCAGGTGCTGGATGCTTCAGTTGTCTAAGTATAGGTATCTATAGGTACTAAATTTAGGTGAAAGTAGGGTATTTCTCTTTCACAAACACCTGAGATCAGCTCTGTGCCAACTTCAGAATGACAAATCTGGCGATGAATTCAGTATAATTCAGTGTACACATCTACTCCAAAACACTGACCAGAATGTTATAACAACTTTGAGACTTTTAATTTGGAAGAAAAAAGCCCATGAGCCAAAATAGTTTCCAGAGTCCTAGACTTCTAAAGGTATTTTCTGAGATAAGATGGAAAACTTCTGGTTTGTTTGGCCTTTTGAATCTCAGAATAATTTAGGAAAGATTTTCTCCTGTCTATGATAGTCTAGGGAAATTAACAGCATTCAAAGATCCTTACCTCTCTAGGGCTAGACACCAGTTGCAATTATTAAAAAAAAAAAAAGATTAATTGTTAGTTTATACCTAAGTACAGGTAACTTCTCATTAAATCAATGCTTTACCATTTATCCAGTTTACTGCTTTCCGATTCCTGTGATTTTTGCATAATAACTAAAAAGTAGTGTATTCTTTGGCTCTGAAAACTTGAGTTATCACAGCAAGAAGCATATGTTCAGACAATTGAACTTATAGGTATTCAAATTAGGGCTGAACCAAGTCTTAAAATACACTTATTAAAACACAAATAACATATAAATAGTAACGTTATTCAATATAGTCCATGGTGCATTGATTGATGTTTTCCTTGAGCAAGAATTGTTTTGAAAATCCTGAGATTGGTGTGTTTCATTTGCTTCATTTGGAACAAAATTATTTTGATTAGATCTGGCCTAAAGAACACAGTTTCTATCTAGTGGGAAATTTTTGTATTCCAACACTTGATTTTTTTCTGATATCTGGTCACACTTGAAAGATTGAAATTTCACAAAATTTGTTATCAAGCGCCTGGAATAAAAAAAATTATGTGGAAGCAGTAAAACATATTTAATTGCATTTTCTATGCTATTGATTTGCCTCAGTGAGTTGCAGTTCAAAAATCTCATGGAATCATCCTCCTTCCATGGCTCCCTGAACTGACAGCATCTCCCTGGTGCAAGCTGCATGAACTAGAGTAGAGGATTCTCTAAGGGAAACTTTGATTGACAAGGCCATGGGGGACAAAATGCAATAAAAGAAGAAAGGAGTTTTCTTTAGGATGTGGGTGGGAGAACACCTTGGAGTGACTTTCTGTTTAAATGAAATAACAGAGAAGGAAGCAAACATCATTCCAACACAAAGAAGTAGAATTTGCTGGAAAAAACCCAAACCAACTTGTTTCTGCAAGTGATACAACTTAAAAAATAATAATGGCAGAGTAGAGGAGAATGATGGCATTGCAGTGGTTTGTCTTTGATTCCTGTTTGTAATTTTTCTGGTCACCGTGATATGTTGACACATGAGTTTGGAATATGCTTATAGTAGATGATTATGGATGTTTTGATGGAGTATTATGAGGCTGGATTTTTCTGACCTCTGCAAGTTTAACAAGATATTTATAAGATCACTGCAACCCCTAATGATGTTATTAACGTAGGTATATTATCCACAGAAGTGAATTATAGCCTAATAAAAAGAATAAAATTCAGTGTAAAACAAATGCTTTATAGCTTTGAATTCATATATGAAATAATACATGGATGTTTATGAAATGGAAGATTTTAAAATGCATTCTTCACTTCTTTCCCTGGTACACTGGTTTCATCATCAATTACCCTCCCATGCCAGGGGGACTGTGCAGATTAAAATCCTAACTTTTACTTTGTGTTACAAGTGACTGTGGGTTTTTTTTTTTTGCTGAATAGATTTTGGTCAGCTCTAACATTTGTTGATCATTATTCACAGTAGTTTCCTGGAAGGCACAACCACCGCGTGTGAAGCCTCAGTCAAGTCTGGGTGCAGAGGCAGCTTCCAGCGCTCTCAGCTTTCCCCACCTGGGAGGCAGCTTCAGGACACACTAATTAGCTCCAGCAGAGCAGTCCACTAAGATTTCTGGCCTCACTTCAGGTTTCACTTCACCTTAATTTGATATTAAGTATCTAAGGAAAGCATGTCCTTTAAGGTGTACTCAGTGGGCAGAAGGTCTTTTCAGAAGCTTGGGGAGGTTTTCCTGAAGACTGTAACAAGATTACAGTGTAAAGTTATCCATATATCTCTTTATTATCTTGTTTGTCAAGGTTTTTCTTGTAGTTTTTGTTGTTGTTATTGTTTTTGGTTGGTTTTGGGCTCTTTTTTTTGCGGGGGGTGTTGGTTCTTAGCAAAATTAATTCTAATTTTCTGTAGAGTTTTGTGTGTGCTGGCGAAAGCTTAACTCAAACACAAAACCTCGGGAGATCAGTTGCATGCCTAAAATTATGCCTGTCCTTAAATACTGTGTTTGTTGGACATGTGAGAAATTCCAGGAATGAAGAGCCCATGCTCTGACTATACTAAAATGCATATTTTCAGAACTCATCCCTGACCCTTCTCTCCTTTACTGGCCATTGATCCACGTTCCGTAATCCACATGTGGCAGGATAAAGACAGGGCAGCAAGCAGCTAATCCTCAGCTAGCTCCAGGTGCTTTCTGGGTGGTGGCCAGGCCCCTTGCCATGCCAGGGAGCCAGGGAAGAGCAGCACCAGATGGCCCTGCTGACAGTGGCGTGGAGCCAGCGGCAGCTCAGCCACAGCCCCAGCAGGCAGAGCTGGGTTCATCCCATGCAGCACAAGCTGCGTTCCTGGGAAGCGCCGTGCCGTGGGAGCCCAGACTTTGGCTCAGGGTAATCAGATCCTAGAGGAGTCGAGTGCCAAGGGACATGGAGGCACTCTGGTCACTGTGCAAGGAACCAGCCCGGGTCAGCTGAGGACAGAACGAACTGCGGCTTGCGAGCCCTGCTCGATTCCAGCGGAGTCTGCAGAGCCTTGTAGATCTCTGTAATATGTCCATAACCTTGGTTTTTTCACTAACCAGAGTATTTCAGTTCCCTAGCATGACAGAGTTGACTGTGGCTGGCATGGCTGGACTACTTGCAAGTACTTGAACTGTACGACTTTTTCTTGAGAATTTTGTCTTGTGTTTTTGCACTTGACTAATTTCATGTCCCTGAGAGTTGTTCCATTTAATATTCTGTTTGTATTTTCCATTCTGTTTCTACCAAGATGTGCATCTTCACCAACATTACTGCTAATGATTTTCTCTTCCTTTCATCAATAAAAAACATATTCTCTGGAGTGACAGTAGGTTCATCTGTTAGAAAATGCATTACTGTTAATAAGACAACACAAATAAAGAAAATGTATTTCAGCCTGGCAATGTTTGCATCACTTTAGTTCTGTCACTTGTGTGTGTGCTGGGGAGGAGGAGTAGGCTCTCTTTCGCTTCCATTTTCAGCAGAAGGTTTGTGGTTCAGTTGCTAGAATTAGAGGGATAATTTCTTTCCGTAGTATCTATTTACAAAATGTGTCAAAATCAGGGATAACAGATAATGGAAGTATTTTGATAGGCAAAATGAAATACAGAGTGTGAGATGAGCGGGTGGGGCTTATCCTCTTGTAGCTCATTTCATGGACATTTTTGCCTACTCATGAGGTCCCTCTCTCTTATCATGGAACAAAAGCATTATTTATAATAGAAGTTTCCCCATGTGCAGGATCACTGCAGAAGTCGGTATCTCGGTAAGGAGAGATGCTGAGGTGTCTCTATCATGCAGGTATGCCAAAGGCCAGCCTGCATCAGCATGGTGTGGAATTACATCCCAAGCACACAATCGTAGCATGGTTTTGTGGGCTGCAGATGTTAGCTTTTGACAACTAATCTGGCTCTTACAGGAAAAAAAATGAAAAATTGCATGACACTTTTTGTTTTCTCTGTGCTTTGTGGTGACTGATACATGAGCCTGTAATCTTTTTTATAGTCAAAACTGCTACTGTGATTATTTATGGGCAGCATAACCTGAGCAAAACAGTCTATTGTCTGTGTTCCCTCTTTTGGACAAAATCCCCAAAATCCACAGAAGTGTTTATTAGTTGTATAAATCCCCAGCTTCTACAAAGTCAGTTTAATACTATTTATTCACTAATTTACATACATGAGAAAGCAATGATTAGCCAATAGAGACAATGGGCTGCACAGGAGGCACTGTCCATGGTGCAGTGCAGAATTCAGCCTCCAAAGACTTTTATGCTTGGGATAAGTGTTGGGTGAGGTTGATTTTTTTCTCTACTTCTGTACCAGTTCTACTTTTTCCACCTCTCTGCAGCAAAAAAAATGACGGTGCACATGGCTGGGTGTTAACGTAGAAATAATAGGTTTTGTCAAGCTGATGAGCTGCAAGCAGCTTGAATTTTCAATTTATTTTTTTTTCCCTAGGAAATATTGCATATTTTTCTTGGTGTAAAGTTATTCCCACAGCTGCAAGTCTCTGGTGTGTGTGTGTGCACATGCGTGGGTATTGCAAGGTAATAAAGTGCTGGACAGTCACTGATTGTTTTTTAAGAAGCAACCAAACAAAACAAGCAAGTCAAATTGCTGGCTGGGGTGTTTCAGTAGGACTGGGTTCCTCAGTGGGTGCTTGCTGCCAAAGCTCTTTGATGTCTGTGAGCCTTGGCCATTTTTGATGCTATTAACTTCTCCCTGCAATATTGACCATTAATATGTTAGGATACTTTCAAAACGTAATAATGATTAATCTGGTTACTACATGGTGATGAATAACTCTTTAAAAGTGAATAAAATTCACCTTTATAAAGAGATAAAGACTATCTCTTTATTCCAATAATAATAAAGGAAAATAGATCTTTTCAACTCTGACAATAACATTCATGATGATTTTTGCCTGTTAACAGAGGTATCCTCAGTAGATACGAACATATGTATAGCAGAAGAAAAAACAGCTATTGTATGTCTGTAACATCTTTAAATGGGAAAAAAATGCAATAGAATACTGAATCTGGAGACTGAATATGATAGATCCCTAAAATATTGTACATAAATATGATAATATGCAAAACAATATAAAAAGACAAGATTAAACAGCTCATTTGACTGCATGCATAAAAGGAAGAAAGAGTAAATCAATATTTTATTTATTAGCCTTATATAAAAAGTATTGACTTACAACTAGCCTGTGTAAAAAGAGCATAATTTTGTTTAAGTATATAATTTCAGACTTTAATATAACCACTTGCCATATGTTCCTAAAATGATAATTATAAAAAGGACCTTTTAGTGCCTGAGATTTTGCCTAGAAATTGTGCCAACTCCTATAATACCTCAAGTATGTGCCTTCTTTGGAGGCATTAAATTTCAATCCTACTGGGTTTTGTTAAATAAAATTCCTATTCATAAAGTTATTCTAATTAATTCCTGACTCTCCCAAAAGGAATTCCCCCTTGTCCAAGACCTTTCCAAGGTAAAAGAAATGTCTTTTAGAAGTACTGTAATAACTCTCTGAAGCTGCAGTAGTTCTAAAGATATTTTCAGGTGTGTACTAAAATATATGAAATCAGTTTGCTTTCAGAACGTGGCTGACCACAAGTGCTTGTATGAACATTAAAGCAGGTTGTATGTTTACTTACCTCCCTCAAGGGGGGTATTCATAAATTCTGGAATCAACATAAAATACTGGAAAAATTTTTGGTACAAATTTTACATTGTCTTAGAGAGTCGACCTGTGTCTTCCCTTGAGTAGTATAGGTACAATTGCTGTCTTCCCTGGGCTCTGGATCACAACTAAAACCAAATTATTAAACGTTCATCTAGCAGCACAGTTTTCCTCATCAGTGGTCAACTTATACAAGAGGACATGGAAGCTGTTTGAGGAAGAAGTATTCTCAATGTGATATGCTTAGGAAGAACTGCAAAAATCACTCACACTACCTTTTAATTAGTAGCTTCTGTCTCAATCTTGCTTTCTTCTTTAATTTTTAAGACATATGCTTAAATATATATATATATAGGCTTATATATAGGAAAAAGGATGATAAACCATTTCTATACAAGTACAGAAGAGCTCCAGAGGGTGTACAAGTGTACATAAACAATACTTGTGGAAATCATACCATTAAAATGCATAGTGTCATAGAATTTCCTGAGTTGGAAGAGACCCACTGGTATCACTGAGTCCAACTCCTATCCCTGCACAGGAGAGCCCTGAAAATTGCACCACATACTTGAAGGCATTGTCCAATCACTTCTTGAACTCTAGCAAGCTTGAGGCCACAACCACTGCCCTGGGGAGCCTGTTCCCAGTGCTCAGCCACCCTCTGGCTGAAGAACCTTTTCCTGATATCCCACCTAAACCTTCCCTCACACAGCTTCAGGCTGTGCTCTCAGGTGCTACCAGTGATCATCAGAGATGAGATTGGAGCCTGCTCCTCCTCTTCCCTCATGAGGAAGTTGTAACTGCAGTGAGGTCTCAGCTCCGTTTCCTCTTCTCCAGGCTGAACAGCCCAAGTCACTTCAGCTGCTCCTCACAAGGTTTCCTCTCTAGGTTTACAACGCTTATCTTTTATCCACTTGTTGATTTGGACACACAGACTCCTCAGCTATAGCAGGGATTTGCTCCCTCGGAATGCATACAAGTAGTATGTGGTTAATCCCTAGGGATTTTGAGCCTAGGCATGGGGTTTCTGACTTCCTCTGAACATGGAACATGCTGGGTGAGAGTGCTGCCATCCAGAAAGGTGCACATGGGTTGACCCCATTATCTTGAACTTAACTTTTCCTGTAATGTCCTTCAAGTGCTTCCATGGGTGAGCAGATGCCTGTTTCACACACCTGATCAATTACCCTTGTTTATGATTTCAAAACATTTGCTCCTTAAGATAGAGGTTTTAGCAAACAGTAGGGAGAGGAGGTCTTGTGGTGAGTGGCTGTGCAGACACAAATAATTTGGCCTTAGATACGTGGTGAAGTTGAATGGACTAAGTTAATGCTTTGGAAAGTTTTCGTCATGATTGAATGCTGCATTTAACATTTTACCAAATTTCTCTGATTCTCTAAAACTGCCAGTGAAGTCTTTTTTTTGTACTTTGTTGAGAGTATTTGTCACTATTTCTCCTGTGCCTCTAACTCAGAATACATGAACAAATATAGGCCCTTTTAAAAGCCTTGTCAAGAGAGTTTTCTGGGGCCTTACAGAGGGTTTCACTTTCACATTACTAATCATGGTTTGTTTTACTTGATACTTGAACAGAAGGAAGCTCTTCCATTCAACATGCCAAATTCAAATAGAAGACACCACAGAAAAATTTCTGCCTGCTCTAGCTAAAACAAATATTGGGAAAAATCAATTTGCTGGAAAACCTTAATGGAGAGTAGTGATAGCTAAAAGCAGTGGTTAAATAATCAGTAGTCTTCAGTGTTACTCTTTGTCCCATGTCTGTCTCTGACAATAGTTTTGACTTTGTGCTTCCAAGCTGATTAAATCCTCACAAATTAAGTCAGAAACAGTTCTGAACAGTCTGTAGGGGTGTCTAAGACCTGGATGAAGAAGGACTCACTTGGGATTGCTTGGCTCTGCTTGGCTATTGAACAGCAAACTGCTTTAAGTCATTGAAAAAATTACTGATGTGATAAATTCCTAAAAAGCTCTTTTAAATAATTAATTTTCATATTTTTACTACTCCAGTTATGTTGAATTTTATATACAAGTAAGTTATGTCTGCTGTGGGAAACAGCTTTAAAATTTCTTGTCATTTTTGTATTTAAATTCTTAACTATAACATTACATTAATGTAGTTGCACTGAATATTAAATTGATTTAAAGGTATTAATACTACATACAATATGCACTCTTTACATTGTAAATATCTTAGTGCAGTAACAAAATGCATATTGGATTTTTTTTTTTTACATTCTTGGTACAAGTATTAGCTTTTTGCATTAATTCCTGATGGCTTATAATGTTTATAAGAAAATGACTTGAATGGAATTCTTTAATTTATAAAATTGTAAATGAGCTCTGAATCAATTCCTGGACCTTGTAGTGTTACAATATGTCTTTTGGAGTGTAGTGAGTGAACACTTACAAAATAACTACCTCTGTCAAATGTGTTGAATTGAAATTATGAATGCTTCAGAAAATAACTCTTGTGGTCTTGTGAGCTAGAATAAAAAATTCCCGAACTTTAACCTTTGTTTCCATGGTAGAAAAATAAGTGCAGTTCTAACACAATTAGATATCTGAGTGATCATATGAGCATAAATGAACTGATAGACCCTTTGGAGGCATTCCCTGCTGGCTGGCTGTAAATCTATGATCTCTGTGCTTAGGTCCCTACAAGGGCAGAAGATGATGATGTGGCACCAGTGAAAAACAAACCAAGCAGAGAACAAGGCAGTCGAAAACTTTATATAACAAATATCCACTGGGACTCTACCAGAGGTCCATTCGAGCTGTGGTCACCTGGCTTCTCTTCTGTGCTATGGTAAGGATGTGGATAGGATATTAAATAAAGCCTATTACTTCAGACATTCCATTCCTCCCCTCCACCTGCCTCCTTTTTTTCCCCTTCCTCCTCAAAAAAAAAAAAAGAAATTCTTCAAGGAAGAAACTCTGTGTCAGTGTATCACCTTGTCCTGATCTGAGTTGAACCTCTGAGTGCTACTGTGACACAAACCATTCTCTAATCCAGCATTTTTACCATCAGAAATTCTTTAGGGAGAAAATACTCCATTTACAGCAATTATGAAGAATGTTTCTGTTCTCCAAAACAGCAATTCACCTACCATGAGAGTAGTATGTGCTTCCACCACAAATGCAGTAGGTAAATGCTGTCAAAAATAGATTATAATTTTTGCTGGAATTTTCCATGCTAATGCACCTTTTATGCAAAACAATCACTAGAATATTTTTTTTCTAAATATGCTTTCCTTATGCAGAGAGTGTTAATGGAAATACGTTCTACACTTAAAACTGTTTACTGTTTGATTTTAAAAACAACTTCTATAACACAGATCTCCTCAATGAAAATATAGTAAACACAAACTCTTTACAACACATTGTAAAATATTTTTATGCTGCAGCACTCTTCAATGGAACTGTCCATTTATACTGCACTGATTGTTTTCTATTAAAATACATTAAAAATTCCTCTTATAAACCAAAATCTAGATCAGAATTTATATGAATAGTTTTATCTAAGCATCCTAAACACCATCAGGTTCATACAGAAAGAGACATTTAAGGTAGTTCTTGTTGACTAACTGTACAGTCACTTTTTTCATTTTCAGTGAAAAAAGTGGGGAAATTAGTTTTAAGGGCAGACACATTAAAATATGCTTTACTTTCAGGTAAAATTGTTCTAAAACTAAGTTATATAGAACTGCCTCTGCAATCTTTATTCTCTGCTCTTGGGTTAGGAGACTTCACTACTGCCCTTAGGCAGAGCCTGTATTTACAAAAATTTCACATAATAGAGGTCAGCAACCGTGAAAACACCACTGGGTAATAACCCAAATTTGTCAGTGACCTCTCAAGAAGGATTTTGGTTGTAAAGAGGTACGTTCTCTCAGGAGATGGCTTAATCCACAGCCTTGCTTTTTCAAAGCAGTTTTGTGGCTTTTGCCCACAGCAGCAGCAGCTCCTCTGTGACTGACAGGAACCCTGTAGGCATGGTCCTGTCTTTCTTCCCTGTAACTTCTTCTCCTAAAGGTATTCCCATCCTCTTCACTGCAGCACCTGAATCTGTGCCAGGTGGTCTTCCTTGCTGAGCCCCTGCTGGCAAAGGGACTTTCTGTGACTTGAGGGAATTTGGTACTCAAGGGGGAGACACAGAGTCCTGAAAGGTTGGAAGTTTGACATTCAGAGGTCCTAAAATACCACCTCTGCAAAGCTAGGAATTCAGTCACCAAGGCAAGGAATCTTTATTTTCATTGTCAAGACTTGTTCTGTCACGGGATTGGGAACTGTTGAAAATGTAGCTGCCAAGCCCCCCTATTCCACTGTTTTTGCAAGAGGTAGTGACCTGTAAGAGCAAATTATTTTTTTCATTAAAACTCAGTTGCTCAGGTAAGCAAATGCTTTATTTCTCCAGTTTTTCATGTACAACCAAATAGATTTGTGGGTTCCTCCCAGGGTGACTTATTTGTCTCTGAGTTCCATGAAATGATACACTGAGAGCCATCATGAAGTTTAAGGTGGGAAAGATATTCTCTGCTTGTTAACTTAATAGGAATGGACTGGTTGCAATTTAGGGAAGATCAGTTCCTCCTTTAAAGATTAAATATTTTCATTGAACTTATTTAAGAATCACTGTTCTTTAACACATTTGGGTTTTTATAGGTCTAGCAAATATGCTGGAAACACTCCTAGGTGATGAAAGTTTTGGACATGTGAAGAGGAGCACTCTGAACACACAGGGGGAATGTGGGCCAAAGAACAGATGCCGTTACTTGCTCTTTGATTTTCGGTGTCCAACGTTCACACTGCCTTAGAGAGAAGAGAGGTGTTGGATGTTCTGTGTTCTCTCTAAGCCTATTGCAGAAGTTTCCAGGCTTTGGCATCACATCAGATAGAGATGTATTTTAAAATTCTTTAGGTGACTTTAAATGGACTCTTTCAATATGTGAAGTTATCGCTTCCTATTGTAGAACAGTGGGAAATTGAAGTGCTTAGACAGAGAGCTATATTTAAAATCCTAGCATTTTCATACAGCTAGCTTATTTCAAGGGCTATAACAGGCTTGAAGAAATTATCCATTGTCCTGGTTCAGGCATGATACACCCTCTATCTCATTCTGTTCAATGTCTTTCTCTTTTTGTCTTGCTCTCTCTTAAAAATCCAGCAAGAAAAGAAAACAACCTCAATACTCAAATATCTTGCATCATTTTGCTACCACATACCTTTCACCCTTCGCCATAACAGTAACATTAAATCAGTATTTAGCAAGGATGAGTATTAGGAAAAGTCTCCTGTGCCTTAGTTACTCCTGATTTTTCTCTACAAATAAAAGGACAAAATTTTAAATATGGCTTTTGTTTCAGTGTAACGCTACAATAGATAAACATTCAATAACAGTGAGCTGTGACATTTACAAAGAGGAAAATATTTGAACACAGAGATTTAGCAAATTCTCTGGATTCTCAAGAGCAAATCTAAAATATTGCATCTCATTGTCCCCAGCTGAGCTCTGTGGACATTCACTGAGAAAAACCACTTTTTGTCTGCTATAAAGCAGACTTCTGAATGTGTCCTTTTTTCCTGGCCATTTTACCCGCATTGAATTTGTTTCATGGTCTGAATTTTGGTCTTCTCTTTTGAGTTGTTACAAATGGTCTAAAGGGAACCAAGAAGGTGACTAAGTTTTGGTGCTGAGAAAGCCATGATATTTTCAAGTTCTGTCTGCAACCTTTGAACTTTGGTGTAAAAATATGACCTAGATACGGGACTGAGGAATTGAGTAAAGGAGCAATGTCTATTGATCTCTGTGGACTTTAAGGAAGGTAAAATGGTTTATAGGGTCTCTTTAGTCTCACTGCCTGGAACAGCTGGGCAAAGAGAGAGGAAATGGCTTTCTCCCAGTACTCGTCAAATAACTGATCCACAAATTATCCCTCCAAGGGACAAGGTAGACAAAGAGAGTATGTTCATAAATCAAGAGTAAAGTTGCAGGACTGTGGCCAAAATTCAGAAAGAAGGATTAAATAAAATTTATGGTATAGAAAATTGACTTATAAAAATTAAAATAATTTTTTATTAACAATCTATATGGACTACCAGATCATGATTAATTAAATGCAATCTGTATTACAGAATTATCCAATAGGAACAAGTTATGTATGTACATTATATATCTATATATTTCATAAAAGTAATGTTCTGTAAATGAACATGTGCCCAGTATTTCCTTATGTCCAAGGCAATCTGATTCAGTAGCCTGTGTAAGCTACAAAGAAAAGGGGAGGAAATTCTTGCAACAAAGAAAGCTTGCAAAAGTGAAATCACTTTTTTTCTTCCATATTATGTGAAAAACACTCATCGTATTGCTCTAACATACTCTTTGATAGGAAATAACTAATTTCTTGAATCTGCAGTTGCTTGGTTGAATGAATTTAACAAAGCATGTTCCAGTACAGAAAATCTAGTTATTCAATTATACTTTCTGTTGTGCAGTAAAAAAACAGAGCACAGCCCAACAAAATACTTGAGTGTTTACAAGCTGAAATATATTTCAGCAGCATCTGATTAGGAGTTAATATCTAAGGTGATATATCAGCACTAAATGTACTATCCCAACTGAAATAATAAACTTCATTTTACTTGTGCTTAATAGCAAGCATGAATCAGAAAATGTTTCCTGAATGTTATTAAAATTCTGTTATAGTTCATCTATAACTGAGCACAATGAAGTGCATACAGAATACAGAATCATATAATCAGTGAAAAGATAAAGAGCTCCAAGCTACCTGTTCTATATTGTTAACATAAATGGAAAATAAGATTGGCTCCAGATAAGAGTTTTGCTAGACTGCCTTGGTTCTGTTCTCAACAAAATTTGCTGCTCTATGAATTGACACACAGTTTATTGTGAGTAAGGGGCTAATCTTGAAGTCTTCACCCAGGCAGTGAACGCATGGGCTGCACGTGGCCTCAGAGCAGCACGTGTGTTTGGGGTGGGTAGGACTTGGAGCAATAAAACAAAATCTCAAACTCTTCATCCTGAGCCTGCAGTACTTCAGAAGCAGCTGACAGAACCCCTGACTCGTGTCTCCTCTGATCTATATGTAGTACAAACTGTGTGCCTACAGAAACCAAGTGATCAGACAGCAGCACTGGCTTTCCGCAGCAAAAATTGCGTAATGTGCTTCTCGATTCAGCTGTACTCGGGAAAATTGCATTGCTATTTCTGAGGGGCAGCTGAGCAAAATGCATATTCTACTGAGGCTTCTTTTGGAATAAAGCCCAATATCTTGAACATGTTTGCAATAGATTCTACACCAGTCTCCAGGGAGGACTGTTATCCTCTGGAATTCACATTTACTTCCTTAAGAAGTGTATGCCTGTTCGTGTGTGTGTATGTGTGTATCCATATGTGTAAAAATCCTGCATGTGTGCAGCTATTCTATTTTTGAAATGCTCAAGGTAGAGCACAGTAATGATAGACAAAAATTTATCAAATGCCCCTGTTTGAGGTTTTTTTTTTTTTCAGTAGGACATCAGAACATTTTGATCTGCAGGTACTATAAAGTAATACAGAGCTTTATGTTCCACAGCCAATGCAGTGTTGGCTTTGCAGAGAAGAGGAGGCCAGGTGTTTGTCACCTGAAACAATTTTCTTTGTTTAGAACAAACATTTAGTACTGGCCAAAATGTTGCTATTAGATTTGTAGATGAAGAACTTAAAACCTCACTTGGAATTTCTTACTACCAAAATTCTTTGTCCATAGAAGCCCTTTCTTGAGGCTTTCTACATTTGACTATTATATTTTACTGAAAGTGAGTCCCATTATAGACATTAGGCATGGAAAAGTGAAGTAGCAAGAGCTGTGAATTCTACTATTTAAACTGTTAAGCCATTTTGTAAAGTCTTAAAGGTTGGAAATGTAAGGAATTAAAAGGCATTAAAAATACATTTGTGAGGTCTAGAAAGTACCGTTGGAGTTCAATGAGTCCCTTTTTTCTCAATATAATGTTACCTCTCTTCCTTTTATTCCTCTGTTTATGTATTTAAGCATAAATATGCATGTCCACTTATAGTTTATCAGGTCTCCAGTTAGAAATCTGTGTAATTTAAACTGCATATATACATCATTAACTGCTTACTGCTGCTGAGTGGTACGTAGGTGATAACAGCTGGACACTCTTCACTGAATAGCTGATGCCTGAACTAAGAACAGTGTAAGCTGAACCAATCCTATGAAGGAAAAAAAATAGTAGATTTTTTTTAAAATTTTTATTTTAAACTTAATTCCACATCCTGAAGGTGAGTGAGAAGTCTTTGTTTCCCTGCAATGTCTTATAATTTACATAATTTCTCAGTATTCAATAAATTAATTGCTCGGTTCTTGGAAATAAAAGATTCTCTTCTAACAAACTTTAGGGAATGTTTAAAAAGATTTTTTAGGAAATATCTATGAAGTTATTTTGTCTGCAGAAATCCTTATTTAGACTTTTTAGTGACAGCTGCAGATTTATAACTCTGCAAGAACTGAGAATTGGAATTCCTAAGGAAAAACAAGAGGATATAGCGCCATAATACTGAGAGGTCTCTCTTGGAAACTGTCCAAGAGAGAAATTCTATCATTATCCTTTCCTGAATGATTTTTAAATGCCCTACCAACACGAAGATATTTGTTTCCTTTTGTTAGTCTATGAAATAAAACACTTGAAAATACTTAGTATCAGAACAATTTCAAATCTGTTCTCATCTGAAGAAAAATGCACAAACACATATATACATAAGTATTTATACATATATATGAAAAAATCCTACATTTCATTATCATAGAACTCAGATTATTTGCAGAGCTCACATAATATTGGTTCCCAGTTTAAAGTCCAAGTTAGAGGCTTAGAATTTTTAGGTGTCTGTTGTTACAGTCCAGTGCCATTTCACAGCAAAAAACATTGACCGTCAGTGGGAACTTGACATTTAAAATCCTCCTGCACCATTGATCCTCACTGTAAATATCTTTACAATAATCTTTTTATTAAAAAACCTCTAAGAAAGATGAACTAAGGATTGGAAAAGAGCTGTTAATGAGTAAAAAAGTGTAAGTAACCCCAGACACACTTTCGATATTTGATATAAGAAGTTTGGAATATATTTTAGGTATTAAATATTTGGAAGATTACTGGGGATGATTATTGACTTCCTGCACAGAAATGGTCTCTTTGTTAATATCTCAGATCCTATTAGAGTTCCTGGAATCACACAATTTTAACTTTTATTGTTTAAATAGAACGAAGTACAAGTTCATTCCTTTATGACAAATGATTTTTCTTTTTCTAGGATTCCAAGAAAAATAATATTAATTCAATTTAACTGGAATAGATGCAGATTATTTTTATCATTAAAGAAGTAAACCTACTTGTGAGAGATATAATAGAAGTAATGAGAAAATTAATTAAGCAGTTTGTCCCATAAGGATACACAGGAACCTTCTTTCAGGAATCCACAGAGATCTCTGTGTGGTTGAAGAATACAAAAATCCCTGCAGCTTGCAGTTTTAGTTTAATGTTGCTTGTGACTTGAGTCACCTTAGTAAAGAAGTCAGTACTGGGCTGCTCCAGATGTTGATCCCTGTCCTTCTTAGTTTGTGTGCTTTGAGAAAGAGCTGGGAGAAGGACAAAGCATCTTCCACGGCCATGTATAGACATGTGACTGTTACAAAAAATAATTAATAGCTATTAATTACCATTAGCAGGTACAAAACATCTAATTCAGTGACAATCTTCAGTCACACAAACCTCATTTACATGTACTGACCCTCACCCTGCTTTTTAAACTGCAGCTTATTTCACAAGAGGCATCTATTCAGAAGGTTAAGATTTATTACTGTCATCACCACCATGTTCTTTTCACCCTATTTCATGAATTCTATTCCCAAATCCTTCAAGAGACCATTTTATTTGGTCCATTTTGGCTTCAAATGAGAGTTGAGTAGTTTTGTCTCAAATCCATTCTGCCTATGCACTTTGTGTATCTCTTCATTTTTACTGCCAAAATTTGGATTGTTTTTGTTAAGTAAAACTCCATATAACATATGCAGTGCTCAAATTTACAAATAAAATAACCTGTAGAAGATTGAGACCTTCATATGGCACAAGGACCTCAATCCTGAACCTTTCCATGTGAAATATGAGGACAGGTGTAATTCTGATTAGTGTTAGCTCTGATATAAATCAGGAATAGCTGCTCTGAAGTTAGCAGAGCTGTACTAGTCTAAAAAGCATGTAGGAAGATCAGGCTGCACACATATGACTAACATAAATGTGAATTTATCTGTCTTTATTTGTGTATACATAGATACCAAGACATTTTTAACTTCAGAATTATCTATTCTACTGGAAGAATTAGGCCTAGAACATAAAATGTTTGATTCTGAATTATTTCAAGGTGTTGTCCAGGGAAAATGCTATGGGTCATATTTCTTTTAATCTGCTGTCATTTGGACTTCACTACTTAGGTTTTAAATGTAATTATACTTGCCTATCCTGGGACTACATGAAAAAAAAAATTTACCAGAGCTGTTACCAGAGTTAGTTCAGTCTAGAGTTCCATTTTCAAACACTGTTAATTGGTGTGTATATAAAAGATTGATTGCAATATGCAAATTTACTGAAATTGAAGATCTGGATCTTAGAGCTTGTTTTCAAAGATGAATTAATCAAAAAAGTTGTGAATTTTGCTCCTAGGTAATATTGCAGAAGATTCTCTAAGAATAATTATGCAACAGCAAGTCAATAGTGTTGGTTAACTTTGGGAAAAAAAAGCCACTCTGTTGGTGTCCTTGACCAAAATTTTGAGTGATTCTGTTTAGATTGAAAAAAATAGTTGTATGTGAGACTTGGTAATTTTCCACAAAACCAAAATGACCTTTATTGACTTAATACAGTCCTATGTTGTGTGTAGGCAGCTCTCCAGACACCTCTATTTCTTTTTGTTTGTTTGTTTTAAAACCCTCATAAAGATGTAATCTAGACATGCAACAATATAAATAATAACAATGGGATTTATGTGTGTGCAGTTGGTATAAAAGTGGACATCATTTGGAGCCAGCTGTGCCACTACCTGTTGTGATGGAAATAGAGTTGTGATAGCTAAATATTCATTTGGTTGCTGAGGTGCTTATTAAATGAATGTTGGTTTGGATTAATATAAGCCTTTATGGAAAAATCAGCAGGGTGGAAACAGAGTACATCAAGGTAAGCCAGATAGTCAGAGATTCTTAAAGGGCATTGGCTATTTAGAATACTTCTGCAGTCAAAAATACTTCAGTAATCAAAAGGGGGAAAAAACAGAGCTAAGGAGTGATTTTGGAAGAGCACAAAAGTTACAGAATCCCACTGATTTCTGCAATATCTCTGACTACTTTCTCACGAGGGCAATTTGGAGAAGAGGGTTCGGTTAACTGCACACTGCCTAAAGTGGCAGTTTGCTATTATTATTCTGAGTTTCATTACCATGGACAAAATCAATAATAATTTGTAAGAAAGCAGACAGGAGTATCTCAGTGATGCAGAGATGTAGCCAAGGGAACTTAGGTGAGGTTTGCCCAAAGAGGAGGAGGAGAAAAGTGTGTCCAAGCAGATGGCTGAGGCTGTAGGGTCACCCATGTTCCCCTGTAACATCCTGTTTCTCTGGTGCTGGAGAGGAGACATTTGTGCATCCCTTGTTTTTTTTCCCTACTTTGGGAAAAGAAGTAGGAAGAAAAGTGTTGTTTACTATATCTGAGCCTTGAAAGCCTGAGAAATGCATTTCACACAGGGTTATGCCTGAAGAAAACTTTACTTCCTTCTGATGCGTGAGGCCAAGCTATTCAAGTACCACTGTTATGTAAATATTTACATTTGTAAAAAATACTTTTTTTCTCATGATAATTGTATCTATTCAATGCATGCCATACTCACTTAGCAGCAAACACTAAAACAAGACCCTTACAAAGAGAAACCATCATCATTTGGCAAAGAAGATGGCAATAATCCTCTGCCACTTGCTCCCCCCTCCATTTTAATTGTTAATAACTTTTCAGCATGCAGGAGAAGTAATCTCCCACCATGCTAAAGCAGTCAACCTAATTGAAAAGAAATACAAGTCATCTAGTGCACAGCTGAAAAATTCAGCTAAAATGCAATCTGTCATTATCTTTCCAATGCCAATTTTAAATAGGTATTAAAGGAAATGGGGGAAGCATCTTCTCATTTCTCTTGCGGTATCATTTCGTTTTTACAGAAATCCCTAATCCCCAAATGAAGATTCTGTCTGATACCCAACAAAACACTCAAGACTCAGCCTCAAGTGTCTTGGAAACCAGATCCAAAAATAGAGGAAAAATTTCCCTATCATGAATTAATCTCATTTGAAAATGATTTTAAAAATATAGTTTATGCAATGCAAATCCTCGCTCCCAGAATAACCTGTATTTGTGGTTGTTATGCCACAGTCAAGAGATAAATTACTGCTCAGTGAGCTGTTTCAGTACGGCAACGTGAACTGCAGCTAGGATTACGGAAACTGATGAAGCATAACCTACCGTGAAAGAAATGAAAACATTTTATGGGACATATGGGTATTATTGACAGGTTTCTGCTTTTTGATACAATAAACTCTTTCAGCAGGAGAGCATATTTGAAAAGTATCCTGCATTAGAAAATTATATGCCACATTTAAAAGTATTCACCCTTTTAGTCCCCAAATTATTATGCGCTATATAACACATTTCAATTTAATTGGAAGAACATTGTATCGTGATGCTGAAAACTTGTTTAATGGAGATAATATTTCAGCTCGGTAGGGAAAGTTGGATTCATTTAAAGCTGAGACATCCTCAGATTTGTAATTACCAAAGCATGCTTCTGAGTAGGTAAAAGTATATTGAAAATATGTCAGATGGGGCCTTATAGAAAATCCATCAAGTCCTTAACGGGTCAAGCTCAAACAAAATCTTACTAAAGTCATTACCATCAAAGTGTATTTGGTTCTGGTCTCTGGACAACTTTCTTCAGACTGCTCCACTGACTGAAATTCTCACAACTGCAGAAACCTCAGGATCTGTATGATATTGCATGTACTCAGCAAGTGTAAGAAAATAGCTGGTTAAAAAGAAACCGCTATATGAAGCTTGTTAAATTGAAAAAGAGAGTTTTTAGCATTCTACCCTAAAACACGACAAATAATTACACTTTTTTCCTTCAGCAGCCTTGCTTTTTCTATTCCTTCCCTGAAGTAGTAAAAGATTATGCCAGATTGAACAAACTCTATGCTCTCAGGAGAAATCATCTGCTGGCAGAAAATTATGTGACATTTCTTATGTCATTCTTCCCAGTGTTCACAAACTGGAAAATTCTGTACTTCAAACAAGACCTCGGTTGTAGCTACAGTTGTAGTAGTAGGGAAGAAGAAAACAAGAAATAGGGTTAGGAAGAATCACATCCTACTGTGTACATTCTACACTGACCTTTTATATGAATCAATAGCTACTTTTGTTTTAGAGGGATCTAATTCAGTAGTTTTCAAGACTCTTTCTGTGTGGTAGCGTAAGTCCCTTCTCACTCAGTGTCCATATAGTCCTAAATTCATGGGGCACAGATGCTTAGAGCAAGATTTCTTTATGTGGTGCTCCTCCAAACCATGTTTTTGGTCTGCCTGCATTCTGCTAGGGCTTGCACATAAATGTAGTTACTAACAAAGCTTAATGTCTCACTGATGGGAATCAGTCCTAGAGAACAGGTTTCGATCAGGTAACAGGAAAATTATCTTTACTATGTGGAATGGGTTGCCCAGAGTTGTGGATGCCCCACCGCTGGAAATATTCAAGGCCAGGTTGGATGGAACTCTGGGCAACCAGATCTACTGAAATGTGTCTCTGTCCATGGTGAAGGAGGTGGAACTGGATGATCTTTAAAGTCCATTCCAACCCAAACCTCCCCTTGACTCTTTAAAGCTTGACAAATGTTTCAAGTAGGGTGCAAAAAGTACTTGTTTGACTTTTATATTTGTTCTGGAGCCATTTTATAAGTCAGAGCTGAAAACCAGATAAATTTCTAGTGGCACTCACACAGGGAAGTATTAAGCCCTGGAACAAGCTCCTTAGTGAAGTGGTTGAGTCACTATCCCTGAAAGTGTTAAAAAAATGAGGAGGTATGGCACTTTTTGATCTGTTTTAGAGGGCATGGTGGTATATGGTCGAAGGCTGGACTTGACCTTGACCTTTTCCACTTTAATGATTCTGTGATTCTAAGATGAAGGGAGATAAAAGAACACTGAGGAGAATCATGGTGAACACTGTTTGGAATACGAACTACATCATTTTATACAAGCTGCATTATCCTTTACTACAACTCAAAATCTAAAAGATGTGTTTTTCATGCTCTCTGTATTTAATTTGGAATCTGGGAAGAAGGGACAAAACAATGACAATAATAATAAAGGTGATATTAATAATAATCTCTCGCAGGGGCAGAGAGGGAAAAGGGAATTTAGGTGATATTGTAGTGCGACTGCATGTGGAATGCAGATTAGTATGAATTAAGTAAAAGAAAATGTTTGTGCAAAACACTGCCTATCTGAATACAGATTTTATAATCAGCACAAGAAGAGGTTGAAAACAGAGAATGTTATTCTTGTGTCCTACAAAATGTCATCGTTTTCAGAAGTTATACTCCATTGAGTGCATCATACTATGCAGCACGGGATCTGGATGAGAAAGTCAAAACAATAAACTCACAGCATCCAAAATATCTACTTTTCAAAAGCAGACTACTAAAACTAAAGAGAGAGCAAAAGCAGAGGAATGATATTTTCTTGTCATTTTGTAGCAATGACTTGCCCATGGTTATAAGTGTGGCATATGGAAAATTTTCAGTAACCTTTCCCCCACATGAAGATATCTGCACTTCTGGTGGAAACCACCTCTTCTGTCTGTTCTACAACACATAACTTAAAAAGTAAATTGTTAGAAAGCCTTAAATTATACTTCTGATATATAGTTATTCATACTTCTTATACTACTTATTTATATAATATAGGAGAAGTGCTAACATGCATTTTTCAAAACAGAATGTGGGTTCTATGTAGTCTGTTGTTCTCTGCCAGGGCTTAAAGGTGGTCAAGTTCTCTTGAGGGAAAAGAATATAAGCAGAACAGGATATTCTAGAACTCTGATTAAGTGCTTGCAGGTTATATTTATCACAGAAATTTCTTAAAAATATTAAAATATCTGTTACCAATCAGCAATTGGTTAAGTATTCATTGACTATCTACAGTTCTAGTGGGATAATTGCTTTCTTTTTGTTTTAGTGTCTAGGGAAATGCCCTCAGTGTGTAGGCTGAGTGACCACAATTATTTTTCTTCTCAATCCATGACTCCCAAACATGTTCCACAATTCTTTTCAGTTAAAATTTTATAATTAAGCTTATTTTGCATTTAATGACTCTCAATCAGATCTATGCTGGGGCTTAGCATAGTAATTGATACAAGGGGGTCCTGTTTGATGCATATTTGGGGGGGGGGGGGGGAAGATAAAATTGTTGTAAAAAGAAAATAAAACCCTGATAAAAAGTATTTTCTATTCCTTGTAAATGCCAGATATCCTTAGCTAAAGTTAACTGCCACAGAAACTGCCCCCAATGTCCTCATCACTAACGACAGGACAAGTCCCAGCTGGAACCATTTATTGGCTTAGTCAAGTGCTCCACTGCTTTGTTCTAAATATGTCAACTTTGATTCATCCTCGGGCTTAGTTGCTGTCAAACACTGTTAAATGGAACTGGAATCAGCATTGCACCTAGGCATCCAGTCAGCCAAAACCATAATCACTTCTACAGAAATGTTAGTAATCTGTGGCACTAAAGAGTCATGGCATTCCTGTGAGGGTACCTTGTACAAAAAGGAAGTCTGGTCTCATCTTTGGCACCAGCTAGAGGTAAGAAGTTCGTAACATCAATACTGCAATCTTTGGCAACCTCAGAAGAGTGAAACTTCTTTTTATTTTTGTAATTGATACTGTCAGGGCACATGCAGGAATACATCATGAGACCAGAGTTAGGATTACCCTCCCCAAATAAAGCACTGACAGCATTTGATTTAACTTTTGACTGGATCTTGTTGTTGTGAGACTAAATGGAAAAAAATAACAATTTTGAGAGATGAATGGTAAAGCACACAGTATTTTAAAGTGGATAAGGGAAAAACAGATTTCTTCTACAGAGTGCAACAAAGGAATGTACTCATAATGACATGATATCTTCCTCTGCTCGTGTCATGCAAAGGTAGCATTTATACAGATTTCAAAGGGTATTGTTAAGGAAAACAGTATCTGAAAACAGTATATACTTGGGTGCCATGTGTGATATTAGGAAGGAATGCTACCAATAATGACTAATGTAGTAATTGACATTATGGTGAAAAGTAAAATTTGAAGGCAAGTTGGGTACATGGAGATTGACATGATATCTGAGCACACTGTGATTTATTTTGAGCAGTGATCTTCAAAATGTGAAAATGAACCCCAAGGCCTCCTAGGGATGCATACCTTTGGGAACTTATTCAGATAAGTCTTTGATCTTATATGTTTCTTTTTTGTAAATTAGAGAGTGAATGACATGGTCTCAACAGATATTTAAAGTGGTACATAAAGGTACATTCTCAGTAATTTGTTGCAAATGTCCTCAGGGTGTGCCAGGGGAGATCTAGGCTGGGCATTAGGAAAATCAATCTTCAGTGAAGAGTTGTCAGGCACTAGAACAGCCTGCCTAGGGAAATTGTGGAGTCACCATCCGTGGAGGTGTTTGAAAGATGGTTAGATGTGGCACTTGGGCACATGGTTTACTGGTGGACTTGGCAGTATTGGGCTAACAGTTTGAGTCTATGAACTTAGAGGTATTTTTCCAGCTTAAATTATCCTGTGATTCTGTATTATTCTGTGAGGCATTCAGTAAAACTTCTACGTAAACCTATTCTTTCCTTCTTGTAATCCACAGGGCTTTGGATGGCAAGGTCACCTTCCCTTCACCAATGACCAAGGCTTCTCTTCCATTTGGTTCTTAACTGTTGCTCAGTTCTCCTATGGAATTCCAGTACTCACTACCTTTTTTAAAACCTCTCTATTTTTGATGAAGAGAAGAGAAATTACTGAGGAATACTACGAATACAGTATCTGAAGATTTCCATCCCTCTCTTCCATAATTTCTCCTAAAAGCCTATTCTGGACTTGGAGAATCTTTCAAATCTGTGTGTGATCTCATGTCTAGGTGAATCTGAAGAAGAGGAATTCTCAGCTTCTAGCATGTCAGCAATTTGTGCTGTCTTCACAGCATTGCTGGTTTGCTTTTTTAGTGTATGCAGTGTGTGTGTGCACAGGGATAAAACACTAGTGAGCAAGAATTCTTCACTCCCTCTAGCAACAGTGATTTGAATATTTTGTGCTCTGGGCAAAGCAAATGAATAGTTAAGGCTTGTTTAGTTGTCAGCCTGCCACAATATTTATTTTTGTATTTACAAGTATTCACTGCATCTGATCCAAGCAAAGCTAAGAAAGATTTCACCTTAAACCATTAAACCAACAGAAGTCAAACACTTGCAATACATTTTTTCTCTGTATTTTATAGAAAAATAACATGAAGGCTGTACCACGTCAATGGTTAAATGTGCTAAAAACCATTATGAATGCAATTCTTTTTTGAATCTCATCTCAAAATTTCTAGATAATAATAATTTAAATCCTTTTGTGTCATGTGCATTCAATTTTATAGCAAACTAAATAGAATCCTGGAAATTGCTTAACCACACATTAGACCAGAAACATCAATGCTGTAATATTTCATTAATGAGGAAAGCACTGTGAATAACTAAGGGATTTTATTAATATTGGTATATTTAACCATAGGAATAGTTGGTAGGCCAAGGAAAGATTTTTTAGCAAGAAGTCTGTGGAAGTAAAAGTCACTGAAAGGTAAAATAATAAAATTGCTTGACACACTGAGGAGCTGGTATAACTTTCTCAGTCATAGGGTAAAGGCACTGTACTTGAGAACTCGCTAGCTGGAAGGGCCCTGAAGTAACAGCATTTGACATGTCTGGGAGATCTAATCAAAGGGAAAGGAAGATCCCTGACAAGAGAAATACTAAAAAGGACTCCTGGTGGGAAAGCTGCTGCCATGCAGAAAACTGTTTCAGATAAAGATATCCAAGAAATTCCTGCCCCCCAGGAGGCAGCAGTTTTTCTAATAATTGATGGAGTATTATTAAGATATGTTGATAGAGATACTTCTGGAGCAGCATGAATAGCACCAAGTATATATTAAGAAAGTAGTATTTCACTAGTTTACTTTTGTTGTTGCTTAAGAAACAAGTTTTGAGCATTTTGTGGTATCCAGGCAGTTACTGCTGTATTGGTAATTATTCTACATCAGAAGTAGTCACACTATCAATGTTGTAGCCCTTTTTAACAATACTTCAATAAATTTCATAGTAATGTGATTACCAAATAATGTAGCTCTTGTAAATATAATAGCCTTGTAATCCTTTTATTTGCAGTGATGTCCCAGAACAACTAAATATTGCACTTCCACTTCCCCAAGTTCAGTGCTAAAAGAGAACAGCTTAGTTTATCTGATGCATAAAGCTAGCTTTAAACACATCCTTGAGCCTCCTGTTAGTGAGAAAACCCAAACTTTTCTGGCTGGTGAAAAAGCCAAGTGTAGCTCAGAGCCATGCCTATGTTTAGAAGAGGTTGGCAGGTCATCCAGCAGCAAATACAAATGAGAACACAAGAAAGAGGAATCTGTCCCTGATGCAAAATTACTTCTGCAATGCCACCTGGTCCAGAACTTCTTTATAAAACCCCAGAAGGTATCACCCATCAGCTAAAGGGCAGGCTGCAATGCAGCAGCCAGTACGTAGGGGAACAGGTGTAGAATAAGTAAAGAAATAAAATGTAGTAAAAAGTACCCATACATGCAAGAGAAGTTGTCCTTCTGGAGAAACTTAGTGACCCAAAACTCGTTTTTTCCATCTATCTGGTCTTGGTTTGAACTTTAGGTGTGAACAGATGATCTGTATATCACATCACCTTTTGTTCCAGGTCTTTAAGATCTCTGACCTCTGGGAAAAAAAAAAACAGAAAGTTACTCTTCTGCTTACAAAGCTATGTTGCAATTTTTAAAACCATTGGTCTTTTTTATTTTTTTTTTTCCTGGACAAAGCTGGAGCTTTGAATGCAAAGTTCAAGAGAATTATATTGCTGTTAATTTCTGGTATTTCAAGAAGTGCATACAATCCAAAGGCAAAATATTGAAAGAGAAATAATTAAGCATATTTTGTTCCACCAGCTGTGTTTTACACACAATACAAATCTTGGGGAGGAATTAATTAGCTTTTCAAGACACAGGCCACTGTAAACTTTCTGTTGGAGACTGCAAATCCATAACAGTCACCTAAATTTACTACATATATGGCAGTGGCCATTACATTCCCAAATTAGTTCCCATTTAAACTAACTTATATATAATTTAAGATTTAAATAAAGTTTTGAAGAACTCTCTACATTGCAGGTCAGCTCTGTGGTGCAGTAAATTTTGTATTGCCAATGCTAGCCAAAAGACACAGATGTTACATTAGCCCTGCAAATGACCTGAGCTTAGCCCCAGCCAGGCTTGCTTTGGCTGCCCCTCTTTGGCTTGCTTAAACATGTGGTTTAGATTTTTTTTTGTCTGATGAGCATTTGAATATTACCTAACTTGTTTTTCTTTAGGTTAGCTCTGGGTAATTGTGTGGTGCAGTGTTATAATAATTTTGTTGCATCTTTGTAAGTAATAACCAGTAAAAGTAATATGTTGTTCATTGTAGAGTGAAATATTTCTGACCCTGAAAAAATAATATGGAGTTGAGGAGAAACAGGGAAAGGATGGTAGCAAAGGCCTTTCCTTGAAAGGCACAGCCTAGGAATGACAGCAGATGTCGTAAACATGCAATACAAAATAAAAAAATTAAAAATTGCCAATGTTTCCAAGAAACATAGCCGTGGAAATCACATAAAAATCACAGTTGCAGGGCAAAACAAAAGAACGAGAAATGTCCAGAATATGCAATGAACACTCTGTGTGCCACAATATATGAGTATGCACTGTGGAGGTGTAGACTAATGAAGATCAAGGTACAGCATGGATTAAAAACAATTAGGATCAATGTCATGCAGACCTCAGAGTAGTGAGCAAGACAAAACCCGCTGTCAGCATCACACTCTTCGTGGTGTAGAAGGCTGACCTCCGAGCCCAGCTTCCCCACCTCTTCCTCTTGCAAGAGTTCTCAGTTCAGACTTCAGGATCTGGTCAAGCAGGGGAAGGAGGAGCACAACACAAGTGAAAAGTTGGATACACAAGGTGCCTGGATAAAAATATTTAAATGTGTTATGAGGCTTTTTGTACAATTGAACAATCAGCATTAGTATTGTAGAACTGGGATAGTAAGTTTTTGGCTAGGCATGTAAAATTTCAGACGAACAATGAATTCTTGGCTGAAAACATAAGTATTTTTTTTCTATAGCCCAGAAAAGCTGCAAAGGGTACAGATTCTGTTATTAGTTGGCCTCAGTCAGAAACCTGCCTTTAAAATATTACTATCTTTGTCTAGATTAACAATTGCCACCCTGTCTGAATTTGTCATGACTGGCTTCTCCTACATAAATCTTTAAGAGACTGTACATCCCTCTGTAATCAATTTACTATTCCACAGGCAAGTTATTTAGAGTTCAAGTTAGTTTTTAACATCTTGATTGAAAAGATGGAATTAATAGACTCTGATTTACCAATTTTTTTTTAAAAGAAATGTGACTTCTAGTGTTATTCTCATATCTCTTTCCTTTTTCAATTTTACAGAATCTTCTGAAATCAAATGCAGAAGACTCAGACAGATTATGTCAGTACTGGTTATTCCCATGGTAGGCAAACATTTTTTGCATTCTTATCTGGTGTCCTCTGTACATGCAGCTCTTTGTTCTTTTTGCCTCGATCTGACTGGGGAAATTAATGTCAGACTGATGATTTCATTTGCTCTCCTAAAGGATGTCCCACCTACCAGTAAAACATGAAAATATTTTTAAGCCATAATATATGCTAAAAAAGCTATTTTGAATTGTGTTTTCTTTGCTGAGATCATCTTTCCTTCCTTTTGTTTCCCTTGGTATTTTGCTAAATCCCTTGTTTCTAATATTGTTTGTTGTTGCCTGCTTTTCCCTTTCCTATTTAATGCATTTTTTTTAATTTAAGAATGCTGGGGTTTTGTTTTATTTGTGTTAGCCTGGTCTCTCGTTATGTAGAATTTTAAGACAGGGACCAAAAGTCCACATGAATATCGTGGTTATGTTTTTCTCTTACCTAGTTTTGCTCATATTTATTTTATACTGATTACTTCTTCTGATAATGATTTACTTCTTCAGTCATGAGTCTTTTCCTTTAACAGCTTAAACCTATAGTTTGTGCATATTAAAGCAGCTGAGCTACATGGATGGCACTTGAGCAAGCAGTCTTTAAAGTTGTGATATCCACCTTTTTCTGTGAGAACAAAATCTTACATAGGGTCTAGCATGCCAGATCACTCAATTTAGAAAGTAGCTGCCAGTTGCTGACAATTGTTTCAGAAGCACAGAAATGATTTTTTATTATGGGAAGAATAATATGTCATGAGGAGATCATAGTGAAATCATCCCTGATAATAATTTGGGGGGTTTTATGGGATGTAAAGCATAAAAAATAACTTGATATGACTTTCTCTCATTTAGACTGTGGCTTGATACAGAGTATATGCTATTTTAATATCCAGATTTCTAATATTTCTAATTTCTTTTTCTCTCTCAATTTCTCCTGTTGCCTCAGTAATCTGATTCTCAGCATAAGTGATGTACAGTGTACAAGTCAGCACTTGTTCTTCCCTTCATTCTTCCTGTTCACATCAATTAATATCATTCAGCTGGCTCATCCCTGCCAGATCCAAGATTCATTGAAGATAGCAGAAAGACTTCTGATGACTTCACTCTGATTTGAATAAAACAGTTATTTAGGTATCAAGAATTGTATGTGATGTCAACCAAGCTACACGATGAAATGGTGCAAATGCTTAGCATGACTGAGAGCACAAAGTGTCTGTGTTTCATACAGAGTTAACCAAAATCTATTTTGAATGCTAATGTGAAAAAAAGAATTGACAACCTTTCTTTTTTGGCAAGTAGTCACTGGGGTTCATACAGCAAATATACCTTAGTGAATTTGGGAAAAAGACAAATAGTTTGGTTTCTAAATACACTGATTTTTAAGTATATTGTAGGTGTTTTCCTACTGGAAACCCTTATGACTCAGAGATCAGTTTGTTTCAATGAAACACCTTTGAACAAATATTGAGCAGGCATTTTGCCCATGAATTGAAAACGAAGCACCTCAAAGAGATAGTCTGTTGTCATACCCAACAAGCTGGATTTTTCACTTTATCCAGAAATATTACCACCTTTCTTTTGTGCATGGTAATAGATTGACCTTGTGGGTCAAATAGTTAATGTAATTTACCTCCACAGTTTTCTGCTTGCTGGCCGTGACACATGTTCATCAGTGCAAATCCAATAGTTGTCCACTGGTAAATATTCCTAATAAAAGCATGGTAATAGTTTCACAGCACTGAAATGCTGCTCAGTAAAATATGTCCTTTCTTATTTGATAGAGACCTCTCAACTTTCTCATCTTTTGGTATCTAGGACTCCCTTGACATATTATTGAGTGGATGACTCCTGAGATTGCCCAGGCAAAGGCATCAGTCACTGGGAGTGATGAGCAGGAAAGAAGAGTGGCCATTCTTCAGGTACTTGAGAGAAAAAGGCAATTCATAGAGTTCCATGCAGTAATGGAGAGTTAAGAGGACTGTGCATAATGCATGATGCACAAAAGGTGTGTGCTGTCAGATACCTTTGAGTGCTATGTGGGAGGAAGTATGAGCTAAATAACCAGGATTTTTTTATCCAAGATCAGAAGCAGACCACAACAGAGGGTTCATAATCATCTGCTTACTTGCAAGCTGTTAGATTGTTTTGAAAAATCTATGCATTCTGATTTCTTAAAGCTACCTTTGAAAGTTTGTCATTAATGGGAAATCTAACAGGTTAAAAAAAAGTCAATCACTAGATAGAGCTTCTATGTTCTATAAAGAGGAATTGTGCATTATCAGCTCATACAGTGCCATTACAGTGTCTCAATGGAAGAGATTCCTCAAACTAGCCTGGGTTTTTAGGTTTTTTTTAATTGGTTGTTTGGTGTTTGTTTTTTTTTTTGTTTTGTTCTTTTGTTTGTTTGCTTGTTTGTTTTTTATTTTTCTTTAGCACTTACCAGATAGAGTGGGAAAATCATAGAATCATAGATTAACAGGTTGGAAGGGAAGGATCACCTGGTCCAACCTTTCTTGGCAAAAACATGATCAAGACAAGATGGCCCAGCATTCTGTCCAGTTGAATCTTAAAAGTGTCCAACACTGGGGAATTCATCACTTCCCTGTGATTATTCTAGTGGCTGATTTACTCTTTGAAAACAGGATTCTTCACCTTTTCTGTAGAGACTATTTAAATACTGGAACTTGGTGATAAGGTCTTCCCCAAGCCTTCTTTTCTCAAGGCTGAAAAAACCCAGCTCTCACAGCCTTCCTCTCCATGGCAGGCTTCCCAGTCCTGTTGTTATTATATTAAATCTGGTTTTGTTCACACCTCTTCCAGTGATTCTTTAAGGGACCTTAAAATGCTAATTTCTGACAACCTTCGGACAGCATAAGCATGAGACCTATGCTGTTTCTGAATATCAGAAATAATCTTCTGTGAACATTAGTGGTATATTCACCTAAGAGAACTAACTAGTTAACCACTATATTTGCCTTTCTCAAAAACAAAACAAAACAAAACAAAACAAAACAAAACAAAACAACTATATAATTCAGAATTCCTTCTGGAAAATGAATCTTGTAAAATGTAAGAATTTTACAAATGGTTAAATCTCTTATGTGACAGCAGAACAAAGTTTAAGAACCTTAAAATATTTTCATTACTATTTGCATATTTTAAAAAAGGCATGGAAAAATCACATCTGCAGACCTCTGTTGTGATTGTTATGGGATCTCCCCTCCAGCCACCTGAGATACTTACTGTAAATCTGGAATACAGGATTCTTTAACACCTTGCATCTTGCACTGTACCACAGCAATGAAATGATATGTACATAGTATTCATAAATAAAATAACTAATTCCAGTTCAGCTTTGAGCATGTAACCCAGTGACCCACACTGCAGAAACAGAGAGAAAAAGATTACACATTTGTGGTTTTTTTTCTGAGGTTGGGCTTATCAACATCCTTTCTCACAGGACATTACTTAGGGAAGGAGTATGGGTAATATTCTTGTTCTACACACTGAAAGTCTGTTAATAAGGATTAATGTGAGGCTTAATCATAGAATTTTAAATATTTACAATGCACCTGTTTACACAGTATCACTTTGAGGTTAAACACCCAGCTTAATACTTATGCCTACTCTTAGTGTCTTTTTACCAGAATATTTTAACAATTAGCAAATAACTGAAAAGAATGATGAATCTAATTTTGCATAAATACTTACTTATAACACAGAGTTTTTTCATATCCTTTTTTTTTCTGTGTTATAAGCAAAGGTTATAATATAAATCAGTCCTATTTTACTGCAAAGCATTAGGTGGTGCAATCCAATCCTTTGAAACATAATTTTTCAATAATGAATTATATATGTTACAGACAAACCAACCCTGGGCAGTATGTGTCTATATATTGTTATAAAAATACCTAGCTGAGACGGACCTTCAGAAATCAGTCTTCCTTCTTTAAATTGGGATCTAATATATATATTAGTACCATTTTTTGTCAGAAATTTGACCAAACTGATTGCTCACTATCCTAACTATTTAAGATGTGGCTGCAGACGAGCAAGTGAGGCAACCCTTTAATTTTCTCTGTATCTCCGGCACAGGCATGAAGAAGAAATTGTTCCCTTTCATTTCAGTAAAGCATTTCACCCACCTGAGGTGGAAGATACCACTATTTTCCCTGGTACTCCTTTCTACCCACCTTTCTCTAGAGAGAGAAACCCTGGTTGTTTCAGACATGCTCTGCAGCTCTCCTTCTTCACACCCCTCACGCCCCCTCTTTCGCTTGGAATTTGCTCTGCTGCTCTGTGTTTTTACCAAAACCAAGTGCCAGAAGCAGGCTCAGTATCGTGCTGAGGTCTTACAAGCACTTTGCAGAGCAGTAGGACTGCTTCATCTATTTTTCAGGATGAGCTTCTATTTATACATACCATGGTGACATCTGCCTATCTCGTGAAAACATGACACTGTCGATTTTGCTTGAGCATGTAATACCACATTACCTTCGGGCCCTTTCCTGGAGGAGTGCTATCTACTTGTTTGTTCCCTGCTTGGTACATCTGCAGCTGGTTGTTCCTAAGTATAGCAACTTGTACCTCTCCCTCCTGAACTGCTTCTGGAACATTTCTCTACTTTTTGGAGATCTCTTTGATGGCTAGTCCCAATTTTCAGCATGGTCCTTCCTGTCTTCATGTTTTCTCTAATTCTACACAGAAGCCTACTCTCTCTTCTTTCATTAATTAAATATTGAACAGAGCTGTATGAAAGCTGAGACCCTGTGGGAAGCATTTAATATTTGCTTCCATTTTGACAAAGAACATTTGGCAAGTCTTTTGGGAGGTACTATCCAACCACTCTTGCACCCAGTTTATAGCAATTCAATCTAGACCATGTTTCCCTAGCTTAAAAGATTGTAATGTGAAATAATGTCATGTTTTAAAGGAAAGATACATGATGCTTATTGCTTCTCCCTAACCACATAGCTGGATACCATGTTGCTGAAGGAAATGAGCCAATTTTAACATGATTTGTTCTTTACAAATCTCTGTTGGCTCATATGTGTTCTGCTTCCCAAGTTTCAAATAATTTATAACCTTTTCATTTTGCTAAACAGGTCTCCTCATCCCTTTTAGGACTCCAATTAATTATATATTTCTAAGAGACTTGATAGTCCAGCTTCATTTATTGTACCTGACAAAGATTTTTCTTAGTACAAATAAAGCACATCATTTGAGGCTCATGGCTCCTACAGGATGTAGACATCTCTTTTGCATTTAGGCTTAGATGATTGTTTAAGAAGATTTATTGTTAAATATCCAGGCCTAAAATTCATTGTAGTTGTAGATGACTAACCTGAAACAGGTCGACCCTGAATACTTGGAGTTATTAATTGGCCATAGGAGAAGAAAAGAGAGCAGGAGAAACATCAGTATTGTGCCTGTGCAATGCTTTACTGTGAATAGGCATTGAATGCACAGGCATGCTAGGAATAATTCTGGCTCAAGAACAATTGAAAGTTGTGGTAAACTTTCTTGCATTAGCAAAGGGGCTCATGCTTTTCTTTTCTTTTTGAGGACTGAGGTTTCAGGTGTGAGTCCAGTTTCTCATTATGCATGCAAGATTACATCTCTCTCTTTTGGCATAATAGTGGAGTGCATTTGATTTATATATTATTTCTAAAAATATTGAACATTTTAGGTAACAGGGCAGAAAATTAAATCGTCTATGTGAGTGGAGAGGTGATGAAGTAGGAGAGAAGAAAGGTTTAATTTCTCTTATGCAATTCCACTGCTTCAGGACAGCCCTAAAGTTTGTTATTTAAGAACTCACATTTTATATAGATTAAATTCCTCAGTTCTTATACTCTCCGTTGGCACTTCTCTGCCATGGAAACTGAAAACCGAGGTCAATCAAGAGCTATAAAGGTTAGACCTGGCCTAGAGTGACACATCAGTTGTGCAGATTGGGAGAGCACAGGAAGCTGAGCAATCTCATCCATGATTTCATTGTGAAGCACCCAGCAGCAATAGGCATGCAGCATATGGAAAGGAGACACATTCCCAAATACTGGGTTTTTCTGTGGCTGGAAAACAGACACTTAGATTGGGAGTCTGAATACTGAGGTAAACACTGGCTACATCGCACACCGGCAGCATCTTGCAAACATGATTTCCAGTAACACTGTCCTGCTTCATGCCATGATGTGTTAGTAGCTGAAATATCCGAGCCCTGAAGTTCAAAGATGAAATGCTGAAAATCCTGAAAAAGATCTTTAGTATCAATGTTGTCTTGGGGTGATTCTGTGTTGCCCATCTCCTGCTGGAAGTTTTTTTGTGCCTTTAAACTGCAGCCGGGAGGACTCTTCAGAGCGTCTCGCTTGACCTTGCAGCTGGAATGTTTACAGATTTTTACCCAGATTGAGACATTTTTTTCCTCTGCTACTAGCAGAGGAAGAGAGTTTTTTCTCTCAACCTTTCGGCTTTCAGCTGGAGAGGGACTGAAATCTGCCTCAGCAGCTTCTATTCCTTTTTGGACTGTTTTTGGCTCATTTCTCCATCCCAGACCAGCTCACCATCCCCGGGATGCTCGATGGGACTCTGCCCCAGACCCAGTGGGGCTCGACTCTGCTCAGCCTTTGGCCCTGGAAACTGAGTGAGAGAACTGTGGGGAATCCAGCAGCCTCCACCTCTGGAACAGGAGGGAGGTTCAGTGTCCTTTTCTTCCCTGTGCCTGGGGAAGGGGAGGGGGAACTCTCTTTGTTAAATAAATAGGTTTTTTCGCTTTCATTTGAGAAATTCTTTTCCCGAACCCATGGGGGAGGGACTGCCAGGCTTTTGCCTTGCATACAGGAGAGAGAGAGAGAGAGAGAGACCCTTTTCGCGTTGTTTCCTCCTGGATTTGTGTCCAAACTGGCACAAACATTCACATTTAGGTGTGGAGAAGGGGCTGGTAGCAGTAGTGAGGATTTCCATGGCAAAAATGTTGGAAGAGAAGCAACACTTCTCTGACATGACAAAACATCACTCTTTAATGTGAACATTCACTTGAAGAAAGACACTTTAAGCCATACAAATAAACTTGCAACCACTAGAATTACAAACTTAGTAGTTGTATAGACAGAAGTAACTATTAGGGACAAAGGAAAATACTGCAATATTCACTATCAGGAACCAAAGTTATACTGCTACAGTTTGACTTTATGAACTTTTTTTATTCTGGATTGAATCTGTACATTTATAACATACTTAAATGATGTCATTTTAATCTAGAGTGGTGATTCACATCTGGATGATTTTAAGACATTAAAAAGAAATATGTCAAACTTCTATTGCCCTAAGGTAATTTGAGTTAATCCATCTTCTAATTATTTCTTACTGACTTTAAGCATTCAGACAATGGACGATTAAGAAACACTGATTTCAAAGCCTGATATTAGCGGAAATCTAAATTTCTTGAAGTGGTAAATGGAATTGAATTGGATTGAGTAAGGAAACCTAGAACAATCAAGCTTCCTAGCTTGGCATAAAAGGCACTTGGTTAATGTCCCTTTTTGCCAAATACCCCTTTTTAGAGTGAGCACTCTTGAGCATTTGCTGAGGAGGACAAGTAGTTTCCCAGATGTGACTGAGTGACGTATTGAATGGAGGGGAGGGGTTGATGCATATTTAAAAATGGACATCCTATCTAAAGACTCTTTTTCCTTAAACTCTGCCCTTTAGATAAGCTGGTGTGCAGAAGGGGCGGCTGTGCTGTTTATCCGCATGATGTAGATAATCTTACAGACAAAACCTTTTGTTATGGACTTTGTAACCAGTATCATATAAGCAGCTTAAGGCTTCCTTTGCCCCTATTAAGTCACCACACTGTGGAGAGGTTTATAACTCTTACCTCATGTCACTGCTGCTGTATATCAAGGCTTTTGTACAGAATCAGTGGACTTGTTATAAAACTGTATTAAGTTCTTAACTCAGTAAACTTACATGTATTGGAAACCATGCAATTTGTAATGACCCAAGTAGTTACAGCAATCACAGCAGGACTCATTTTAATTAACATTAAGTTTCAGGTTATGTAATTTAAGATATTATATTTAGAACATAAACTTTCTGTTCCATACCTCTATTTTCAAACAGTCTGGAACAACAGTTTCACTTTAAAATTTAGTTCCATTTTGTTCTCCTACCAAAGTAATTGCAAACACAAGGGCGGGGTTCTCCTGTGGAAGCACAGGTGAGTGCTCAGCCCTGAGCATTGATCCATTCTTTGATTAAGTGTCCTGTGTAAAAAATCTGTGAGGTTGGAGGTTTTATTGCTTTATTTTGTATGCAAAGAGCTATGATTCCCTACATGGGAGAACTTCCTCCAGGTAAAGTAGATAAGCATTAGAACATTTTCTCAGGAGTGAGGGCTCCATCCATCCATCCATCCATCCATCCTCTCCATGACCAGCCCCACCTCTGCACTCTCCTTCATGCCTGCTACTCCTTCCTTAGCTCCATGCCTTCTTGTAACTTATAGCCTGGCTGCCAAGAGATTATAAATCTTACTTCTGCAAAGTTATAAGTCATACAGTCCTATTGTAAGGAAAATTGAAATAATGTTGTTTTCAAGATTTCTAGACTTATGATTTCCTTGCTCAGCCACAGGATCTCTACTGCCTTGCTATTCCTCATATTTGTAATATGCTTTGAAAAATAGATTTTTCCCCAAAATATTTATCAGTCAACTGAACTATCCTTTGGCTCCACTGTAAGTTATTTTTAGTGCTCCAAACATGAATACCTTGAATAATTTCCATTTCAATTTTTTTTTCTTTCTTTGTAATTTACTTCCTATTAATACACTTGATGTCAGCAGTAATGGAAAGAAAAAAGGCATTCATATTCTCTGCAGCTTTGTCTTTTGTTTTATGAATTATAATACTGGAAGCAGGATGATAGTAGTGTGTAAAATAGTACTCTGGAAATGTTGCTTCTATGGTTAATGAAAAACTTTCTAAAATGGAATCTGAATAGATTAATTTGGTTGTCAAGTGTACAATAAGATGCACAGGAAGTTTTTGGTGGGTTTTTGTGTCTTTTCAATTATATAATGATCATAGATATTGAGTTTGAGGTTTTGTTTTTCTTGTTTCTTTTTCTTTTCTCTTTTTTCTTTCTTTCTTTCTTTCTTTCTTTCTTTCTTTCTTTCTTTCTTTCTTTCTTTCTTTCTTTCTTTCTTTCTTTCTTTCTTTCTTTCTTTCTTTCTTTCTTTCTTTCTTTCTTTCTTTCTTTCTTTCTTTCTTTCTTTCCTTTTTTTTTGTTTTTCTTTTTTTTTCAAATTTGCAGACCTGAAATGAAACGTGGTAAAACAGTTCAAGTAGGTCTTCATTTGCTTCTAGGAATAAATATATTTTGTGAAATCATGCATAAATGGCAAGTTTACACTGAATTTAGTGTGTGAACATTTAGTAAACACTCAGAATGTCTTTCCTGTTAAAAAAGTATTATATCAAGCTAAGTAGTTTTGCATACAAAAGGAAGTCCGAATAATTTTTTGTGAACCAGCAGGTGCAAATATTGCAGCTGGAATTGCACTCCAGAGGGGAAAATAGTCCATCTTGCCGTGGATGAGTGATATTGCTTACATTATCACTAGAACAAACTATCTTAAAATCAGATTTAGGCATGTGTGTATGTGATGATAAAAGAAAGTGTGTGTGAGAAAAAAGAGAAAGGGAGAGAGAGAAACTGAGACTGAGAAATCTTCCTTTGTTTGGCTTTATTTGTTAATAAGTTTTTAGCATATTTCATGGAATGGAAGACCTTCATTTCTGGGAAGCATTTTATCTTTTCCTGTTCTTCCAGTAAGAAACTATTAATCAGCTTTCCTGGGATTTCCAGTATTTAGCAACTCAAGGCGTCATGAAAAAGTTGCTTTTCTGCCACAGCAGAAAACACTGTAAGTAAGTAATGCTTCAAGTTCTGTGCAATGGCAAGTAACACTGGAGTGAAGTTTGAGTTACTTGCTCAGTGCAAAAGGTGTAAACAAAACACTTCTCTCTGGCTGGCACCCCAGAGTCAAGTGCAAATCTCTCTCTGGGTTGAAATCCAGCTTGTCTCTCTATGCACAACACAGGAGAAAACCTGAGCACATGTGAAAATTTGCAGTTAACATAAATAATGCTGATTTATCTGGGCCTAAGCTCCAGGTGTTCTTTTTGGCCAGAGAAGGGTAATTTGGCAAAGGTAGAAAGAAGCAGCAGGGTGGTGCTTGGTGGATATGCATGTGGATACAGCTTTTCCTCTAGCCCAGTGGATTCTTAAAATATATGACATCAAGAAATGCTGACAGCCTTTTTTTCTTCTCTCTTCTTGTTGCTGTTGAGACTACCAACAGCTACATTCTCCCTTTATGTTTTTGTTACTTTATATTTTTTTTCTGCATTTAAAAAGCCTTAATTCATCTACTGGATATTTCTGAAAGAAGGAAAGGCAGCAGTCTTACTCTCTACCAAATTGATGGCAAAATATAACAATAAATCATGCTGTTCTGGGAGCCAATACTGTCAAGAGAGTAACTTTACTTTCTGATACTTTAAAAGCACTTTTTAAAGTTCTTCCTAGTGATGTGTTTATAAAAGCAAAACAAATATGAGAAAAACAGTTTCAAACAGCTAGCAGAGAAAGACCTTCCAACAAACTAGGTCCAAAACTAGTCTTGAGTACTTCAGTTTACAGTTAAGTCAGTGTCTCACTCATAATTCTCTCTGTGATAAGTCCAAAAACTGTCTGAGCATGTTTTTATGTGAGCATGTATATATGTGTAGGCAGGGCTTTTAAATCTACTGAGACTGTTGTACACGAGATCTATGGTCAAAATATCTAGAACATTTCCATTGATATTCAGAATGCCTAGAAATTCTCTGTGATGTTGTCTTTCATCTTGGGCTATTGTTTGCACTGCAGAAATGGTGAGTGCATAAATTGCTTGCATAGTAACAAAACTATTTGTCGGAGCGAATAATCTTTGTGTAAAATAATGTTACTTTTCCTATTTGTGCTAAATCTAGCAATTTCTAATTAATCACTTTAATTTTTTATTTAAAAATTATTTTTAATTATAAAGAATTCTCCCATACATGTGGGCATAAGTTTTTGTGAGGCAAAATTTTCAATTTCATTTGAGAGTTTGAGACTCTAAAGATCTAATATTCTTGAAACTGATGCTATATGTTTTTCATGTTACAATAGTAGTTTCATATCACAGACTTTGTTCTATTTTTTATGCTTTTTTAGACTGTTGTTTCTTTAGCAATCTCTCCTAAGTTTTTTGAAATAAAAGATGTAAAACCATTTAAAAGAACTGTCAGAATAAGTTACTACACCACAAAAGTGAAAGCTGAATGAGGCAGCCCTACCAAGATGCTGTTCTGATTTTCCATATCTACTCACAGCAGACTTGAGTAGTTATTTCATCCTCTAAACCCAAATGTTCATAATCCTTTTCTATTCTGTTACACTTTAAACTCCTCAATATCCACCTTAACAAAATCTGCAGTGCTGTTTTAATTTGAATTTCTATACACTCAAATAGGTGTATTTAGACCACTTGAGTTGTTCTAACTACTGTTTTTAAACATTTTACCAATAGCCTCTTCTCCCTATCAAACAAGGAAGTAAATCAAAAGTAAATATTTTCTTTTCTGAAGCAATGACGTATTTCTGCACATCCTAAAAAAGCAGCCAGTGTTATTTAAGTGAGAAGATGGACTAAAAGTGTTGCACGGAAAGGTTGTTACTGATTTGGAGAATGACTTCCATAGGAATGACAACTGTTACATTGCTGCTTACTTTCTACAGCAATTCCCCCTTGTCCTACTTGTCCTATCACTCAATGTTTTTATAAAAAGTCCCTCTCCAGATGTCTTGTGCCCCTTTAGGTACTGGAAGGTACTTTAAAGTCCTCCCAGAGCCATCTTTTCTCCAGGCTGAACAAACCCCAGCTCGGGCTGTCTTCATAAGAGAAGTGCAAGATGACTCACACCACTAATTTTTAGGTTGGTTAAAGCAAAGAGGTGGATTTCAGTCCATGATCATCTTAGAAGGCTGGACAAAAGCGTGTGGGAGAGGAGGTCTCTTTTATCTTTTCCCTGTTCTTTTCCTCCATCTCTTTTTTCTTTTCCAAAAATTGACATTTTTAGAGTTGTTGTTCTCGAATGTGTTTTTGGTTTACTTTCAAGTTTGTATGATTTATCAAGGACTAATTCAGAACTTTGAGCATGATTTGAAGTGTAGCATGTCAAGCCAAAAAGAAATGTCCAGCAGCACTGTAGCTTGGAAGAAATCCCATTTCCTAATAAGTATTAGTCATCATTTTTAAACTCACCAGGAAGATTAAAGTCTTGTTTAGAGCACAAATGAAAACAAAGGTTAAATAGCACTTGTTCACATTATTCAGCTCAGTAGGTAACTATTTGCAGTGCACTGCAACAAAATGTGATCTTTCAAAATGTAGAAAAGCTAAAGGAAAATTGTCATGACTTAAAGGATGTGTTAAAATTATTTATGTTCCATATGGCATAGCGTTCTCAGACAAAATACCTGAAATACAAAATTAGTTTGAATGAAATCTACCAGTCAATTTTAGAAAAATATATATTACAAAGCATGGAAGAAGTACATTACAGCAGTAGCATGGTTATTGTGCTCAAGTCTTTTTAAAAATAAAACCACTTTTGATGATTCTGACGAAGGTCTAAATGCTCTACTAATACATTAGCATTTTGCTAAATTTAATGGAACTCTAAAGTCTTAATGTTTACCTAAGAATTCACTAGAATTTTGAGGCATGAATTATGCTGTTGTCATCATGTGTCAGCACTTATTGCAATGGTCTGCAAATTAAAAAAAATAAATATTATAGAATTAATAATTTTCCATCTTGACTAATATAATTCCCATTTTTATGATCTCACTAAATGTTTTCTCTCTCACCCTTAGAGTTTAGTAATGCTTCCACCAGACATAACAGGCAGCCTACCTCATGTCAGCTCATTTTAATAATCTAAAACTTTTTACCCATTTTTAAAATCTAATTTAATGTGCCCTCTTCATTTTTCTGTGTCATGATTTTCATGATTTCATAGCTATGTTTCTGATGACAGCTTGATCATGTGCTTCTTTCTTCTTGACTTCATACAAAAACCTTCCCCACCGGAGTTCTTGTACATTTCACATTAAAGCATTCTCTCTTTCATGGTTGTATTTCTTCAAACGTCTTCCTTTCTTTTGCTTGTTATGGTTTCTCTTTTTAAAGTGTTTCCTGTGCCTGTATTTAATGAATGGAATAAAAATATGCACAAATTTACATAATTGCTGCTAGATGTTATTCAGGAAGTCGTTACTTTCTTTAAAGCAGCCTGAGGAATATTTTAGGTTGTTGTCACTCCACTATTATAAAGAAATAAAATGCATAGAAAGAGAAATAGGATTTACCTTTTTCTGCTGGCATATGTAACTAACTGCCAATGCTTCAGGCTTAGAGGCAAAAGAAAACAGGTGAAAGAGAGAAATGTAGGGAAGTTATTTAATTACTGCCCAAAGGTCATGTTTTGTAGTGGCAATAATAGGAATGGAAAAATGAGAGTATGATGCAAATATATGTCTTTACCAGATGTGCCCACAGGTACTTCTCAGGTGAAAGAGCACACAGTGCTACCAGCCATAAAAGACCTGCTATATTATGACTCCATTTTCTAATTCTTACTGAGCTCTTAACCGGACATTAAGTTCCTTTAACCATATCAGAATTTGCCTAGCTCATTGGCTTGATAAGACCTAAGAGGCCAAACCTGTCCCTTACATGGCTACATTGACTTCCATGAGACCTCAGCAGGGAGAAATTACTTTTATTAATATAATATTAGTGCTGCATACTGAGGGATATATGTCTGTTTACACAGCATTCAATTTTAAAAAAAATCAGTTTTATATATAGAAAATTAGGATGTGTTTTGAGATTATTCCCTCATGGAAATTACTTTTTTTTAGTCAACATTTGCTTTTTTGAACCAGCAGTCCTTTTTTAGCAGGGTGGGTTCATACTGCAAACAGAAGCAGTCAGGCTGAGCAGGCTCTCTGTAAACAGCCCTGCTAATGGCAGAGCACTCCTAATCAAGCTAAAATCATTGCTAGTGTAAACAGTTTAAATAGTTAATGAAATTTACTTAGCAAAATGCAAGCTAGTAGATTTACATGTGGACTGCATATGGATAGAGGACTCTCTGTCCACTACCTGGCTTTTAAACTAGCCAGTTAAGGTGCTGAACCTTGCTGTGCATCAGAAACAAACCCATCTTGCCTCCTGGTATCTAAATATTGGGATAGACTGCAACACTCTGACTTTCCTTGCTTTGGTATCCAAGATTTAACTCTGCCTACACTTCCACAAGTGTGCTCTGGCTTCCCATGTAGACTTATCTTCAAAAAGACTGGGCTGAAATAAGGAGTTACAGAACAAGGAAGAAGGTGGTGGTTACATTACTTTGCAACTGAGACATTAATAGAGACTGAATAGCTTGATCAGACTTTTGGGTAATCACTCCTAAGCTACTTAGGGCTTTTTTTTTTTCCTTGACAACAAGTATAATTCAAGTTTTATTTTTTCTGTATCTTCTATTACAGAGGAAAATAGGAAAAAACTCAATTCAGATAATGAAGAAAATAAATTAAAAGGTCAAAGTATGTTTAAAGTTGTCTTTTGAAAAATATCATTATACTCGCTATAAAATATTCTTTGTTTGGCTGAAGAGTTGAATTTTTATATGGCAATTTCCTGTGCCCTGAAAGTCTCTCCAATCTTGGTTCAAGATGAATGTCCCAGGGATTTTAGAACAATTCCAATAATAGTATAACATAGGTGGTACCTATAGGCCTTTAAGGTCCATTTACATCAGTGAAGTCCCGCTGTGTATTTTTTTATTGAAAATAAACCTAAGCCCCCACCAAACAGAAAGATTAAAACCAGGTGATGTTGGGTTGAAGCTACACTTCAGCTGCTGAAAGTCCACACACATTACCTGTGATCCAAAGAGCTTAAAGGCCTCATTTGCAACAATGATGGGACTCAGTGGAAAGCAGAGGTTGGAAAGTAAATGCTTATGCCATGAAGGTCTTGATTCACCCTCCAGTAACTTCGTATGTGTCATAGATCTGTAAACATCTTAAGGGTAATCCCCCCAAGTTCCCTTTTTTTCTGATTGCATGTGTTACAAAGTGCCTCCTTTTTAAGGTGAGTAAGTATCTTGGCACTCAGCTGACAGTCAAGCCTGATAAGATTTGTTGAAGTAGACCAGCCTTGACAAAAAGCTTGATTTAGTCATTAGCCATTTCCAGAGCTGGTTATCACACAAAATTTGAAAAGAAGCTAAATACAGCCCTTGTACTGAGAAAAAAGGGGAGAAGATCCTCCTTTCTCTACTTGTTCAATGGTTAAAACACAGGATTATGTGGCTCACAGGATGATAGAATATTTGTATTATATGGTCATGATACATAACCATCATAGATTCTACACTGTTTTTAGCAAAGAATGACAAAGGTAAATAAAATGGTAACGTGGGCACAAGGCTCACACTCCATTATTCATGCTCAGTCATGAAATATTTTTCTTGAGGGTGTCTAATACTGAGTGCAGTGTGCAACATACCTTCCTGGAAAATGAGAGAGTAGCTGGAGCCTCCCCAGGCCTTGCAGAGAGTTTGGCCCTGCTGTGATCTGGGAGTTTCCTCTTCTTCTGGAAGACTTCAGAATCCATCCCTGCACAGGTAAGTCCTGGCATTCCCTTTGGGCCAAGACAGGGTTAATTTTTGCAGTAGCCAGGAGGGCTGGTTGTTCTATAGCACCACATGTCATTGCTGGGGGTGAGGATAAGGGAGTGGCAGTGGCAGCACAGTTGGGTTTCTCTGTTTCTGCATGGTGTCACATTCCAAAGAAGGAAGCATGAGGGAATTCTAGATTCCTAGGGAGAAATTAGACACAAATGAGATTGATATTACACCTGTGAACAGTATATTAACAAGAAAATTTGCCCTAATAGAGGAGATAGAAAAGACAGAAGCAAAGGAAGGAAAAAAAAGAGAGTTGCATGAAAAAAAGAAAGAGAGAGAGATGGAGTTACCATCTGATGATGCCCTGCCAGTCCAGTTCAGTAGTGATGCAGTGCTGGCAGCAGTGGGACCAGCCAGTGAGTGGGCAGGGCAGGACAATGACACAGCAGCAGGCAGTACAGTGGCAGATGGCAGGACACCAGGACAGAAGCAGGGACAGTGACTCAGGCTAGGGCTAAGATGGCAGCGGGGACAAGGCGGTGAGCAGGACCAAAGGCAGGGACAGTGAAGGCTGGGCACGGGACACCAGGGGAAGGCAAGAGCAGCTTTGAGTTGGGGCAGTTCTAGGACTCCAGGCTGCGCTGGGCAATGTGATACTGATCATAACTTCTTATACACCACCTAGCCATCCTGTCCTAGGAAGATCACTGGGATGTCTAGAGAAGTTCTCTTTAGCAGCAGGAGTTCTCTCTGCCTCACAGGGGGAGTAGCCCAGAGAAGTTTTCCTAGTGATAGAGGTTTTCTCCACCTCTCGAGGGGCTGTCCAGAGAAATCCCCCTAGAGACAGAGCCCTTCTCTTCCCCCTGAAGGGGGTGTCCAGCAACAGAGCCTCTCTCTGTGCACATGCTATCCTGTGCTGTCACAGCCAAGATGTGACCAGCTTTTCTAGTTCTTTCCATTAACTTTAGCAAAAACAGATTTTAAACAACAGTTCAGAGCAAAATCCAAACAATGCTGAGGCATTCTTATTCTAACATTAATCAGTCCCTCACACATGGTGAGGGGTATTTTAATGTGTGAATCGTTTGCCTTTCTTGTATACCCTTATCTCAATATAGTTGCTGTTACTGTTAATTTGTTACCTCAATGTTGTTCCCAGTAAATTGTTCTTACCTCAACCTGTGATCACTGCCTTTTGTGCCTCCAATTCTCCTCTCCACCCCACCTCAGCTGGAAGGGGCAGGGGGATGAGAAGTGAGCGAGGAGCACATGATTTGGAGGTTCAGTGGGAGCATTAAACTGGGGGAAGAGCATTCCTGCACCACAACAGGGTAGCATGTTGTTTGGGGAAGGATCAGAAGCACACTGCAGCCAGTAGAGGAGAAGCACCGAGCTAACTGGATGGCAAGGCTGCTGTATCTCTTCGTAAGAAGAGATAAAATTACTCACTTTGCAAGCATTTGCAGGAGGGAGGTAGGCAAGGCAAGGAGAGTCATAGAAGGAAAAGGAAAGGCAAGGCAAGACCTGGAAAAATGGGTAGGGATTTCAAGTTGGGGGATGGGTGAGCAAGTCAATGCAAGGCAGTGGAGGGAAGGAAGGGCAAGGGAAGGCTACAGAGGGAGCAGTAAGGCAATGCAAGGTGTGTGGAAGCCAGGCCAAGCAAAGGAATGGTCAGGAATGACAGGGAACTGCAAGGCTGGATAGGAATGGCAAGGCAAGGCCAGGCAAGGGAGGGGTAGGCCATGCAATAAGTGTTGTAAGAGCAACAGACAACACACCAGGCGAAAAGAGGGAGGGAAGGCAAGGTGGGGAATCAGTGAGCAAGTGAATGCAAGGCACTGGAATGGTGGGAAGGGCATGGGAAGGACACAGATGGGTCAGGAAGGCAAAGGAAGGGATGTCAGGAATGATAAGGAAATGCAAGATTGGGTAGGAGTGGCAAGGAGACACCTACAAGGTGCAGGCCTGGCAATGCAAGGAGATGAAAGGAAGCATGAAAGCACGGCAGGGAGTGAGGGCATGCAAGGGAATGCCAGGCAAGGAAGGGTTAGCAGAGGGAGACAAGCAAACTGTGGGGATTTGTCCTCATAATCACGGCTGCAGAGTGAACCTGGTGTAAGCAACTTGGTCAAATGACACCCACCTCACTGGAGCCAGTCCTGGTCCTCTGCATCTGAATTTAACAAGTCATTCCAGTAAATACCATGATCTGTTTCAGGCCCTGAAAGCTGTTCTACTACTGGATCTGAGAGGAAAATGCATTACTATGTAAGGGATAGGAATGAGTCCCTCTTAAAAGAGAGAAGAGAGAAAAATTGTTTTAAAAGCCTGCTTTGACATCATTAACATTTTCCTTACTTCAGCACACCCTCTTCTTCTTGTCCCAATGTCATTTTTAATAAGAAGGAAGCAGAAAGTATTTCTTCAGAAAATGAGGAAACAATTTTCAGAGCAAAAGTTTTGATAAGCAAATACTTACATATAAAAATACACAAAATATAATTTATTTGCTAATGTTTTCCAAAACAGCTAAAACAAAGTTGCTTGGATTTTTCAGGATGATTCACAGTTTTACAATTATTATTTTTTAACCAAAAAATAGTAGATTAATGGTTTGTATAAAGCTAAATAAAGTTATTTCTAGTTAAATAATTTAATCAATAAAGAGCTCAGATAATACTTGTTTGTATACAAGGCCTTTATAAATTAGTTATGTGCATAATTTGTCTTCCCCACAGCTGTCTACTAGTGCATTTTTAGTGACAACTTATTTACATTCTTTCTAATTGTACAAGCAAGATCTCAGATAAACATCACTTATATGGCAACTGAATAATTGTTTGACAGCATTTTGCATCTTTGATGAAACATGAAGAAAAAATCCACTAACGATGCTACTGCTGCCAGGACCAGTTATCACTGCAAAATCCAAACTTCAATGCTTTGAAACTGTGATTATAAAATTTACAATTTTTTATGTCTCTATCTATTCTTACTATTGCACTTGATAATTCAGTTCATGGATTGTATGGAAAGCTGTACATGATTTTAACAAGCAGTCTTAAATGAGCAGATTAACAGGTAGAAGGAAAAGGATTAGGCTTTTATCTAACATCAACATTGCGTGAGAGAGTATCCACTCTGCTGGGAATAATTAGTTTGTTTAAACCTCCTTAGATTTAAAAGTGTTATTTGTATTAATTGAGTGTTTAGAATTCTCTTCTTACCTTTTCAATCCTGATTTTGATGGAACTGTACAGCAATGGACATAAAAAATTGATTAAAGGCATGTCCCTCTATTTTTTCCAATGGTTTTACTTCTCAGGTAGTAATGAAAGAATTTATCTTAAGAAGTCAAAGTATAATAAATATATTTGTACTTACCCGAATTCTCAGTTTAAATGGTTATTTGTGCTTCATCAAGCAAGCATTTTAAAACTCAAATGGTACTTGTCTCTTTTAACCACCTTTAGGCCCTAACTGATGACAAATCTGCACATGACCCCATGACTACCATGGGAATTTCCATTCCACTGTTAGTTAAACAGCTTCATTTGGAATACAGTGTGTACAGTAAAGTCATTGAGGCAGCCACACTGGCCAAATCAGCTTTTGATGTACTGACAAGCTGTAAAAAAATCAAAGCTGTTCCAAAATGCTTAGAAATATGGAAAGCCAGCTCAGCTTTCTGTGTCAGATGTGTTGCACATGATCCAGTCAATAATAACACATGCAACAGAAAACATACTCTCACAAGACTAATTGTATTCTTTTTTTCTGTTAGTTTCCAATAATCTACACACACATATGTATAAATACACATGCACATGCAAACATCTATTTCATAAAATTATAGAAAATTTGGGTTGGAAGGGAACTTGAAGATCATCTAGTTCCAACTCACAGGGATGCTACCCATTAGATTAAGGTGCTCGGGGCTCCATCCAACCTGGTCTTGAAATATATATTTATCTATATTTATTATATGCACTTTTACCCATAATGAATATATTATACATTTCTTTCTCCTATATGCATTTCCATTATTCTTTCCCTAATGAATTTTGCTAATGTCTATTTGATGTTTTGGGGGGTTTCAAAAAGTGACTTTTTTGCTAAATCTCCTTCTCCATAGATTTTATCATAAGCCACATGTTTTTTGAGTTATCACAGGGGTAAAGCTACCCCCTCAGAGGAGTATTTGCCTCACTACTTCCTAGTCAGTGCTGGATTTAACATTGTGTAATCACAGCAATTACTTTTGTCTTTTTTTCCTGTGTTTTGTAACCTCTAGGTTAAGATTAGCCTGTGAGTAGCTTCAAAGAGTAGCCAGTAGTACAAGATATTTTCATTTTATTCAGTTTCTTCCCATGTTTTCAGATTGATTATTGAAACCGGAGTAGGTGTTCATCTTTGTTCTCCTTCAGTTTGAGCATTCAGGAAAAACAACCCACAAACTTCTTTTCATATGCATTTTCAGAGAAGAGTTAAAAACATCCCTAATAAGTAGATTTCTTTGTGAAAGTTCATTCGTTTAGGAATATCCTTAGAAGCTTGTTTAGTGAATGAAGCCTTCAGTGTTCCTTTAGTTGTCTGTATGAAGATCTGAAGTTTATTTGTGACTCATAAAAGGTCCAATCTATCCTAAAAAGGCAAACAGAAAACTCTCAAGCCTGAAATAAGAATTAGGTTTGCATTGTTTAAAAATGTGGAGCTAATGGTTTCCTATTGGGGAAACACCTGTTACTAGCAGAGTATTAAAACAGTGTTCCAGATCCCATGGAAGTGGATAAAGAGCTCAAAGCACCGTTCAGACAGAAAGCCTTCAACAAAATTCAGCAAAGACTATCAATCACACTAGAAAGCCTTGATGAAATGTTTTCATTACTTCTAAACAACAAAAGGTGTCTTCCTGGGGAAAAAAAGAAATCCTTGGGGATATTTCAGCTGATTAATTATACAAATAAATTGCATCTTTTGTAACAAAGTGGTTCCAACGTTGCAGTGTGCCTCTCAAACTTCAGAAAGTAGGCATTTCAATACTGGTAGGAAAATTTAAATTTCAAAGCATGCTCTTTTTCATTTTTAGTAAATGCCTACATGTTTTGGAAGAAGAAAGTAATTGAAGGCAAATCTGAGGGAAAGCTATCATAGAGGGTTTTATTCTTCCACTCCAGCTCCTGTTGATTGGTATCTTATATTGAAATTCATCCCATTGATCAACAGGGATGATTTACATAGGAAGACAGCACTCAGGATGAGCACTGAGGTATATTTCAGACCGTAATTCCGCGAAATCAACAGAAATCTCTATGTGCACTCAATGACTATTGTAAAGGTTGACTCCTCCTAAGGTAAACACAGAGAAATGAAAAGTTTCTACACTGAGAGCTGGCATAATAGAAATGGCCAGGGAGTAATGAAAGCAAGTTCCTTGTTTTTTGTAAAAGTTTCAGTGGTATTGTATATGTCATTTTTTCCTTAAACTTTGAAGACCAAGGGAAACCAATGTGATAATTTTCATGGTTCATGGCATAGCTGGTAACATGTACTTTTATTAGCTGATTTCAAATCAAGTCCTCAACTCCTGGTTGAACTGGAGGATATTGTTTAAAAAGATAGCAACTATTATTTTAAATACATTATGTAACAGAGAATTGACTGCTTCAACATCATTATGCTCTAATATCATTATTAGTAAATATTTTCACCTGGTTTCTTGTCTGAATGTATCCACTGCCAGTAGCAAGACACTGCAGTGTCACATTGTACCAGTCTGCATCAAAATTCCGTTATTAAATTCTATTTTCTTGCATATATTCAGAATAGATTTTTAATAAATGAAGTACTTATTTTTTCTTTAAGTTTCTCACTATAAAATAGATTTCCTAGAGAAAAAAACATATCCCTTATTTTTTTCAGTCCTTTAAAAAGTATACTTATTTTGAAACATGAATACTGGGTATTAGAATGATTATATCACTAACATATAATGTTTATTTAATACATACTGTTATCATCATGAACATATATAAGATATATAAAAGTGCTTTGTCTATGCACTTATTCAATATTCTCTGACTGTTAATCAAAGAATTGTTTTTTAAAATGCCTAGTTTATGAATTTTGATACTCTAGAGTAATTAAAGGATCGCTTCATATGACTGATCATATGATATCTAGCAAACAATATAGAAAAATAAAGCAGGAAGTTTATGTAGCCTAGTAAAATAAACTTCAGTTATGTATTTAATCTGATAGGGTTTATATATTATTTAGCATAAACTGAAGTTCAGAAGCATTAGTTGTACATATCTTACTGTAATTTTTAATGTACCCCTATATTTTAATTTTGTGGGCTTTGACATTTGATTTGGGGATGTTCACAAGATTTCTGTATGTTTATTATCCTTAACCTCTAGCTGGATGATTTCAGCCTTGATTTCTCTTAAAAGAGGTTCTGTGTGTGCTCTAGTAATTTTTCTATATCAGTGAAGAGCAGCCTCACCTATTTTGCTAGCAGTTATTTCTCTGTTAGAGCAGAGGATCCCTAGTTCAATCAACTCTTCTAAATTATTGGGTTTTTATTTCACCTCCACCATGGAGTGTGATGTGATTTCCCTGATGGATGTGTCTTACTCCAATGAATCTGAGGAATCAGCCACATCTGCACATGACATGTGTTGTTATAATAATCACAGGAATGCAGAAATCACAAGGAGCACTTCCATATTCTGAGCTCTGTCGAGAAAAAAAAAAGAAACAGAAATATTAGATGCTCTGAAGTTCTTTTAATGCAGATGACATATATAAAATATTTTAGTAAGTGTGAAGATAGTTTTTTCTGTCAATTTTCAGTAATCAAAAATATTTGAAAATATGTTAAAATATATCAAAATCCATGACATTTCAAAGCTGCAGAAGATTCTGTTTAGTTGGCCTATTAAAATTATGATACTATAAACTGGAGAATAGCAACAGTATTTTTATTTTTTCTAGTTAAGAACCTATTGTACTTGTTCATTTATTTAATTCTGGTGGGATGTTTGTTTGTTTGGTTGGTTTGGTTGTTTGTTTGTTTGTTTTGTTTTGTTTTGTTTTTCTGAATCATAGTCAGTCAGAATGGATAAGCAGTCATTCAGCTACTCAAATCATGATAAATAGGATCAAAAAGTATTAAGTCTGCATTTTAGAGGAGGTATCCTGAAAAATTATGGAAAGTTATGATGACATTGGTAATGAACGGTGCAGCTGAAGAATATTGAAAATTTATGTACATGTCCACTGAATATCTGTTAATGGTACAAATATGGCACCATAATAAAATATACAGAAAATGTGTGTTTTGCTGGATAAGACCTAATAGTTTTGTGAACTCACAGTGTTCATAATCTGTGAAAGCTTCAAATTTTCACTGTAAAATTTATCTACCTTATTACAGATTTTCTAATCACAGAAACCAGATTCTAGAAGATCTGAAAATAGGATAAATTTGCTTTCCTTAAGATACAAAGAGGAACCAACTGAAAATGTTCAAATACCATTTAAGTTTCGAATGTTGGTACTCTGTAGGATGAAAACCAAAAGAAAATACTCACTGGATTAATATTCCCTTTAGAAATGAGCATGACACCTGTTTTTGAAAAGGACAGCCCAAGACATATAGGTGTGTTATACAGGAGGTGTGTTATACAGCTCACTCTACCGTTTATTTTATAAATCTTCTTTGATATTTTAAAGTCCTTTTATACTACAATATTGTAATTACAACCTGTGAATTATAGATGTAATTATGTTGCAATTACTGTAATGAGGACAGCAATGGCTGTGCAGAACTAGTTTAAGACAACTTGATAAATGCAACTGAAAAACAAAAGAAACAGAAAAAAACATCCTTTTATACCAACAGTGAAACCATAGTAATATATTGTCTTCTCAAGCTAAAAAAAGGATTTTTTTTCAGCATTTAAAAATCTATTGAAATAAACAAATCTTAAAAAAACCCCATGACGTGGGGATTGTCCTGAAAATTCATAGGTACTTTTTAAAATATCGTAGAGCTGCCTGAGGCTCGACTGGGATTCAGGCAACTGATAAATTTTTGGGGTTTTCCACCAATTCTTTTATGTGTTTCTAGGGTTTTTTTTAAATTTTTTTTATCATCTAAGTGTTTATTATGTATTCTGATCTGTTGATATTTTTGCTGCTGTCATGTCTAAATTAACTGTGAATTCTTTTGTCTTATTATACAATTGATGACAAAGGGCTGATTTTTGGGGAGCCGTATTCTTGGCAGCTACGCCCTGGTTGCCAAGGCAAGGCTTATTGAGACCTATTAATCAAAATCCCATACATGAAGGCTGAGGACAAACTGTGGTAAGTGAGTAATTAGTTTAATGTGTGTTGTGTGTTTGCACCCTTCTGTGTGAATTCTCATGTTGTGTCACATTGGTGATTAGCCTGCTGGAGACGCCTTCCCATTTAAAGTGATTTTCATACAGCAGTTTAGCAGTCACTGTCCAAACCTGCAGTGCAGTAACTCTCTCTCAGAGAACAAACTCCCAGCCCTGAATTCTTGACCATACTTTTTTCAGCTGATTTAATCCTTCCAGCTCTAAGGAAGATTTCTCATACCATATGCCTTTGTTTGTTGACCAGGGATTTAAACCCCTCAGCTAATCTGAGTCTGTTGTGAGCTCGGCTGGGAGGGGCTCTCTCCTGGAATAAAACATGATTACATGGGATATGTGAACTTTCATGGTTCCCTGATCCACTGTAGCTGTGTCACTGTCAAGCTGTGAAGCTCATCTCTGGGGTGATGTGCCTGGGAGTTGTGATTCCCATACCTTGTCATACTGCAGCAGCTGGACTTTCCTGGGAGTGGAGAATCTGTGCTCATGATTCTCCCCCAAGATGCAGTTCAAGAACCTAATTGCACTTAATGAGAAATACTAGGGTAGCTTCAATTAATAAGGGCTTCTCTGTCTACTTTAGAGCCCAAAGCACAGTTTTATCAGGACGCTGCCCACACCAAGGGGTTTCCTACTTCCATTTCTCAGAAATACCCCACAAATTTTGATGTATTAATCTTCATGTGTTAGGCAGTAACCAGTCTGTTGATTTATAATATCAAGGCAGACTATTGCCCTGCTTTATTTATTTTTTTTTTCCTTTCCCTGCTATGACAGCCTGGAATGCCATCTGCTGCTGGGATTCTTATCCCGTAAACTAAGTGTGTAATTCAAGTATACAATACAGTATTGTACTTCTGTTTTTTTAAACTGCACAGCTGTTGGGTACAAAAGATAAACTCCAACAGTGTTGTTTTAAGTCTGTTGTCTATTAAATATCAATGAAGTCACGCATTGTTTAGCACCATTATCAAAGATGAGGTTTTCCTCCAAACAATCAAATAAACAATCTGCAGCATCCAAACCAAGGTGGGGAATTTCATTAGGCTATTGGGTATAGCTAATGTTCTCATTTATCAAACCTTATAGAAAAAAGATGTTCGCTCACTTAAAATGGTACAGTCCTGTACTTAAAATAGAAATGCTAAAGAAAAATGTAAAATGATTCAGAGTAAAGAGGGAAGTAGGAAGTACTGCAATATAAAGTCTTGAACAAATTAAATAAGCAACGAGTAAAGAATACATTCCATCTTAAGTTGTTGTAATTAACTCTTGAGAGAGATTCTTAGTTGGCTGGAGGATTTGAGCAAATCACATACTCATTTTTTGTACTTAAAGGAAACATTTTAAATGAGAATGACTTTTGAAACCGCAGAGGTTTCGGTATAGGCTAAAAATAACCAAAAGATCAAAAATCAATCAACAGCAAAAAAAGCTCCTTATTTTTGCTTGACATGTGCTAGTCACTTTTAACCTGGAAAGGATTTGAAGATTTTCATTACAACAAGAACCTAATGGAAACATCACCATACACTGTGTCATATATAACATGTGGGCATTTCTCATGCCTTGTCATCATATCAGGAGTTAGACTATGGAAATAATATCTGAATAATTCTGTAAGAGAGTGTTAATCATAGACAGCTGCATATTAATCTTCCCAACAAACAAATCTGACTCACTAGAAGAAGCTGCACCCACAGTAGGGAGTGGGAGAAGCAGCTCCTTTAACTGACCTATGGTCAGTTCACAAATTTTTTCATTAGAAAATAAAGCTGGGAGCTGCTCCTTTGTAAAACCCCCAAACCTGAAGGGCTGCTTAAATACTGGGTGTAAAATCATGTATTAATGCAAAGTAATTAAGTATCTTTACTCTGGAGGCAAGATTAGAAGCAGAAGTATGCCTTGTGCCACATGCTCTGATCAATGCAATAAAGAATTTTGCTTTGCCTCTGGGGCAAAATACCTGATTTTTTCTTAAATTAAAATCTGGAAACTAGAGACTTTCCCTTCACCATGTCTTTCCCTTACATCAGGGGAGCTGGATTCTCCTGAGATGCAGATTTGAACTCCTTCAGGCTGAAGAAGCCATTGACTCTATCTTTGGCATACTGGCACCTGAGCTACCATTTTAAAACTAGGGCATTTCTACAGCTTCCTCCTTCAGATATATTTTTATATGTAAATAACCCATGACTGCTTTTTCTGATGTAATTCACTCCTGACTGTTAAGTAACTTTGAGATGGCAGGAACATTTCTGCTTTTAGAAAATAACCACAAGTATTTTCCTTCTTTAACTACATAGAAACAATTCTCAACACAGATGGAAGCAAACACTTTCTGTTCAAGAAAGAATTCTTAAATGAAAGCATATAGGCATCAATAGACACCAACTTAAATGGGTTTTGCAGGGCTTTGAGAATTGGACTCCTGGAGTTATTTTCCCCAATTCTACCTAAGCTCCTTGTTATGGACCTTAATTCTTACAGGAATCTGAGAGCTTATAGTCCAGTTCTTCAAAAGCATTTAGTCACCTATTTCAATGAAAGTTAGGTACTGAAGAACCTTTAAAGATATGAGCCTAAATGTCTCTCTTTGGTATAATACAGAAGGCCATCTGTACGGCAGGAAATCGAGTTCCCTTGGGGCTGCTGCTGTAACCGCGCGATCTTCCCTCTCATTGTCCCTGTGCAGCTCTGAGATGAGCTCCCTCTGCCACCTCTGAGATCAGCCAGCTCTAGATTTGAAAGAAGTTATTACTATTTGTATTATTTAAAAAATGCCCCCCAATAATATGGCACTTTTGGATGGTATTTATTGTTCCTTGAATTGAAAAAAACACAGGATAAAAAATGGTTGACATAAACTCAAACTGGCCTTTGAGTTTATGTTGCAATTTTCAAGTCCTCTAATTGGGTTAGGCACTTATCTTTGACTGAATTTCAATGAGATTTTTGCACCTAGCAGGAGCCTTTAGGTTTATTTAAAATCCCCATTTCAAAATCTGAGCATCTGAGGGTAAAACCTGATACAGGTCTGGGAGGTGGTACTGGAATGTTTTTGTACTGTAGTTGAGACAAATCTATTAGAAATATTTAGAAAATCATGATTATGAGTTTCATTTTACAATGCCTATGAAAACTTGAGTGTGCAGCTGATTGACCTCTTTTTGGCAGTGCTGTGGTGTCCCAGTCCCATGCCATGAGAGGCAATGAGAACCTTGTTGCTGACTTAGATACAGTAGACTGAAAACTTCCCTTGGGAAGAGGAACAGATCTGTCTTATGAAAGAATCAGGAACGGTGGCATTAACTCTAGTGCTGCCTCTATTTCAATTTTATCATATTCAAATAAGAACAGCATTACTTCAGGGGTAGGAACCCAAAAGAGGAATGGTTTTGCATATGTTCAGGGTTTCAGAGTAAAGGTTACTCTGGAAAAACCCTGTTCCTCTTCTATTTTGTTCTGGTTTGTTTTGGGGTTTTGTTGTTGTTGTTGTTCTTTTTCAGTTGGTTGGTTGTTTGAATAACCTCTCCATTCTCCTGGCAGGCAGCTGCACAGTAAAGCCAGACACCAGACCCATTTATTAAGTACAGGGTCCAAATCTTGACCCCAGGCCCTGCTCACTGTTAGCTTCAGGAGTGAATTTTGTGTGGATGACAAGCGAACATTGTTAATGGAAGTTCCATTTGTCCTCAGTTTTCACCTTGGGCTCTTTGGCTGCCTGTGCAATTTCCTACACTCAGCACTGTGCCTCAAGGTCCTTATTTCTGCTGTTTGGGCACTGGGATCTTTAGCAGGCTGCAGCTCTGCCCTGGGGATGGGAAGCCAGCACTGCTGAGCTGTGCCTGGGTATCAACCTGATGCAGCAATGGGGAATGCAAGCAAGTTTGGCAGCGTGGATATCCTGTTTGTTTCATGTTTCCATAAGTGCCCCTGAGTTTCAGAGATAATGGTGAAATGCAGTGTGAGCATATTTTGGGGTCTGGAGCATGGTTTCAGGAGTGACATGACTCACTGCTAAAGCGAGGCTGCTTCAGGCAGGGAGGGTGGATGGAGATAATCCAGGGGGTTCTGACTTTAACAGCAGGTTAGGAATTAGGTGACTTACTCGAGAATGTCATTAGAGAGCACTCAGGCAGTTTGGGTATAATAAACAACAAAGCCTTAAGTCTAGAGGACCTCATTAACACTCAATGTGTCTTTAAAAGTATTAAAGCCTAACAACACCACAGACTACTTTGTAGTTTAGCTATAAGATGCTCAGGAGTTTTAGGTGCAAAGCCAGCATGAGAATCTGCCATGTGTTAAAGTTTATCTTGCTGTAACATTCAACCACTCCTTCCTAGCCTGTTTGCCCTTAGATCTATCTCCCATATTGCAGGGGCTAATTTTAAGGCAAATAAAATAATCATGGCTGTAAAGGCATGGCAGGCTCTTGGAGTTGAGTTTCTTCCTCAAAGGAAGCAAAGAATTAACACTATATAGTCTGCATAAGACAAAATAACAGATAACTATTGACTGAAACATCTTAATTCTTTTAGTTTAACATCTTTTACTGGAAAATATACCTAATGCTTTAGAACTTGAAAATATAAATTTCAAAAGAAAATTAAAGTGGAAAGCATTTGGTTCCCAGAATGATGAAATGAGTTATTTTGACATTTATAGAAATTGCTTACACTTATAAAATGAAGTTCCTGTAAAGCTTACTTGATTTGTGTAAGGTTAACTTTCCAGACATGAGTAGTCTGTCAGCATGTTCCATTGAAATGTCAGGCATTCATATTAAAAGTAGTAAATAACATATTTACAAACACAAGCATCTGAAACAAAGCACAAATAATATAATAATGGATGACACCTCATGGTAGCTTTTTAGACATAATCCAAACTTACAGTCAGGTGTTGTTTACTGCTTTGTGAATTTTTGCCATTAGGTAAAATACCCACTTTCCTGAGCATCACAATAAACTTTTGTAAGGAAGCTAAACTTTTTAATAACTGGTTGTAACTGCCACAAGGAGCTCATTCGTCACAATCTAAACTACACTGTTCATCTTCACAATTATTAAAGTTTGGCTAGTCATGGGGTAGTCATTTAAATACAAGTCCTATCTAGGAAAAGAGCTGAGAAGAAAATTATTTCATATTATGGACTGGAAGAGTATAATGCAAACAGTAATAATCACCTTTTCTTGCTAAATGCAGTTTCCAGATTTGCAATGTGACTATTCTAGCTTTTGCAACTTGGCAGTACCAAGCCTAGGGGTAGTTTGGGTAGTCTTTGGTGTCAGGCATGAGTTGGATGGCTGAACATCCCTTGTCTTGGGCTGCTCCAGGACCGCTCAACTCAGTTTCTCAGTTCTGCTGCTGACATGTGCCGTGCTGGTGAGTGACATCAGAGGGTGTGAGATGGTGACAGGTGACATCAGAGGGTGTGTGGTGCTGGCAGGTCACCCAGAGTATGTCTGGGGTGGGTATGACTGAGGCAAAAGCTGGGGAAGCTGCAAGCAGCACGTGCCAATGTGCCTGTGTGCCCCTGGGGCAGAGGGGTCAGTAAGCACGGAGCACCCCCTGAGCCCCCAGGGCCAGGCAGTGGGAATCCTCTGCCCTCTCTAGCTAATGCTTTCTCACAAGGACCCTAGAAAACTGAGCAGTTTCTTCTGTGCTGTAGAAAATACAGAAATTCAGAACTTGACTGCATTTGCAAGACCCTTGTTTTCTCACTGGCAATAAGACCCTTGTTTTCTCACGTGCCTTCTGTGTAATGTTGTTTGCAGCAACGTCTGTGCAGTTCCTTCACGGCACCTCACTTGATAATAATTTGAACAAATAGTCAAAATAATTCGAAATGATGGTGCAAGGCAGCTTTCCAGAGCAGAGAGGGTTATAAGCAATCAAAAACATGTTTAGTGAGAAGTTACCACATCACCGAGCCTTATTTGTTTCATTCAAAACAGCTTTATGTACTTTCCCTCACCCTCAGCACTGTTCCTGGGGAGATTTCCTGGAGCTTCTGAAGGAATATTCTGGGTACTTCTGCGGCTGTATCTCACAGAAGGTTTCTGCAGAAAGCTGAGAAAATAAATAATCTGTGAGAAAGAAAAGCAACTATTTTGCTTGCACTGCTTTTGAATGGCTATTGTCCATAAACAGTGTTAATAAGCCAAAAGGAGGAAATACAGTGTAGGAGCATTCATTCGTGGCTCTGTTTTATATCCCAAATCTATGCCTGTAAGAGATAAAGGACCAGAGTGCATTGGCCTTTTTGCATCTGCCCATGTTCAGTCATATCCCAGCTGAGGAGAGAGCAGGTCAGGGATAGAGGTGGTTTGGCTGGATGCATTTCATCTCATCTGCCATGTGCCTTGTGCCTTCAGTGCTCAGAATAGCACTGGGGCCAGGCTGTGGATGACTAAATTTCTGGAGAGTACTGGAGATGCCAAGGTAACTAACGTCACTTTTGTCTGCCCCCTCCTTCCTATTCTTTGTGCTGGGAAGAGGCACAAGGCACTTAGAAATAGGACTACATAGTGCACATTGATTCAGAGCTGTGTTTCTGACAAAAGCCCCTGCAAGTGACAAAAAATCACAGGGATTTTTTTTTTCTAGTAGTGGCTGCTAATGTATTGGTAACCATTAGGAAGGGATTAAGGGAGCTGCATCGTAGGTACCACCCCCTAAAATATACCAGTTGAGCATTTATTATTTACTATTATTATTATTATTTGTAAAATATTTTTTTAAAAAAAAAGCTTTTCTAATCTATTCCTGGTTACAGCATTACCGATCCAAAGACTGCTGGGATTATCCATCTTTCAATTTAACTGTGTCAGAATTCAAGGCCTACATTTGGTGGGATGTTCCATTTAATTAAAAGCATTGCTGTCGTGATCCTTAGCACTGTGAATTAGTCCTGGTGCCTGGGATAGAGTGAAGCACCCTAATTGTAAGCTGATTTAGTGGTTGTTTTCAGGCAACGGGATGGCACCACTATTTACACTAAATGCGGTCAAGTATCCTCTTAATACAGACATGGATTACACACATTAAGCACAAGACAACATAATCTGAAAACACACTAAAATGCACCAGAAATCCTGACAAAATCTAAACCAGCTGTTATGCAGCTACAAATTACTTCTGCAACCTCCCCTAAGAGTTTTAGTGAAATAAATGGAATGATGAAGAACAAGAAAAAAACACCCAACAATACGAACCTTTAGAATAATGACTGTGAGTGAAAAATTAACATATTTTAAAATGTGACAGAAAGGATTTTCTGTATGAGTATTTCTTGCTAAAGAAAGAGTATTTTTACAAGGCTGATATGATCATAAATGCACACATTGTTTGCTATCACCCAAAACATTAAAAGTTTTTTTTCTGCTTGGCTCCCAAACTCTGTCATGAAACCAAATTATGCAGATTTCATACACAGGGTGCAAATATTTTCATAAAGAATTTTTTTTGTTGTTTTTAAATTTTCTCTTATTGCCTCTGGAACACTGATGGGTGTAATCACTCATACTCATTCTGATTTTCTAGTTCTTGCTGCTGCTTGTAAGAAAATCTGATATCAATTTGTAGCCAAATTTAATTACCTCTGGCAGGTAGAGGAACTTTAGGAGTCAGGAAAGTTGTCCTTAATTTTAGTATGTTTTCACTTCAGTTTTATTCATATTCTAAAATAATAAAAAAAAAAGGCTGGTATCTTATATTGAACAGTTTGAGGATTTAAAAAGTATACAGAGAAAAAAAGGTTTACTAAAGATGGCATAACAGACATGCTTAAAATTATGAATATTTATGATCCAATTTTGGTCTCATTCCAATTGAAATATTGCTAATGGAGAAAGAGATTGTTTGGGGTTTTTTTACATAAAACATGCTATTTTTGTTATTTAGTATTTGTTTTTGTCTCTCCTGTAGATTTGGTGGTGTCAGCTCGTTCAAAATATCTCTATGTGATGAACTGTGAGAGAGTTGTGCAATAAAAACCTTCTGTGACCAGACCCTCAGCCAAGAAAGAAAGGTTGTATTCTACACTTGGCAGTGTTTTAATAAACTTAATAACTCTGTCTATTCAAAGGCCTTCAAAGGCCAAGCTGTTGGGCGCAATATGCATAATGAAGTTATTGTCAACAAGGAGGAGCCAGGAAACTGAATCATTAGGGCCTTTTTTTTGCAGTAAAGTAAGACATGGGGCTTAAAATTTAAAAAACTTAAACAACCTATAATGTAAAAATATACACTCATGTTTTTACTAAAGAAGAGGCAAGAAAGGAAAGAAAAATAACCTCACAGATAAGTTAGCTCTAAGTTGTTCGGTTTTACTGAAATAAAACCAAGAAAAAGTTGGGAAATGGAAGTAGCCTTCTAATATTAATTTCCAATGTTCCTGTCAGTGTTAATGATTACATTTAACAATATTTTGCTTGCTTTGCTCTGGCTTTTATAAGAGGATTTTTTGGTTTTCCTCATGAAAATAGTATAATTTTCCCCTTGCAGAAAGGGAAAAATGGGGTTTGAGGTAACAGGACATTATTACTCAGAACAAATTTATTTGAAGGTCTAGGTGTACTTCAGATAAAGGAGAAAACATGAAAATAAATTTTCTGGTTATATATGAGACCTAAAACTAGTATGTTTCAAAGACATTGCAGTAAGTCTATTGCCCTGTATCCTTCAGTCAGCACTTCCAGTCACTCGGGTTGACGTGAATTTTTTACTGACATGACCTGAAAAGACATCTCAAATCATATTTTTGTTAGACAGCTTGATTTATCTCCTGAAGACATTATTGTAATTAGTGGACTTTATTGGTTTTCCAGTCTTAACTGTTTTCTCTTAAAACAGAAAAGTGCTGAGTAGAGGCTACGGGCATTATACTTGGTTTAGTGAGAGCTGTCACAGGCCTTCAATTCATTTACTTCTAGTAAAAGAATGGATTATGGCCAGCAGGAAAATAAAAACCAAGAAATGTGAAATGTGTTTGGCTTTTTTCCCCCTGTTCTTTAACTTTATCAAGCCCTGAAATCACAGAATCATTAAGGTTGGAAAAGACCTCTAAGATCATCAAGTTCAATCATAAAAAAACTCCCAAATAATTCCTCAGAAGAGTTGTTCAGGTGGTGATTACTAGCTTTATTACAAAGTAACTTATTAAGGCATTGGGAATAACAAATA
>VZRX01001896.1:0-25062 GCA_013398075.1 Notiomystis cincta
TCTCACCTCCTCCTCCTCTTCTCGGACATTCACAAAAAAACTGTGACTTTGTTTTGATTTTCTTCTTAAAAAGGTGTTACCAGCCTCTCTCACTGGCCCAGTCCTGGCCATCTCCACGTCCATCTCCAGAGCCATCCCCATGTCCATCTCCAGAGCCATCAGCCATTGGCTCTCTGGACATGGTGGAAGCTTCCAGCAGTTTCTCACAGGAGCCACCTCTGTAGTCCCCCCTGCTACCAGAAACCAGGCAGTGCCAAACCAATACACAGCTCTATAGGGCCTGATACACAGCCATTGAAATTCTTGTCTGATGTTTTCAGGTAACACGAAACTCCTTATGTCTCTTGTTTTCCTCATGTTGAAAAGCTAGTGAGGGTTGTGGGTTGCCTGTGATACAATACTTATAAAAGGATTATTACTGTCCTTATTTCTTATTCTCTCTCTATATTGTTTATTATTTATTCTTTTCATTGTATACTGAATAGGAAAAGGATGCTTTTTCAGATTGTCACTCTTGTTTAAATTTTCCACTCTTCCCCTCATCACACCCTCCATGATTATGAATACATTGCAGCAACTGAACTGAGGTGCAGTGATGCAGCAGAGGTGTACGAATGTATTTTGAGTGATAAATGACGGCAGAAATACAATTACAAACCAGCACTGCTGTTATGCTTACTTTACTACATCTTGAATTTGTTGTTTATCTTTTTTTTTTTAATCTAATCACTCTACTCTTCGACTTTGGCAGAGGGAAACATGTTGCATATTAAAAGATGTTGTCTTTCATTTATCTTCTCACCTTTCATGCTCAGCATCTTGTAAATTCGTAAGCTGTAAAGAAGATAGGCTTTGTGTTGTATTTGCTGTCCTTGAGCAGTCAGTCATGATTTCTGCTGTCAAAATGTGCACTGATGTTTACACCAGCAAATTGACTGTGCAGTATCATTAGATTAATTGGATGACACTTCATGCTTGCTTAAGACATTAGAAATCCCAAAACACATTTCTGGTTTATTTAGTTTCATTTTTTTATCCTAAAGGAAATGATCTAATTTTACATACATCTCCATTAATTTTCTTCATTTCCCCTCTTTCATTACTATCTCCTCTCCTTGTGTTCATTACTAACTTCATATCCCTGTTTTGTAATATTCATCTTTTCATGACAATACTTCAACAGTTTTAACCCACTTTTTTAACTTCCCTGGAGTTGGTATGTCCAGTTGAACCGAATTCCGTACAATTTATATGTTGCACTTTTCAGAGAGTTATTCACCCAGGAGTCCAGTTGTTGTATGTGACTCTTTATTGCCCAGGATACCATACTTGTCAAACAATGTACTAACCAAACACCAAACAATGGTCCATGCAAACATCTTGAGGCCCATACAAACCAATTTTGAACAACATTATGTTCATTTTATGAATAAAATAACAATGACAGTATTTTTTTCAGTTTCTGATTGACAGCCTGCTAGATATTACTGTTTTCATGTGAAATTTTCTATTTTTTCCCTGTCTCCAGACCTCTCATTACCGTTAATTGTACCTTCCTAGACTGAAAAAATAGTTGCGCATTTTGTGGCACATGTTATAATTGTGGAATTCTTTTAGTCAAAGTGTACATATTTAGTCAATTGATCTGAATTTCAGGTTCTTAAGCAAGGTTGTTGATACATCCCCCAAGACCATCTTCAGCTAACAGTAAGTGACAAAGTAAGTGACAACCTCCAAAAATATTTGCAAGTTGTTTTTTCACAAAAATGTTGTACTATTCCAGATTCAGAACTTCAGAGAGCACAGGCTTCTAGTCAGTTGAAAAGATGGCTTGGAGAGTAATTGTCTATGTTTTCCAAAATTACCTATTTTTTTCCTAGCCAAAGTCTCTCTCTGCTTCTCTAAAAAGGAAATATGTTTCAGTGTCCATGGCTTACCATATTCCAAAAATTATTAATGTGTCTTGCACATTATTTTACGACATAGTAAGGAGAATATGAAAAACATTTGAGAAACACTGACTATTGTTACAGCTACTCAGGTAAAAATTTTGAAGTCTTCATGTATCTCTTCTGTCTTTTAGCCCCTCTTCTGAAAAATGAGAAGCTTGAAAGTGCATTTCACATCCCCTAGAGAGCCATCCATTTCTGTAAGTCTAAGATTTTGCTAAAAATTGAGTTCATAGTGTTACAGAGATGAAAGAGTAATATTTTTTTTCTGGTACTAGTTTTTGCCAGAGGCTAAACAAATCCTGTGTGAATTTCAAACTGTTCCTCAGATCTCTAAGTTGAATTATTTTTAAAATCTTGGTTTTCTTTCTTTTTCTCTTTTCTTTTACAATATTCTGCATCATAGGCAGAGTTATTAAGTCAATCTATTATTAAGGATGACTGACATTTTCTATTACAACACCTTGCTTTCAAAGGCCTGTAATTTTGACAAAGCATAACCACAGGGAGTAAAAATTTACTCACCAAACAACTGCAAAAGGTTGATTTCCTACTTGCTTGCTTGAACAAAATCAATTCTTCCATTTTCTAACAATAGGACATAGAGAAATATTGTTTTCATATATTATAAAAATGATTGCAAACATTTTTAAAGAAGGTCTAGCACCTTCATTTGAAAAAAAAACCCTAAAAATTTACAGAAGTTGGTTTTCTGGGGAAAAAAAGTGTGTTATCTTCCTTATAAATATCTTCTAAGTTGGATGAAGTCTGCAAAATTTGATGAAAAATTGAGAAATTGCTTCTTTATTGTGTTCAGTAAAAATGTTTTTGTTTATTTTAAAATTTTGGCTAAATTTGCAACTCACCTAAATAGCAAATCCACCTACACTGAACCACACAGAGCAAAGTCAGTGTTGAAGCAATGCACTATAAATTGGATGAGCACACAGAAAATATAAATATCTAATAAAGAATCAACTTTTTTAGGGAAAAAATACGTTTACATGTCTCCTNCTTTGGGGATTTTTTCCCTCTCCACTGCCCAGCTGTGACAGGAGAGGGTGAGCCAGTGGCTCTCGTGGGTGCCTGGTGTTGGGCCAGTGTCAAACCACAACAAGTTGGTAAACTGAACTTCAAATAATAAAGCAGCCAAAAGTCCCATATATGGAAACATATGTCCCCTGCTGTCCCCTGTTACCTAGTTCTCACTCACACACTGATTCTTCATGTGATCCTGACTACAAAACTAAGTTAAGCTATTTTCACTAATCTCAAACATAGTTTATCACAGATGAAACCCATCTGATCTTTCCTTTTCCCACATCTGTCCTCTTGAGGGTCTATAGAGGTAACATCTTGGATTTTGACTACATGGTACAGTTTTATTCAAAGCTATTTTTTATTAGTTCATATGAGTGTTCATTATTGTGTTCATATGAGTTAAAAAAAAAATCACTTTTAGAAAATTGCATCTTTTGACTCATGTAGCTCCTACCTTCACAATCTCTTAAAATAAATACGAATAAATTTACTCTTATTTCTCTTTGAAATCCTGGCAATTTTGGTTCCTACAAATAAAACTTACTAACAGAGCCCATAATGCAAAGCAATGACTAGCAACTAGAGTTTAGGGAGAAGAAAAAAGGAAAAAAGTAGAGTTTAGACTTCAAACAAAGGCATAAGTGAGGAACACGCTGCCTTTGGAAGTATCTCCATGATGATATAAGTGGCTGAGCTAAATGGTTGAATGTTATTTTTAAGTGAGTGAAGTTAGGTCAGAAAAATCCCAGCTCTAATAACTTAGTTACAGAGCATTGAGGTTGACAAGATCTAGGTGAATGACAATCTTTTAACTATCTGCTAAAATGAAACTTTTTTGTCACACTTATGAAACCAGCTAGAGAGATAGAACATTAGTCATTTCTAATTTATGGGCAAGATGCTCAATCTCTCCTCAAAACACCTTGGTATTTGTTGACTCCCTGTAATTAAGCTGGAGGTAAACCCTTTTGTGTCTGTCAGTTTATCTCAGTTGTAAGGGGCCAAATTATAACCAAGGGTTTCAGATAAGCAAAATATTCTCCTAAACTATTTGGTACTGTGTCTTATTACCCTTTTGAATGAGAAACTGGCTTTTATATCTCTACTTGATAATTGATAAATTGATAGAATAAGTGAATGTAGGTATCTCAAGTCACTACAGCAAAGTCTGCTCATTTAGAAATAACATGCTGGGTTATAAAATACCCACAAACAGTCTTGGAAAGTTGAGAAAAATTAAGTTATTGACAACATCTTAGTATTAATTTAATTTTCCTAGATGGAAACTTTATAGTAATGGTAACTTTCAGAGTGTTGTGTGACCAAAGAACAGCAGGTGCTTTCTGTGAAGGTTGTGCTATGGGTCTCACCTTTGCCAGGCTACCAAAGTCAGAAAGAGACTATATCAGGAAAAGGCACAAAGAGTGCCATGATTTCCTTGTGTATCAACATGTACATTTCCTCTGGGATACTTAAGACAATAGGTTTTAATATGTCTCTAAAGAGAAAACACTTCTGATGGACGAGGCCTGTCTGTGTGAGAAATAGAAACATGCATATGAATTAATGAAAGACACAGTAACCCTATAAAACAAAGTTTATCTGGTGGTGGAAGTGCTCACTTGCCATGACAGATACTGGGATCATCATGACATGGAGACTTGGTCACTGCTGACCTCGGCCCCTGAGTCAGCTGCACTTGCTGCACAACCAGGGTACATCACTTCTACTATCACATGCTCTTTCTTAGAAAAGTAGGTGACAATATTTACTATACTTTCTGTTATTTTTAAAGATAGGAAACATGGTTGCTGACTATCTAGGCAGCTCATCACTAGAGATTCATCAAAGTGGGATTCAATGGGATGTTGTCAATATCAACATTTTCAAGGAGGTTTTTAGATCTGGACATGATTCTATCCAATATACACTACACTTAAAATAATTGCAAAAAAATCAAATATAAATCTCTTATATATAAACCTCATATATAAATCTCTTATATTATATACAATGCCCTTATCAATCAATAATCCTTAAATTAATACACATGGTGGTACATTCAAATGTAGATGGCTTGCAACCTAAAAAAGCCGTTTTGCTTGGAAATGATACCAATATGAGCAAAATGCAACACTACTTTTGATATAATTGAATATTTTATTTGTCCTTAATTTTGTACAATTAAAACACTTGCCAAGCTTCCCCATAGCAATGGAGAATTATTTTGTAAGAGGGGAAGAATTAGTCTGTCCTTTATTAAAAATTGTAACAGCTTTTTTTTGCAAGAAAAAATTAAAATCTGGTATTTTCTTACTCATAAGCAATGGCAGTATGCAGTTATAATCTATCCCTACCTGCAAAGGATCTTTTATGGTTTATATTGAATTAGAACTTGTGTGATTCTATGGTTCTTCAGAAATATACAGAACAATGTTTAAAACTCTTTTCCCATTTAAAAAAGCTTTACATTCCAGAAAGTACTAAGTAATTTACTAAGCAAAACATGTTTTTTAAAGAGAAAGGGAAAATCTGGCTTGGATACACACTGAAGGTACAGCAAATAAAGAATGGTATTAAGGAAACTTCTTTTTTAGCTTTATTGCATCAATCTGATGGAAGTTATATGTCAGACCTCAGAACAACATAGGCATAACTCAAACTGGATTTTTCTTGTGGGAATAAATTATAGGCATGTGATTCAGTTAAACAAGAACAAAAAATGCTTTTTGCTGGTCTCTGACCTGATGTCATGCAACTCCCCACAGAAACTGGAGGAAAAGGTGTGAGTATCATCCACTCTTTCGTGCAGGTCACATATCCCAGGACCTCTCCATGTGCACAGCCACTTTAATGATTTCCAGTGTTATGTTTGCATTCACCACAGATAAATTTTATTCTTATGTTCTTGGAAATAGAGAAATGGATGAAAGTAAGTGGCTTCAACTCTGTCACCAGCCACAGGAAACTAGGCAGCAAATAAAATTGTCAAATAGCTCAGGTTCACAGCTATAGCTGGAAATTTGGGTTCCAAATGCCCCTTACATTCTCTTGACAGACATTTCCACAACCTGCTCATTTCCCTCAAGTGAATTTATAGCTCCTTTTCCTAGAGCAGCAGTGATGATGACAAATTTGGCCTGCCAAATTTCCCACCAATTGGCCAAACTCTCTCACCACCTATGGTTACAGTCCAGGCCAAGGAAGCTGCACTATGTGCAATAAAGAAGCAGAAATCAGAGTGCCTTTCTGGACCATTGCTTCACACTTTGCAAAATTACCTTGTACTGCAGTATCTTGAAAACCAGACAGCAGCATTTTATATCAATTTCTGAAATCATTTTACTTCAGTTGGCAATAATTAGTTTTAAAATTGAGTAGGTGATGGATGTTTAAGAAGGTACTAAATCAAAGAATAAATAGCTCAATAAATATTTACCATTAAAGGCGGTCTTTGTTCCACATCATTTCCAAAGTTCTTTTAATCAGCCTCTGATTTATAAGTCAAGAAGAAAAAAAAAAACACCTTATCAGCTCTCACTGCACCAAGAATGTCTCTGAAAAGAGTGTAAAGGGTGCTCATCTAAAATTGCTCTTTATTTATACACCAAATGAAAGTACTTTATAGGCACTTTTATTTCATTACAAGCTTATTTCAGGTCACCTTAGACCATATCTTTCAGATCTGATGAGGGTATCACACTGCTTTTCATACTCGAATAACTTCACTGAATTCGGGCAGTCCTTTCTGATTTACACCCATGTATCCAAGCACAAGATCAGGCAGCTGTTCTTTCCCAAGGGACTGGAATTAACATTCCAATTTCAGGGAAGGTCTATTGCAAGGCAAGTAAAGACCTTGCAATGTCTTGATGTTAATGTGCTGTATCCCATCCATGCTAATCCTACCAGGACAGAGTCTCAGCTGCTGCAAACAATTGTAGCTTCAAGATTTCACCTGAGTTATAACCTTCTCACTAGCTGAAAATCCAGCTAATCGCCCTGCAGTGCATTCTGCAGCACATCAGGAGCAGTATAATAAATTCTTTATGGAATTAAAAGGGGAAAAATACATTAATGGGGCATTATGGCTGTGGTGTTATGCACACAAAAGACAACATATTTAAAATTATATTCCCCCAAGCAATTTTAACTCAGCTGCTTTGTATAAATGTATTAAACTATTAAAGTTAATATCATGTGCTGAAAACCAGAATGCAACATATGTGCCAAGGGATTGAGATATCACCACAGTGGGAACTGTAACTATTAATTTGCTGATTTTAGTGAAAATAAAGACTAACTTCTGGCATTATTTTTCTATATTTATTTATCACTTTACCTTTTCAGTTTTACTGCAATTATTCCTACTCGACTAGGTAAAAAATTATGCAATATGAACATAGATGATAATTCACAAATCAGCAAGATGTCAAAGACTGAAATACAGTTCTAGGCAGAAAAGCCAATGTTATATGGATCTCTTCCAGCCAAGGTCTTACAAGCAGCAAAATTTAATTCTTAAATACCAGTATTAAATATTTTGTTTCTAAATCCTTATTATACCCTAGACAGCCAAAGTAGGGGAAATTCTATGCCAACCTTAAAGCAATTAGAAGCCAACCTTTATAGTTTTCAGAAAATGTTTGCAGTGCATAATAGGTTATGTTAATTCACTGAGTCCCCTTTCCACTGAAGAATGTATGAAGAATGTTTATGAGTCAACAGGATATAAAGTTATGTGGTTGCCATTTATGTTGAAGAAAATGTCAATAGAATTTTCTTTTTTATTGTGGAAAGCAATAAACATAGAAACTTATAAAGAACGATTTGTGGTTTGCATGGAGAATAAACTCTCACAGAATCAGAACTCTATAACTTTTCTTTCATTCAAAGTAGCCCTAAGCAAAGATAAACAACCTCTTATAAGTTTAAAAAAGAATTGATTCAGTTCAGTAAAGTGATGAATTATATAGGACTAAAGGGTAGCTAATTATTAACTGTAACATTAAACAAGTAGTTAACAAAGATTAATCTTCAAGACAGCTTGCAACAAGCACAGATAGCTCATTAGATTACTATATTTTTTTTGTACCTGAATAATAGAAAGTATGCACAATTCTTATTAATGAGGATGTTATTTCCTCTCTGCATGAAGACTTTGGCATTTTTTTGTTTGAACTTCATGTTGGATATGCACAAAAAAGACTATGAGCAGATGAATCTTAATTGGACAAGAAACTAGCATTTAGAGTTTAACATGAATTCCTAATTACTTTTCTTTTTTAAGATTAACCTTTTCTATGTTGCTCTGCAAGATTGCAATTTATGATTAGAATCACTATTTTTTCATGTTGATGAGATATTGATTCAGTGTTTATTCGACATAATTTGTTTTTAAATGTTAAGCATGGAAATCCATATATTACCACAGAATCTTTCTACAATCCGCTGGCATATATGCTTTGCACCTGGAACAAAATACAGCTCTGAGTATGTGTTGTCTTCTGAAATGCTGCACAATTTTTAATAAAAGATTGTTTGAAAAATGTAATTCCAATAATATTTTTACAAAACAATAATTGTGTAAAGGAAGATCTCTAGGAAAATCATCTAGACATATAATTGTTCTAGATAAAAATAATATCTTTTTTTAAAAAATAAATAATTGTAACGGTTCAGTTCCATTAACAGGAAGGAACAATTGCAATTATTTTTCCCTGGCAAAAAATGCTAACATAATACTATGAGACTAGGATATTTCTGTGATGTTGAGTTATTTCTTGATGTTCACAGAAGCCATCTTTTGCAGTACCCTTCTGCTGTGCTGATGTATTACACTACATTTAACCAGAATTCTGGATCCTTGCACATAGTATTTGTACTTTTCTTCACTGTACATTTTCAAATCAATTGATGAAAGACTAATTTTCTCCCTTCTTTTTAAGCAACTTCAATATAATTGTCATACCTGAATTCCAAAGCTCTAGGAAATAGCTCTTATGAGACAACTCTTTATTGATTAGGTTTTAATTCATTATATTTTAAGATTAAATAAAACTGTATAGAGAAAGGAATTTCTCTACAGATGTGTGACGTGGCTAATTCAATTTCTTTCTTGACTATATGGGCCATCTCCAGCTATGCCTCAAAGCTTTTCTTGGAAGTGCCCCTCTTTTAAGACTCCTGGTTTCAGTCTTAATCTCTGGGTCAAGCTGAGAAATATCAGTTGAGAGGAGAAAGCATGAATAAACCACAGGCGTGTCAATACACCTGCTATGTACAGCACTTGGCACTAAAATCTCCCAAAGGCCTATGTTCTGCTTCTGTGTCGAGAGAAAGTCATCCAAACAGCAATTTTATCACATTACTGAAATGAAAATAAATGACTCATAAGGTAAATCTGTTTCCACAACCATACTTAATGTCTGATATCAGAACAGTCAGACCAAAAAGCATTGCATCACATAATGCCGTTTTACAGAGATAATGTCTTCTACTCCCCTTTACCCAGTGAAGTGCAGCCATTGAGGGACAACAGCTCCGGTCTTGTAGGTCAGGAGATAGTTCTGTGCACCTGTGAGTCAGATAATCCAGGAAAATGTTTCAGCCATCTGTAGGACTTAAAAGACCATAAAAAAGTTCATAGAGGAAACAGCAAAGTCCCCTTTGACTTAGTGTTCTGTGGCCAACAGACAAAGCCAGTGGAAAGATCCAGTCTTAATAACACTTAATAGCTCATGCACTTCTCGAACCTGAATTCAACTTTTACAGCACATCACTTTATGTGTTTCTGTTCTGTGAATCTCAGCTACTGTTTACCATCCAGGTTATCCTCTGACAAGCATATAATCTTGTCTACATATTGTACAAACCAATTATTCCTTTTGTTTGTTCCAGATGAGATAAGAACTTTTGTTCCCTGTTTATCTTCCCCGTGCTACTCACAATTTTGTAAGATTCTGGGCCAGACCAAATCCATCTTTTCTTTTCATGCACCTTAAAGAAGGTTTTCTTGCATCTTAAAGAAAGTTCATACCATACTTTTGATTAGCTTGATAATCTTGTCTGTAGATATTTTTAAATGAAGGACACAAACAGCACATACCATTCTAGATGTGCATCACCAGCGCACACATTCTGTGCATTATATTTTCATTTTCTTCTTTTTTTCTACCTTAATAATTTTTGATATGTTTTTAATTACTGGGCATTGAACTAACATTTTAATATTACAAAACTAGAATTCAAATCCTGTATTGCAGCACTTGGAAATTAATGTTCAGTTCAAAGCTCATCTCTATGCTAATCGGTTGTTTCCCAATGCCTCATTTTCTAACCCATTTATTTGATGCTATACCACTCAGTCAGCTTTGGAATGTCCTTCTCCAGTTCTTCACTGTCAGCTTCTGTGTTTCTAAACAACTTGACAATCATAGTAACTGTTTATCAGCACCTAATATTGTGAACACATCAAAGATCCCCATAAAATGCAAAGTGCTTTCCCTTCAGAGTAAGGGCTGCATATTCTCACAGTTTGTTTCCTATCCTGTAAATATTAATTACAGAAATACCATCTTTCATTTCTCACAACATCTTTATTAAGAGATTTTGGTAATGGTGTTGCTTCAGAGAAAACTGGGTATGTAATCTTCATGTCCCTTAATTATGTTTATTCATTCATTCATTCATTTGTTCATTCACAGAAGCCCATAGATTCACAACAGATGACTTCCTATGACAAAACTGGTATTAACTCTTCTCCTTCATCCATCTGTCCCATAAAATGGTTCTGGCTAACTGATCTGATATAGATTGTTCTGTCTAAATTAGTTTGAATTCTCACAGGTAACAGTTTGGGAAATTCACATCAGAACTGTCAGCTTCTGAATCACTGATACTGAGTTAAATTTGTGCAAGAGTTTACATACCATGATCTATAATTCTTCTAGTTCATACTTTAATTCCATTAGATATCTTCAATAAATAAACAATTGTTTATTGTTTTCAATTGTTCTATAATGATTTTACTGACATTTGCATGTTAGACAAATCTCCAAATTCACTTTGCATTAAAACAAGGTCCATCATATGCAGTTTTCCTTTTCCAGCTCACTAAATATAGGTGTAAAAATTAGTTTTTCTGACAGGGACTTATCTTTTCAAACTGCAGTTCATATATATTGATCTTGTCTACCCTAAATACTCTCTGGCTTCCCCTTATCCTGATGTGTTTGATTTATAATTTTTTTAATTAGTTTTAAGCATTCCACATGATTTTCTACAAGCCTCTGTTGACAGTCTTGCTACTGATATAACTTAATCTGCTATGTTTATTTTATTTTATTTTCCTTTTTTTCTAAGATTTACCCCACCATTTAACTATAGGGGAAATTGGGAATTTTTTCTTTCTTCATTTTCTTTCTAAGAAATTCCTGTTCTTAACTATTATTTGTATTGATTCACATTATTTTATAAAATACAGATAATCATATCATTATGGAACAACCATCTACATGTAATGTGCAAATATACACCTGCCAAGCTGTTCCTTCTAATTCTTTTTTTATCATGATTTTATAATTTCGGCAGATACCCTTCTTAAAACTAAATTATCACACTGAGGGTTGGCTTCTGCTCATCTTTCTGGAATGTACATACTCTGTGGCCACTGATTTATAGTATTTTGTTAATAGACACATTTGTAACCAAAGCACATGCACTGTTCAAAATCAGTTCTCTTTTTGTAGGATACTAAGAGTTGTTCCAGTATCTGTTCACTTACACAGTTAAAGAGTTTTGCGCTTTGATTTTTATAGAGAACATTTGTTAAAGGCAGCATTTTAATCATAACTTGTGAAGATGAATGGTATTTGATAACATTTGTTTGGGGGTTTATTCCCCATATAGAACAGGGGAATTTTTTTTAATATGTTATGGTCAGGATTTGTCAAAGCCTTCACCTCAGCTGTTTCTTTATCCATTATTTTCTGTGAATTGCAAAAGAACAAGCTGAGGGGAATTTCTTAACTTCTACACATTAAAATTAATTTTTCTAAGAGTTTTATTGTTTAAAATCATTAGGAAAGCACTTCTCCTGACATTTATTATGATATTTGATAAATTTTTGTGAGTACCATTGAAATAATTCATTATTACTGCTCTATTCACTCTTTTAAATGTCTCACAACACTCTGTTCTCCATTTGCTCTGATGATGAGGTCAGCAGTACAAATCTATTACATTTTCTATCCTCTCTGGAGGGTTTAGTTCCACATGTCCATTTTTATTACCCATACCCTTTCCCTGAGGAACAGTTTAGGGCTAGATCACAACATATGATTGATTCTTTTCTTTCAGCTATATTTTGGTAATATGTATTTCAATAGACAAATTTTCTCATTTAGTCAGCCTTCCTTTTAAAAATTTCCCTATGATGTTCATGCACACAACAAATGCTGCACTAAATTTGGCTCCCATTACTCACAATCACTGACTTGGCAGTTTAACTCTTTCTCCTGGTTTTGCATGGACATGCTTCATCCTATTGCTTTTTCTCTCCCTGCTTCGGAAATAAAAATGGATGGTATATCCTGATTAATTGTACTCAGAGTGGAATTCATCAATGCCAAAAACTCTGGAAGACCTCCTTTACAGTTCTTTTCCAAAGTGGAGGTAGTACAGGATTTAGCAGACTGTGAACTAATGTTTAAAACAGCAGCTACATACCTAAATAACAGTTTGCTTCACCAAACTTAGAACAGCATTTTTGCTCTTCAGCGTTCATTTCCAGGTGTAACAGGAACTACAACATTTTAAAGAAAATTAATACCCCAAAATGTAAAGAAATCTACTTCAATATCTAATTAGGTCCTTGTAAGTTTGTAACTACTACCAAAAAAAATTTTAAAAATTCAAACAGCACAGGAGATAACTTTCTGGCAGATTCAGAGCACATCTCTGAGCATTTAAAAGCAAGGAATTTTCTATACCCGTGGTATGATGCCAAATGTTATTATGCCTTATTAGGTTCCTAAAAACTTGATGATCATAGTTTTGCAGTCTGGTTCCCTTTTTACCTCTGTGCTGATTACACATTTATTCCTATTCATTTTCTATTTTTTTAAAGCTAAAAACTATTATCATCTTCTGCATTTAGTGTTCTCATTTCACTTTAAAATTATTGCTTTATTCTGGTATCTGGCTTATTTTCTTCATTCCCTTTTACCTTTTGTGAATGCAGTTCATGGGGTTTTAACTGGTGTAACAAACCTCACGATTCAATTTCTTTTATTTCTCTTGCTCAGCAACACCTGCTTCTTTTTATGATATTTTAGTTTTCAGAAAGACAGCAGATTGACAGGCTTGGAAGCAGAAGTCCCATTTGTATGTTTACAAGATTTGAGCAAGCTGAAGCAGTAAAAGATTTATATCAAGGTATGCCAGCTTCCTTGGAAAGGCCACTGATGAGGTATTTAGCCCAAGCTCTCTTCTCTAAGTGTTCCCAGGATGTTGGTAGTTGTAAAGTGATTTTGTTTTTTAAATGGATCACTGCCTACTGGACTTAGATAAATTGGCAATTTCTGCCTTAGGAACACAGAAGTTCCTTCTCAGGCCAGAAAACATCTATCAATTGCCTGGTTACAACTCCTGCATTCCTTTATAAATCCACAGTACCTGTTCACCCTCTTCAACAACAAAGAGCTTCACAATATGTTCCAGCGAAACTTTTGTGCGGTGAGAAAGTGCTTCCATTGCCATTTATAGACAAGAAAATCAGGTAAAAGAGATTAAGAATGAAACTTCATATAGTATTCAGGAATTAGAGCTTATCCAGCTAAACACCTTCCTTTGATGGTCTGGGTTTAAATGAGATGCTCAAGTGCATACAAACCAGCTACCAAACAGAGCAAAGTATTTAAGCCAACTCTGTCCACCATTATATCAAGTCTTAAATTACTAAAACTTTTTTCATTTTATTTTTTCATTTTATTTTTTCATGTAGATCCAATTCACTGATAAATTTTGTGCCCTGATGTGAAGAAGGGAACATCATTAGAAACAATATCTAAAGTAGTTTTCTACAATCACTGTTTTGTTTTAATTAAAGAAGTCTTAAATATTTGGTCAACTGCATAAAGGTTGTCTAAATTTATGACATTTTTATTACCATAGTTTCCCTCATAATAAAATAATTTTTGTCTTCAAATTTTATCTTGAAAAGATTTAGCATTCATGTAGATCTTAACTCTAATTCCTTGATATTCCATGTCCAGTGGCTTAAAATGGAGACTGGTATTTAAAAATTGTTAAAGAAACCTGCAAAGAGGATTCAACCATATCCACCTAACATTATGTTTTCAAAGCACAGCTGGCTCAGATAGAAAGAAATTCTCAGCTTTTCCAATGACTGGTTTAGTACATCAGTATCTTGGGTATTTATGAAAGATGTAAAGGATGTGAACGTGGTGGTCACAGATGAAACAATGGAGAGTGCACTTTGTGTGACAAAAACATGAAAAAATAGCAATGCTTCTCTAGATAAATGACATCATGTTGTCACTTCAGATCCAAAATTGCATGGGTAAGGCTCTTCTGAATTATAACCTTTGTATTTAAAACTCATTCAGTTCCTCAATCACTGATCAATTTTGTTAAGAGCAAGAAATAACCTTCTTGTTAGGAACCAACAGCCCTTGGCTAAATTGAATGAGAGGTAGCCACCCAGCTCAGCTGCTACTAATTAACAGATCACCTTTTAATTTTGGGAGATAAGTCTTTTTGTTTATGTGCTGAGCATGACATGAACAGTACAAATCCTGTGATTAATGTCAATGTATGAAATGTTTCTTTCTTAGCTAATAATAAAAAAGTCTTTTGATTGTTTTACCTGTTCTAGTATTTAAATTATGTAAAAGCTGAAAGTTTCATAGGGTACACTTGTATCAGAAGAGATTAAATTGAGTCCAGCTATCCACATCTTCACTACCCCATTGATGCCTTTTTCCCAAAGGCTCATAATCATCATCCTTTCATTGTGAATATCAGTAACTCTGGAGCACAAAGCACAGTGTGCAGCTCTCTGACGTGATATGGGAGCTAAGTATAAGCACTCTTGCTATTTCTGAGTCAAAATTCAAGACAGAATATAGCGTGGATTAAATATAAACTGCTCCTCATAGTGCTGTTATTTTTTGTCTTCAAAGTTGACTATTCAACTAAAAAAAGACAAGTTTTAAAATCATTTAGTACAATTTCTTTTTAGATTCATTTCAACTAAAATCCACTGTTCACCATACAGAAATTTAAATTTGAACTGAATGTCCGCATTCCCTCTGCAATCAGTGGAAAGTAGCATATTTATTCACCATACATTTACTGCATTTTAAATTTCTGTCTGAGAATGAGACAAATGTTAAAACTGAATGGTTTTTGGTCCATATTTGCTGAGATTAATCCTCTGCTTTATATATAAAAATCCCGATTGGTTCCAGACAAAGATGTGGTGGGGAGGGAGGGCCATGCAGGAGCTGGATGGAGAGTTCCAGAGTGTGACTTTAGAGACACTAAAATGATCACAAGCTGGTCATAGCACCTGTCCATTACAAGAACTTCATTAGCAAGCAAAAATTCTTTGGCACATTTTAAAGCCATAGTTCTTCACAGCTGCATCTGCCTAGGGACGTTCCTTTCCTACAGGTCTTTGTTTTGAGTTAACTGACAAGAAGAAATTCAAATCTTTAGCAAAATATATACAACAGTCTTTCATCAGTTTATGTGCCTTTGAATCTTCAGTGACTTGTAAAAGACAATTTAAAGTAATGCACACAAATTTAGGGAAACACACTTTTTGTTAATTTTTTCATGCTGCCACTAAAGTACCAGTAACTGCTGATTATTGCCACACTTAAAACAAGAATTGTCAGTGATACCACTTCAGTGCTGGCAAATGCATAGCTTCTAATGTGCTAAATGCCACTTGAATATTTATTGGCATCATAGAACCATCTGCTTTCAGCTTTTCCAGACTAAAACATAATTTCCCCTCACTGCAATGCTCTCATTTTACCTACACAGGAAAATCCATGCAAGCCAAAATACAATGATAACAGAAATAAAGCTGAATTCAAAGAAAAAAACAGCTGATTTTTTTTCCATTTAGCATTAAGAATCACTTTCAGCTACAGCCTCCTTATGCTGGGATACTGAGGTAAAAGGAAGAATACTGCTATGAGTTTGAGGAAGGTGCAGAAGGGGGGACTGAAGCTGCAGCTTAATTCCCTTCCAATAAAAAACCTTCAGAAGGGTTCTTTTTGTCAAATCATCCTCATTAATACCACTTATTACTGGCAGAGGGCTCCTGTGATTTTGAGTCACACCTGTAAAACTCTGTTAATGTATTTTTTGTTTTGCACCATAGCTGCACAGTGTAAATACTCAGCAAAGGACCAAGAACTACAAAGTTAAGATACAGGCTCTCAGACAAGTGCCCTGAGCTCTAGGTTAGAATCTTGCTCTTTTTGTTTGTTCTCCTTCACCTTCATGACTTGCACTCTTTTCTGCATGGTAGTGCAGACTCAAAAGAAAAGTATAGTGAAAGATGCTATAGTGAAAGACCCTATAGTTCTAACATGGACCCATGAAATAAAAGCTCAGGGATCAGTCTCTCCCTGGATGAATTTCCCAAGTGAGGACAGCCTGCAAATTTGTTCTGGGTGAGCTCTCAAACAGCCAGACTAGGTCAAAAAAAGGTAGATAACACCATCGATACTTGTTGTCATAGAAAAATGCATAAAACTAATTTAATTACTATTTTCAGAAGAGACCTTTATTTTTTGGCTCCCAGGTGGATGGCAGAGTTTCACTTACAGTGTTATTCAGAGGCAAGAGAGATCTCTGCCAGATTCCTGCATCCAAAGGTAATGGCATCCAAAGGTAATAGCAATATTTCTGTACAGCTTTCTAGCTTTCTAAATCACTTTTAGAAAGCATATTTCTCACCATCAACAGGACAAAAAGCTTACCAATTTCAGTCAGTATAGATTGCCCTGTCAAAGTTACTGTTGACTGTCTTAACCTGAATCTCACCCTAGAAATAAAAGCTTACACACTATCCATATGAGTTCAAACAAGACTAAAATTACACTATCCAAATACCAGGATGAACAAACAGATACCTAACTAGAGTAGTGATTAAATAACGTTTCCATTGCAGTCCTCTGTGTCAGGAGCCCAGGCACTCAAGGGTTTGACTGCTGAGGCTCAGGGTCAGGCTCAGTGGTGCAGTCTTGAATCAGACAGATGTGTACACAGAGCTGTGTGAGAAAATGCTCTGACAAGCAAGGGCCCGTCCCCCTCAGCAGGAGCTGCACTTACACTCAACACCTTGTTTTCCTCCTGCTGTCACGGCCGTGCCTGGCTGCACGCCTCTCTGACCTGGACTGGACCTCACACCACTCCTTGTCTTCCTGGCTTGATCTCCTGGCCTTGCCATTGTGGATGAGTCCAAAGATCTCAGGATGGGCCTGGATACTGTTACCAGATCCTCTCTGCTTTTCTTGCTCAGCTAAGGTGGAACTGTACTTTGTGTGATCTTGAGGTTCCTGCCCTTTCTGCCTCCCAGGGCTCTTGTCCCCCCTGCTCATCTTCCCCTGGAGCAGCTACAGCACATGGACAGTTCATGTGCCACAGCCTCATTCTCTGTCAGTAAAAGCAGAAGCCAGGTCACACCGTTAAAACTGCTGACACTCAGCAACGATTTTCTGCAATGCATTGTGCCTGAGGCTAATGGCAGAGCTCAGGGAAAGTCCTTAGTAAGTGTGGAGCACATTAACACCCTTCTCAGCACAATGAACCGTAACGAAATTGTTCCCTTTAATCTTCTTCTATTACTACCTGAAGACTTCAGTCCAGTTTTCAACCATTTGTGTTTGGAAAATACAGGTATCTCAGCAACAACGCTCTCATCTCCCTGTGACACAGTAAGAACTTTTTCTGTGGGATAGAATAGATGCTCCAACATTGAATTGAAGCTCTGATTCAGAGAAAAAATTTAAACAGATATAACCTCAGGCATGTCTGCTGTCCCTAAAAGTCAACTGGACTTCTGACATGATTGAAAGTTATGCATAAAATTGAGCACTTTTTTAATCATGAACAAAATAGAAAAGATAAAGTATTCATCCTTGAGTTTGTTCAGCTGTGGAATGAGCTGCCTGAAGAGATTCGACAATCTAAAATCTGACAGCTTTTAGAGTGCTCCACTACTTCTTTTTTTAAGTTTCTTTTATAGCACTTGAATGGCAACAGAAAAAGGATAAATTGTCAGAAGCAAAGAAAGGCAAAGGAGAAAAATTTGTTAAATAGACTTAGCTGTTAAATAGCTATTACAGTAATAGCAATTGAAAAATAGAAAACTGATAAATAGTAATAGGAAAGAAAAAATTTCTATTTGCTGATGCTGCTTTCAGCTGTTAATATGTTGAAGAGACAGCCAAATTCAGCCTGCATATTATGAAGTGCCTATAGAACTTATTGGTACACAACATCCTGCTAAGATACTTTTTGTAAGATGAGTGAATGGCAAGGGAGGAGTGATTAAAAATAAGACATGCATCTCCTAATTTAAAACCTTTTTTAAAAAATAAAATGTTTTCTATCAAAGCAGGAAGTATAGTTTCCCATTTAATTTACATATTAGCCTGTAGATAACCAAGGAAAATAATTACACCATATGATTCAGGTAAATTTGTGTTTAGGTTAGTACTTAGCATAAGATTCTTATTACAGTAAATCTGCATTAGCAATTTCATTATTACCACAAACAAGACAGTAAAAGGGAACCGTACAAAATTAGTTACAGCACCACTAAGAAATAAAACACTTTAATGTCTTCTGGACACAAAAGCATGTAAATAGCAAGCTATGCTATGCTGAACTCTTCCAATCAGCTCTGTCACAGCCTTAGTACCCTGCAACTAATTCCAAATTACTGTCTGCCACTATCTGTCTCAAAATGAGAGCTGCTGTTGATTCCCTTACTGGAACATCAAAATGCTGCACAGCACGACTACAGAGATTTGTCAAGTGTTGCACAGAGGGAATTTCAGACAACCTCTGTATCACATTGTTTCCCTCATACTCAGGCCTGTGGTTCATTCACTCACAGTGCGGAGCTATGACCTCTCTTCTGGTTCTGATCCTGCCAGATCAGAGCACAGCATTTCCCTCACTGTCAGTGAGAAATCTGGCAGGTTTGTCAGTGTGCCTAGGAACTATGGAACAAAGGTAAGAGAACTAACAGTAAATCAAATACAGACATTGGAAGACAGTGGTCTGTTTGTAGTAGCAGAATTTTCTGTACACCAGAAAACTTGAGAGAAAAACACTACAAAAATCATAGAGTAATAGAAAGGATTGGGTTGGAAGGAACCTTAAAGATCATCTAATTCCAACCCCTTGGCCATGGGAAGGGACACCTTCCATTAGATCAGGTTGCTCAAGGCCCCATCCAACTTGGCCTTGAACACTGTGGAACATCCACAGCTTCTCTAAACAAAATGTTCCAGTGTCTTACTGTCCTCTGAGTAAAGAACTTCTCTCTAATATCTAATCTAAATGTCTCCTCTTTCAGTTTAAAATCATTTCCCCTTTTCCTTTCACTATCTGTCCATAAAAGGTTGTTGTCCCTCCTTCTTATTATTCCCTTTAAGTACTTGAAGGCTACAATGAGATGTCACCAAAGCCTTCTCTTCTCTAGGCTGAACAACCCCAACTATCTCAGTCTGTTTTCATAAGGGAGGTGTTCCAGCTCTTGGATCATCTTCATGGCCCTGCTTTGGGGCCTCTTTCTTGTGCTGAGAACTCCGGAGATGGCTCCAGGTGAGGTCTCACAAGAACAGAGTAGAGGCAGAGTCTTCATCTCCCAAATCATGTATGCCACACAGAAAGAAGGGCTTTAAAGAGTTAAGCATTTCACTGTTTTGACTACAGTTCTCTCACTTTGTAAAAGTGAAGTTAGAAGTTCCATAACTTGCCGTTCCAACACCAGAGCACAAATTATTCACCAGCTTATCCCAGTAACCTGCAGTAGTGAACCTGCAGGGTAGAGGAAAATTGTGCAGTCTATTCAAGGTACAGTGGAGAGAAAAACAGCTCAAGGAAGATTGTAAATGTTGTGCTAGAAAAGCAGTGTGGATTGTAGACTGTCTCTTTAAACATCACATAAGAAGAGTGAACCTGAAAATATATTCCTCTTTGTTTTTAAGATGTAGAGTTCCACACAGGTGAAACATTGAAAATAATCTCGAGCTATTGCTTGGAGGCAGCTTGAGGATAAATTGCCAAGTAGCCATGTCTGTTTTATCCACAGACCTGAAACAGAACTGTCTCTAACTGAGAGTTTATTTTTTAGGAGTTAGAGGATAGTGGGACCAAAGGTAATGACACAATTCAGAAAAGACTTAATAGACACACTGATATGGAAAAAAATGTAGAGTTGGTCAAATAGGAGCATAAAACTGAGAAAACTAAAAATTAAATAATTTTATGTCTATTTAATGTGTAAATCATGATCATCAGCAGCAAAACATTTGCATATACCAGCAAAGATTTCTTTTCAGTACACAGTTATTATTCACATTAACTTGGTATTAGAAAACCAACATGTTATAGTGAACAGAGCTCTATGAACCCAATGTGGTGTGTGAGAAAGGTTCACATTTCAGCCAAATCTATGCAAAACCAGAAAACTTAAAGCTGAATACACTGATGTAAAATGCTTTCAAGATAATAAAGAGATTGTTAAGAAATCATATGAAATAGGAAACAGATTCTGGCCATGGTGGTGAGCAATATCCTAAAATATCTACCATCACTGCTTAAAAATTTGCACAAGTGAAAGCTGAGAAACAGGTCTCTTGAATTAAGCAAATCAATAACACAAATTCAGAATGATCTGATGCATATAAAAATACAGAAAATCTGATAAAAATATCAAAGACAGTAATTTGAGACTATTAGTAACACTTAGCTGTTGAGATGCTGTAACATACTTTCTAACCCTTTTTTGGCTCAGAAATGAAAAATTTTGAGGAATTTGTTCAGAAAAGATTGTGTGGCATTTGTATTGCTGTATGAAAGTGAAATCTCTAGAAAGAAATATGTCTTCCAGTAAAACAGCTCACTAGGATCCAGAAAGTGAAGCAGAAACTGAGATTTCCACATTACCACTAATAGCAACAGTAAAAGGATAAGAGGTACAATCCCAGTTCACCTGGAATTCGTATGGGTTCTTAATGACTTACTAAAATTGGTTTGCTGGGGAGAGAGGAGAAGTGAGAAGGAGTAGTAGTAATGTGAACAAGCTCCCTCTTTGTAAAATAAAAGTTAATAGAACATTAAGGACCAGGAACAAAGCAAAATAGAAGTGTGATGGCCAGGGATTGCCCAATTAAAAAGAAGCTGTTGCGTGCATTCTTCTGCTTTGGGCTGCTGCTTTAGTCAGAAGAAAGCTTTCCTACCCATAGTCATAAATAATAATCCCTTCTTGAAAAGAATCAAATGTACATATGAGTACTATGCATACTCTGCAAATCACCCCAGAAATGTGGGGACAGTAATGAATACAAGACCTCAAACCACAGAGATTTGGGAAACCATCCATATTTCTTTGAAGTGAGCATATCACCAGGCTCTGTACTTCAACAACCTACAATGTGTCTGTATTATTAGACACAGTATTTCATCACAATACAACTTTCACACTGGAAAAGCAGAACCCTTCATACATAAGTATGTAAAGCAGGACTGTGAGATTCAGTTGTGGCATGATCCTAAACAAAGGATTAACAAAGATCTTGCTCCTTTCACCTGCATCTTTTCAAGGGAGGTGTCCTATACAAGTGTGCTTTTCTAGCAGACTTTAGTGGCTATCTGGGTTTGCCTAAACTCTCACTCATTTATTTCCTAAAGACTCCCTGTATTTCAGTCAGTTCTAAGGTATTCTGTAGCTCTGTTTCTGGATGTCACACCTTTTCCCCAGCAAGGTGCCTGCCACTTTCTAGCAGTGTGATGGTTCACTGTTTCCTGTTCTTCTCCTATTTCTCATCCATATTTCCAAGCTTAGCTTGTCCAGTACCTTAGGAAGGCATGGTTTCCTTCTCCCTCCATCAGTGATACCATTTTAATTTTATCAGCTTTAATTAAGTCTGTAGCCACTAGTTTCAACACAATTATATTACTTTTGGAACAGATATACCCTACTTTAAGTAGTCTAGATATCTGAGAGGCCATTCTTTGAATACAAGGTTCAGTGCTTCCCCATCTTCCCAGTTTAGTAATGACATCTGACATGCAGGCCACTACATGACCCCATCTCCCACTCCAAGACCCATGTGAGATGGTGTCAGGTGTCAGGGAGATCATAGAAAGCTGTGCCTCACTGAGGCATTGCAATGATTTCACAGTCCACCATACAGGATCAAGCAGACAGGGCCTTAGATTATGGATAATGTTCTGGTCTGTTTTACCTCCTGTTTGTCAGCAAAATGAACTGTGAATGTGCAGACAAGAGAGTCTGCGCAGCTCAAGACCAAGTACAGAAATAACTGCAGCCAAATAAAATATCTATACCTACCCTACCTATTTACCTAGGAAATTTATTGTTCTGAGTAGCCTAAATTCCGGAACTCTTTTGGTGGTATATCTTCAGAGTAATAAAAATAATTTTTAAAAAGTAATATTTTTATTCTTCATAATAAGATAGAGCCAGCAACATCATGCAGCAGCAATATCTTCAGCAGCCTTTCAACACATGTACTGTGTTGAGTTTACCACTAAATTAATGAACACAGATCATGAATAAAACCAGATAGATAATTTTGAATACTGAAGATTTAAATAATATGTTCAATTATGTTTTTACGTTTTTATTATGGGCTATAATGCCTTCTTCCCTAAACGTTTTTTAAACATCCTTAACACAGTTTTTTAAATAGACACAGACTAAAAGATGTTTCTAAATTTTTTGCTTGCTACCCCTTGGTTTTCTGGCTGAGTAGTCAGGCCACTCTGGTAAAGACAATTAGTTATACAAGCCTAAGGCATTGCCCTCAGCTTCATCGTTCTTCAGAACTCGGAACTTCAAACCAATTCTGCAGTGTTGGAGCCTCAACAACTGTTCTTCTTCAGTGTCATAATCTGTAATAGGAAACAGGCTGTTTTAATGAAGCAAATTATGCAGGCCATTAGCTCATAATTTAAATAAAGAATATTGTAGTTGAGAGATTAATCCTTTTTGTCGTAGCAGTGAGTGTAGGATTTCATTGAATAGTAGAGTCATCTAGCTTATTCATCTTTTAGCAACCTTCTCAACTTATCTTTATAAAAGATGTTTTTATATCTTTTATCCAGAGGGCAATTTTTGCCCTCAAAACTATTAATGTTGTCTCAAATCTATGTATTCTTTCTACACACTTTGAATTAGATGAGAGTTTATCTGGGGATTTTTTCAGACTCTTTCCTGAGTAACAATTTCAAAACAAAAAAAATTGGTTTTAATGCAGACATTCAGGTAATACATTGGGTTAAAACCAATTATATAAATAATAAGATAAATTTTTAGAAAATCTTCATCAATACCTGCCTTACAGCTTTAACAGCTCCATCCAGTTTTTACTGAAGTCAACAGAACACATTGACTAAGATTTGGAGAGGATATTCTGTTTTCTCTTTCTCTTTTTGAGGTTAAAATTATACATTAAAATGTACTCTTAATGGATTTAGCTGCTACTTAATCTTACAAGAATTAACTCCTATTTTATCAAGGTATACACTCTCAGTCACAGCAAAGTATTTAGCTGTAACAAACTGTCTAAAGTTCTGTGTATTCCAGTGGAAATCAGTTGTAGTTTCACCAAACGATTTACTGGGATTGTGTAGCCATCTTCTGCCTTGGTGAAGCACAGGAAGGCTATGAGTAGCTACTGTCTTCCCATCCCACTGGTTGCTCCAGGAGAGCACAATTCCTTCTCCTGCCTCCCTGAACTAAATGCTTTCCCAGCTCCATCTTCTCTTACAGTTCTCCTTCAATATTTGGTCACTCTCACTAGACCAGATTACTCAAAGCTCCATCCAGCCTGGCCTTGAAGCCTTCCAGAGTTGGGGCACCCACAACTTCTCTGGGCAGCCTGTGCCAGTGTCTCACCACCATCACAGTGAACAATTTGTTCCTAATATCTGACCTAAACCTGGCTTCTTTCAGTTTTAAGCCATTCCACCTTGTCCTATCATTCTCTGCCCTTGTAAAGTTCTTCTCCTTCTCTCTTGTAGCCCCTTTAGGTACTGGAAGGTGCTGTAAGGCGTCCCCAGAGCCTTCCCTTCTCCAGGATGAACAGTCCCAACTCACTCAGCCTGTCTCCATTGGACAGGAGAGCATCTCCATGAAGTGCTACCTTCTTGTAAAGGATGCTCATAGGGTTTTGAGCTTTGAGTGGCCAAACAAGGAAATTGTGGCAGGCAGCAAATGTTATAAGGTGAATAAAGCAAGCAGAAGATGAATGTTGTCATGCAGGTAAAAGGCCAGGATGAAAAGTGAATTTGCAGCATAAATAATTTTTCCCCCTTGGAACCTTGATGTCTCTGAAATAAAAAACAGCAATCCAGTCTGATGTTCTGCTTCCAAGTATGTATCCTTACCACTGCCCAAGTGCCAGCATTATGCTGATATAGCCATGTGTCAAGTTAATTCAGTGAAGTCCTTAATGTGAAAATTTAATTTAAGAAAATACATTAGACCTCTCCAGGTGAATCCCTTTTTCAGTTTCAGTTTAGTTGTACTCCATGTATCACCAATACAAAATTGCAGCTGCATTTAAAAGCCAGAAAAGTACCATGCCATCAGCATTACCTGTAATTATATTGGCCTGAAATTATCAGACACCTTCAGTTTATGCACAAAATTTCTACCTTCCTGCTTGCCTTGGCTGTGTGTTCTGCCTGTGACTTGCAGGAGGTGTGGTAAGTGAAACCCACATTCCTCTACCACCAAAAGATAGGTGTCGTGGGATGATCT
>VZRX01001898.1:0-17303 GCA_013398075.1 Notiomystis cincta
GGAAGGAAGGAAGGAAGGAACTGAAAAATGAACTGAAAATATTTTGATGTGAGTATGGGGAGTAAGGAGTAGTCCTAAGCAAAATGCATACTTCCAATGTAGCTCAACCTTGTGTAAGACAAGAAGAAATTAAAGAAAAGAAAAACAATCTGAAAACATATTATAGTGTAATTATGCTAATGCATAACTTCAAAGACCTGTTTATAAGTTTATGTAGAATGGTTATAAACTATGCAAAAATAAATGGGAAGTTAGCTGCTTGTCTCTCTTTTCTGAGAATATGCTTGTTTCATTATCAACTTTTTTTCCTCCACAGCACATTTTATAGCCAAAGTGTCATTGCATTAAGAATTTTAGCCTCATTTGCATAATGCTAATAGCACAAAGGCAGGTTTGCTTAACTATCCATACAGGAATGGGATTGTTGCAGCTCTGGAAGAAATGGATCCACTTGTTAAAATTAAAGAAAAAAAAAAGGAAAAAAGTGGATGGTATTAGACTGTCAGCCAGAAACTGATTTTGCTGCTAATGCAAACAGTTTTATTATCTCAACTAAGCAGATATGTGTCATTAATTCAAAAGAAAACATTCCAACAATCCTCTCTCCCTTATGAAGCTTTTATTGTGCAGTGGGATGGGGGGTACTACTGAAATAATATAACAGGACTTCAGTTGACAGGATACAAAAAAATCAAAATTAGGACACATTATGGCATTTTATTTTTTCCTTCTAAAAGAAAAAATAAAAAAATCTTTAATGGCCCCCAAATAAAGTTTCAAACACTTGACACTTAAGATGAAGCCAGAAGTACAGCATGCCTGCAATATCCTTATTACTGTTAGTGGGAATTCAAGGCACAGAGAAAGGCAATGAAGATTTTCTTAATGTTATTGTAAAGGGATTTTTTCACCAGGATGAAATGGTTAAAACAATCCTAACTGCACTGATTGACATAAGCTCTGCATCTTGGCTGTTAAGGCGAATTTTAATCTTTCAAAGTTGTATAGATTGGATTCTCTTTACACATACAAATAAATAAAAAAATAGTCATTTAAGAAAATTATGAAACAATTCTTCTTTCAAGAAATTACATCAAAAATTTTCTAGATATTTTCTGACTTTATGGTAGTGACATAATACATATTCTAAGGGACAAAAGAGAAATTTAACCATATTAGGCAGCTTCTTACCTACAAAAGAATATATATTTTTAAATTTGCTACATAGTTTTTAGCAAGTCTTTAGCAACTTCATGTTTGCAAACAAAAATGAAATTGATGTGGATAAGTTAGTATGAAACTCTATGGAACATAAAAATCTATATTTACTATCAAGAAAATTATAATCATACTGCAAAGGATATCTTTTAGGTTTTCTTCCTTTTCTCTAGTTGGTGTTTGTAGTTTCTAATAACATTTAAAAAAAAAAAAAACAAAAAACCCAAAGCTCCACCATTGATTCTCAGGAGAAGTAGTCTAGAGAAAAGAAAATATTTTTAGCTGTATGTGTATATTATGAAAGCATATAGGATCCTCTCTTGGTGCACAAAAAGAAATTTATCCTATTGTTGATCACAAAAGAAGCCTTTTACTTTATTAAAAACATCTAATAATTCTGGGAAAATTGTAAAGTTTGCTGGAATATATAAACTTTAAATCATGTTTTAATTTATGGGATAAATTACAGATCATAGGTCTAAGAAAGAAAATATATGCAAGAGTTGATATCAATAACAAAGACCTAACTGTGAATCGATCTTTGTGGTGGGAGTTCAGAAATAAGATATAGGAGATTAGGAAAGAAAAATTACAGAAGCCAATAGTCTACAAAGAATTTCACAAAAGAAGGAAAACTAAAATCTCTTAATAATATTGTTTTTTAGGGAAGATTAAGTTTTTGATAAAAAGAAAATAATTAGTTTCTTTCAATCAAAAATTACAAGAAGGTAGAAGGAAGACAGATTCCAATAGCAACATGTGGCCCAAACTTGTCAGAATTCAAAGTATTTGCAGTGATTAATTATTGAACTATGTACAATTGTTTAGGCAATAAAAATATGACCAAGCAGATATTCTCAGGGCAAACAGAAGTGTAATGTGCTCATAAATGTCAATTCAGAATGCCTTTTCTTTCCAAGCATGTAAAAACCAGTTAATTATATTTGCTAGTATTGTTTTTAAACTTGCCCATAATTTAATCTATAATTTTTAATGGCTTAGATAAATTGTTTCTATCAAAAGTTAAATTTTCATTTCTTGAGGCAGAATTTGCTCTTAATAAAAACTTATATAAGGACTCTTGTAAACTGAATACAAATAAAATGTACAGAGAACAAAAATGGAAATGTCCAAGTTCCTGCAATGAAGGAAAGAGGAAAAATGTCCTGATTTTAAAGTTATTTTAGATCTTGAGAAATAAAAATATGTCGTGTTGCACCATTAACTTTGGGCATCCATGAGACAAGTAGGGACAGAAATACGATGTGACCTAGTCATCTAAATACTTCTCTTCGCAGTGCAAAACAGATCAGTACATCAGTGTCAAGATTTTCATGGAAAGAAAAGAATGCTTCAAAACTGAATCCCAAAATATCTGGCTCATGTGCAGGAAGCTCGAGCTGGATATTGGCAAAAAGTAACCCTGTCATGCTGAGACACGATTGGTTGCTCAAAATCATACAGGACTCATGTTTCCTAGTAATAATCTACTTTTCTTTCAAAAGTGAACCAAAGATCACTGTTTTCTTTAAAATAACTTTTACTTTAAATATGTTTTTCTGAATATATGGATATTTAAACCACTGTTCTACAACATAGGCAACCAGGGGATTCTGTATTTTGCTGCCCTCACTAGTGACTATGGGCTGTAGAAGCTAATCCTTGCAGAGAGAAATTATGTTCTATTTAGATCCTTTAATCCTTCCAGAATGAAGTGTTGTATTGATTTATTAATGGGCCATAATTTACACGTAACCAAAAAGCTATGTACTTATGAGAAAAATGAAAAATATACACTGAACCATTGTATGCTTGAAATGTTGATACAGACTTGCAAATTTTGAAACGCCTTTTGCTAACCAATCTCAAATGTCTGGTGCACACACACAGGTGCACACACACACACACCTGCCTCACCCACTCCTTTTCCTCCTCAGGGTCCCCATGGTTTCTCTGCATTGTGTTACTGCAGTGGGCCAGCTGGGACAACAGAGAAACCCTTTTACTTGCAATAGTTATTTAATTATATCTACCTCCAGCTCTCAGGACTCTTATGTATTTTATATTAATCTCTTCCATACCAGAATAAAGATAATTACTCCAACAAATTGTTTTGAGACTACATGCAGTTATAATGAATCTCTCAGCATGAGAGTTAAGCTTGGACACTTCTGTAAAATAAAAGCACATGGTTTCAAGGACCTTAACATAGAGAACAGATTTCAGCCTGTATTCCCAACCTCCACTCTAATAGCTTTATGGTTTGAGCTATTTAGAAAGAGAAGCAGAGAGTCTTTCACTTATACTGTGAAACAAAAATTAGATTATCTTATTGAATTCTGTGCAGAGCACAATCTCTAAGACATGCTTGAAGAATGCCTGCATAAAATAATTCTCTTGAGTGTGCACAGGGGCAGGACCTAGTGACTAGATGACTGAGCTGCCAAGAGCTACAATGCCAATGGAACTTTGTTCATTGAGAATTAGACTGTATATGGATTACTCTAGCAGTTCAATGAGATTATGCTTAAAATTAGTTTTACAGCAGATACTAGTTTTCTCTTTTTTGTTTTCTGTTTCACAAATGTGATTTTCAACCTCTCTATCATTTAGGAAACCTTCTTGAAAATACCGTGTGTTTAGAAAATCTGAATAATTTTGATTTCTGTAAATACAGTAGAAATTTCCCCCTATATTTTTGAGAGATGATATGGTTATTTCAAAGAGAAAAAAATATATATAAATAAAATAATATAATGAAAGAAACTGGGATTTTTGGTTTGTTTGTTTTCATTAGGTAGTACAGATCTCCTGAGGCTGTTATTTCAGTATGTTGTACTTAGGAGTTTACTAGCTATTTATTTGCATTGTCTTGATTATTATAACTGAGATTGGCAGTAATATTCTTAAAAGATATTTATCCGTAGTCGAGAGCTAAATAATTGTGCATTTCATAGAGTTATGAAATATACTTTCATTTCTGTTTATATCAAAGTTCAGATATTTGCTAAGTGATTTCTGTTTGGTTAGGAAATGAGACACCAAGCAATAGGAACTGAGGTAGAATCAGCATATTCACAAAGATGCCAGAGATGTTGTTTCACAGGAACTGGATATGGACAAACAACATTAGGGAAGACTCAGGAATAAACAATTATTGTAAGCTTGCCTTCTGACAAGCAAGTCTGTCTCATTTCCTGAAGATTTCCAGCCATATTTCCATATGTAGCCCAAACTCATTCACATTTCATTTTCAAATTGTAAACCTACCTAGCTTTCTGTGAATTTTCTGTGTACACATTCACATACACAAACTGTGCAAGATTAAACCATTTAAGCCATAATAGCTTATTTTTTTAAAAACAGACAAGTTACCGCAATATGGAGATTAAAATATTACTTTGATGCAATTACAAAATTTGCTTTATAGGTAGCCTAAAGTAACAGACTGTAATGGTGTCTTGGAATGAAAATGAAGCAGAAAACTCTTTTCCCCATTACTTATTTTACTGTAATTGCACACAGTTCCTATAGACTGGCTGATGTGTAGTGAACTCCTACAATTGATCACAATGTATTTTATGCGCCCATTCCTTTAATGACACTTGGAAAACAGTCAGTGCAATTCAGTCTACTTCTGCCAAAAATGAAGAGAACAGGCTGCTTCCAAGTGAGAACTTTCTTGTTAATTATGGAACTGTTGCCTTTGAGACTTTCTGACATAGTTCTTGGCACAAGAAATGAAGTTAAAAGCGGGCCAGAGAAAGAGAATTGTGGCACTGCCTGTGGCACATCACTTCTTCAACATGTGGCTCATTCACCAAGAAAAAGATTCCTAAATAATTTTTTTTAATTTGCTACTCTAATTGATTTTAACTTTCTACTCTAACATTAACTTATTTTTTTCTTGACCTCATTCCCACTCATTAGAGTTAGCTGCGAAGATCTTTTAAATTGTTCTGCAATGCCAAATAACACTTACAGTCTGTTGCTTGTAGATGTCCAGAAAAACACCAGATGGTTGATTCTGGTCATTCTGGTTTGGTATTATATCACACCTGAACTGTTTTAGTACAGAGATGCCTTAAGTTCTTTTTTTCTCACTACTGTTTTATTGAATAAACAGATGTTTCACTTCCTATGAGCCCAGATAAAATCCAAGAAACTCTAAATCATATCATGAATAGAAGCTTTCTGGCTCTAACTGCAAAATACCTGAATTTCAACCCAGTCAATTTGCTTCATCCCACTTAAATGTAAAAATTTAAAAGCGTGTTACCTTGTAACATCATTTATGTCTTGACAAGCAGAATCCTCAGATATTAACTCACTCATTTCCTTTTCCATAACTTTGCTAAATAAAATTTCCATAATCAAAACAATTAACTATCTAAGAAACTATTAGAAACATTCACTTCAAAGAAGGAAATCTGGAATCAGATTCCAACACTAAAAGCAATATACTTAAATCCTGTCGATACTCAACATTTTCCACCTGAAAAATCTTCTATAATCCCTTTACTTAAATATTTCTTACCTACAGTTTTGGGGATGTATAATGTAAAAACAAGTTTCAAGTCAAGTCGATTAGAAAGATAAACCCATCTTAAAGTTCCACTGATTTTCAAATTATTATCCTAGAACAAAATCTCCTATGTTGACTCAGATATATTACCAGTTGCAAAACCAGATTGTACCTATGTCTCCAGCAATAACCATCAGTGACTAATTACAGGGGAAAATGGAGTAGGGGTGAAGGATCACATGTTTTATGTTCCCTAATTTTTTTATTTGTCTGGCCATTATTATTCCATACACCATCATTGCAGACTCTTCTCATTTTCCCTTCTCTGCCTCTGCTTTTTTTTTCCTTTTTTAACCCTCACACTAATGATTCTAAGACAAGGTTATGGTTCTTAACAATGTTTTTCTTTAATTTATTGAACTGATCTTTTTGCAAGTTGGCTAAAAATCAACTACACAGAGAAAAAAGATAACTCCTTAAAATATGCTCATTTTAAGGAAAATAAAAGTTTCTCATGTATATTTTCATTTTAAAACAGAAGTGCTACTTTAATGGTTTTCCAAGGTTTTTACCAGGAATTTAAAAAATGTACTTAAGGTACTTTTTCATATATTTTGAGAAATAAATTATTCTCTCTTCAGGTTAAGAAGTTTCTCTCAAGCTGTTACCCACAAAAGTTTATTTTTTTATTATTTTTACAAGAACATATAGCAAGGCACCAAAATCACCAAATCACTCTGGATGACAACAGTCCGTAGGCCCTCTCTAAGTCTGAATATCAAAATGCATAGTGATCAATAGCAAGGAAAGCATGTCTGAAATCTTTTATTAAAATTCCAGTTTCTAAGCATCAGTTGGTGCACATGCATCTGGCCAGCCTAAATGTAAACTGTACTTGAAGGAGGGAAGTAAGTATGCTTCAGAAAATTGAAAATCTGTGTTCTCAGCTGTGAAGGACTAAACTCGTATCTTCTTCCTAAAATGTGCTTCACAAAGCTTTTTCTTATTGATGATAGAGGGTCCATATGAAGAACTTGCTGACCTTTTCATAGGGAAAAATACAATGAATTGACTTTCAGCTCTCTACAACTTACCATGCTTAATGCCATTAAGAGTGTTATGTTTAACTGGTTTATAAGCTGCATTGTAGGAAAGATTTTAGCTGTGTTTGGGTGCCCTGCTAAGGTATCCAAGGTTGTCTCTAAAAGAACCTCAAGTAAAATTTTGATCTTGTCTGGTCAACAACATTTCAATTCAAGATTTCACCTGCAGTTTGGAAATAGGTATTTGATATTAATGGCAGACTGACCTAATACATATGCTCTGATTTTAATTCTGAAGCCAAGGTTTAATACTTTTTCAAGCAAGAGAAATATATAAAATATTTTATTATTCTTTTAAAAATTCTTGAGTACTTTGGTGGTACATACAGCAGCAGTGACCAGATGATTTAGGACTGCCTGGAAAAAGTGGTTTACTTGTTTCTTTCTGTTCTTATGTAAATAATTTACAATTTCAAAAAAAAAAAAGTATGAGAAAATATGGAGCTGGTGAAGAGGAATAGGAAAATTGCTTGAGATCCAACAATTTTCTTTTCTGTGTAGCATACAATATGATAGAAAAAAAAAAAGAAAATTATACTGTATTATTGTATCAGTGTAAAAATGAAAAAAAGAAAAAACAGGCTAAACTGGTGGTAACATTCTTCCAAAGGGCTGAAATAAGATTGGTTGTTTTGTTTTTTCTTTCTCTTGGTCATACTTTTGATCAGTTTTACTTTCTGAAAGATACGATCTCAAAATCTCTACACTTATGTGAATGTTTTGGGAGAATCATCACTTTCTGACAGGAAAAGAATTCTCTCTGACCTGCTCTTTGGGTAATTTTGCCCCAGTCATGTCTATCATCCCTGCAGTGGTTTTCACTCTCTTATGCCATCTCTTATCTATCTTGTCTCTGTTCAGCATGAGTATTCCCTGTTGGGAGGGTTCATGTTTTGAATCTCTTGGATGATAGATATTTTCAGAGCATCAATAGTGAAAAACCTTCACTTAGATCAGTCATACACCTCTGGGTACACATTGGTGTTGTCAGTCTGACTTTCCCTTCTTTTCTCAACATCTGACCATAATACAATTTTTTACCTCATATTATAATTATGGTGTGCAGTGACTCAGAGTAGAGGGATTTTCCCTTCTGCACTATTATTTTTCACTTCTCTTGATGCTTAGTGACAGCTTATCTGCATGCAGCTCTTTTTTTCACAAAATACCTAGAGTAAATATACAAAAGGACTGTCTGACCAGCAGTTTTTCAAAGAAAAATATTTATTTATGCACAGTTCTGTTGTTAATTAAATACAAATTTATACAGCTCTTAGTTTTCTGAAGAATAAAAGAGTAAACAAGAATAAAAAGCCCACAGACTTTGAGCTGCACTATCGGGGAAGTTTCCCAATGTTCTTGTTTAGGGTAGGTAACTCAGACATTTACTTAGTTACCATATTATCAAGGCCATGACACAGTTTTCTCCTAGTTCTCATAGTGTTTGCTGAAATATTTTACCTTTTCATCCAACAAAGTAATGTTCTTTCTGATAGAGTTCAGATGCAGTATTGTGCTGATTTATTGAAGCATCTCCTGAATTAAAATGCTTACTTATGTCATTAAGGAAATGAGTTTATGATAAACTAAGGTGCTTGTGATATGGATCATTGTGCTAATGATCAATGTCTCAGTCTTGTAGAAATTGCTGCTCCTGCAGAAGGCATTTATAGATGCCAATTACAAGCTATTAACTTGTCATTTCAAGCTAGTTTATTGCAAATTCATTAATATTAGCTATTTCAGACATTTTAGTGTAAAAGGAGAAATAAATTAATTTGAAAAACTCACACTGAATCATGGGTGAAGTAACATATGTGCAACACAGTTCTAAACAAAACAACTGAAAAACTCACCTACATATTTTTACTGATGGTTAAACAACAATTTTTATGAAAGTCATGAGTGTATGCAACATAGTTAACAAGAATACACAACATAGGCTATGTTAACTTTGTGGAGATAAAAATACCAGCTTTTTAATTCAGAATTTCTTTCCCTGTCATAGGTCTAATTAGCATGCTTTGGCTGTTTGGAGAAAGGTCATGTTCTGACAAAAGCCAGTCAGACTAGGTAATGGAAGCATCTGTGGCAGCAGAGTTTAGCAAATGTGACCATTTTCACAATGTCTAATAAATTATTTTACAGAGTGATTCCGAAGAGAATATGGTAGATTAATGAATTTCATAAACTTGAGAAATACTTTTATAAGGTCATCCTGTGATGCTTTCTTCCTCCTATTACAACAGATATAAAATAACACAGTTTGAATACGGTAACATAGAACTAACTACATTAATGGGGCATATAGTTCCAAACTTTTAATTTCTTTTACCTTCAGAATACTGCAATATGACCATAAGCAGAAGACAGAGACAGTTTTCCAGTTTGTACAGAATTAATACTTATTGTTTCAAGCAACGAAAATTTATATTTTAAGTCAGAAAACTTTTCTATTCAATCAGAAGAGGGAATAGAACAAAGTGATAACAGAATTTTTTAAAAATGGTCATCCTTTTAAATGACATCCTTTTTATTTAAGACTAATTTTTAAATTTCAAAATCCATCCATCCATCATCCCTCCAACCAAAAATTAATTATTATTTTTATTTCATTATTTTCTTTTACTACGTAAATGCAACTATTATCCAGGCAAGTCACTCATCCACCTGTTAGCTGAGATAATAGTATTCTCGAAAAAACAGTTATTTGTTGACTGGTTGTGTCTTTGCAGTACTAAGATTAAAGACCTCAGGAATATTTTAATTGTTAATATCTGTAGGAGACAGACCTGAGATAAAAGAGAAAAAACAAACACATTCAGTGCAGGCTGAGACATAATGCTTTGCTTTTGGAGAACAGAGGCTGTCAGTAAACAATAGTTGACTAATCAGGGAGGTACCATATTGCATTTTTGACTTCAAGCTATTTTTCAGGTTGATTTTACAATTTTGTGCAGTGTCTTTTTGGCTTGCTATGCCTTATCCCTGTTAGACCAATATTTCCAGCTACAAATGCTACACACAGGCATGCCTTGACATTAGTGCCTCTCAAATGTCCTTTGTAAATTCTTTCATTTCTCAAAGCTGAATTTCTACCTACTTCAGAAATCTTCAATCTCACTTTCTCACAGGGCTAATTTGGCCTGAAGTTTTCTCTGTAATTTCCCCTAAAGCTAAGTTGTATCTCTGTGGCTGGTTTTATTGGTTGTATTTTTAAACATTTTAGAATACTTGGATATATAAAGTGCTATCTAAAAACATTTTGTATAGCATTAAAAAATTAAAACTAGATACAAGACCAGTCCTTTTTTTTTTTCTTAGCTCTTCCTCCATTTTCTTCTGGGTTTTTCTTTGTGTGTGTGGTTTTTTTAGGTTTGGTTTGGTTTGGCTTGGTTTGGTTTGGTTTTTTGGTGTTTTGTTGTTTTTTATTTTAATGTGGCATTAATTCCTCAATTTCCTATTTCTGCCTAAACAGCAAATACCTACTTCAAAATTCTGTGTCAGATAAGTATAGAAACACTCACAAGGCTGCAGACTACAGAACAAGTAGAAATTCCCATTGTCATAGGGTGGGCTGAGAAAAGAAATCCATCAGAGATTGAAATGGACTTTGCAGCACAGACTTTAGAAATCTTTTCCTGCTCATTTCTTTCTCTTTTATTTTCTCCTAATTCTATGATTTTTCCTCAGTCTTCCAATGGCAGTTTTACTGCGCAGAATAATAGTAAAAGAGTATTTAATGAAATTTCAGAAGTCTTTGGAAGTGATTCATCAGCAACCTGGCTTACTCTACTACAAATGCTGACCCCAAAATGAAGAGAATGAAACTTAAAATTAAAACCCACAGCTGTTCAACTTTAGTCCTATTAAATATATCATAGTTCTTCCAATCTTCTATACAAGTCGTATAATTTAATTAAGTAATTCAAGTGTAAGACTGTATTAGTGATCAATTTAAAGAACCATTTTCAAAGATACTCCCCCATCTAAATGCTTTCTTTGCATACTCTTTCTTTTATAAAACACCAACAGGTTTAACAAAGATTTTGCCCCAAAATAACAGGTGTGATCCTTTTAGTTTAAACTTTTATCTTGTGTTGGCTACCTAAATGGAGGAAATAATTCTGAGGCAATGGATTCTGTTGACCAGTAAGGAATTATGAAAATATCTTAATGATATTTGTTAAATGTAATGCAAAACTTTCTAATGAGTTATAAATAATAAATAAAGAATAAATCAGTTCTACTCTTATAGATTCCATAAACAAACTCCAGTGGTAGTGTGCTATGTCAGGAATATTAAGTAGATAAAGCTAAAACAGGTAAGAGGAGGAAAATTCTGTTTTAAGAAGTCACAAGAAGACACAAAGGTTTCAAAATATGTATATATGGATATTATATACACTTAAATGTGCTTTGAGCTTATACTAGCTCTAACAATGGGCTTTACTTAAGAAAAGTAACAAAAAAACCCTAAAAAAGGTGGTCACAGAATCATAGAATGGTTTGGGTTCAAAGGGGCCTTTAAAGGCCACTTCCCCTGCCATTGGCAGGGACTTCTGTAGATCAGATTGCTCAAAGATTGCTCAAAGCCCTGCTGAACCCTGAACACTTCCAATGTTGGGGCATACATCACCTCTCTGCACAACCTGTTCCACTGCCTTGTGACCCTCATCATACAAAATGCTTCCCTTATGTCCAATCTAAACCTATTTTCTTTCGGTTTTAAACCATCTCCCCTTGTCCTTTCACTATGGGCCTTGGTAAAAAGTCCTGTGTTTTTAGCATTAGTCTTCTTTTAGTACTGAAAGGCCATAATAAGGTCTTCCTGGAATCCCTTTTGTCCAGGCTGAGCAGCTCCAACTTTCTCAGCCTTTCTTAAAAGGAGCAGTGTTCCATCCCTCTGAATCATTCTCCTGCTCTCCAGCTCTCTAATCATTCCTTCCCTCTTGTACAAGTATATATTTTGAAGGAATTGTGCTTCTAATAGAACATCTTTTGAAGATACTTCCTCACTGATACAAAGTGCCACCATGATTTTCCAGTCAGGAGCTTCTGAACTAGAACAATTTATTTTGGTAGCAGTCATCTGTTCTGGATTGTATTTTGTTTACTATTAGTTCTTTTCTAGTGATCAAGTCTGGAAAAAATGTGGAGACATATTGTGTGGAACAATATAAATAGACTAATTTTCTTAGATTTATTAATTTATGAGACAGTTGTGGTTTATAGATGTTTATTAGTCAGTAACTGAGGAAAGAAAGTAGGTATTATTTTATTTTCGTAACAAGAAAAGACTATTAAATGTCTGTATGAAGGAGACCAATTCAGCACAAATAAGAAAAATAAATAGAACAGTACAAGCCAGCTTCTTAGAAATCTTGAAAACCTAAGAATAAACCCCTGAAGAGTCATAAGCATATCTTTACACACATATGGTAGTGGATTTCTGAGGTGTTTTGACTAACTCAAGTGCATTATTTGTTTGAAGGACCTTTGCTACCTTCTGAAGCAATATAAGAAGAATGTCTTTGACAGCTGGGATATGTGCCTGTCTGTCACACAAACAACATAACACAGAAAAACTACTAGCATAAATGCAGATGTGACATAAGCAAGGCTGTGATGGAAGGAGAAGAAGCAATTTTAGGTTGTTGTCAGACATGGAAGTGAGATAAGTTAAAGTAGTCAGGCATATAGTCTAGGTTGAAGCAACATAGCATGGAAATACCATGTGAGAATAAATCAGGTTTAGAAAAAATCTTAGGAAAAGAGCGTGTGGATATTGCAATTCAATAAGATGGAAAAAGACAAAGCTAACTAAACAATTTGGGCTTTACTTGTTCCAGTACCCATAGAAAGCTTTCTAGTCAGCAAAATGTATTCTAGAATCAATGATCAGTGGTGAGTCATTTGGAAAATTCACACATAAACACAATAAATTCAGATTTATATAGGACAAAAACATTTTAGTGGTGATGACGTTAACATTTTATCCAAAATGCTAACGACTTATTTGATGAAAGTCTAAAACTGAAAAGCAGTTTAAAGTAGATTCTAGTATTAGTGTTAGCCTTATGTTAATATTATATTCCTCTATATAAAGAATGGAAAGCTATAGAAAATTAGGGTATAATGGGGATATGAAATATGTCTTCATTAAGTTCATTATAGTTGCTACTAAAATAATTTCTTGTGCAGAGGAAGGGAGAAAAATCTTTCCTATTGAAATTTGAATAGCCTAGATAAAACTGTTTCTTCCTATTGGGGGTTATCTTTATGTGTTCTGAACAAAATTAGCTTTCACATGACTTAAATAAAAGTCTCTGAAAATCAGGAAGGAAGAATAATCCTTTTATTCTAACTGGGTTAAAATGTACGTATTGACAAAGGGATTCACTTTGCTTTCTTTTGGCACTATTACTCTTTATACAATAAAGTTTACTCCCTCTGTAATTTAGATTTAGCAGGTATTGTGGTAAAGGACACTCCATTTCTTCATCACTGTATAGCAAAAAAGTAGGACTCAGAGTAACATGAGTAAGGAATTAGACTGCATCAGATATTGAACCGAGTCTTGCTGAAAAACTTTGTGATTTAGAGGAAACCATTCAGAGATATGAATCCCAGTTAATGATTACCATTGAAAAGTAAGACATCTAATCAAGGTTGTCTAGAGTTAATGGGGAGAGAAAAGCACCTGAAAAGGGGATTCATTTTTTTCTAAAACAAACCTTGCCATTTTTTCTCCTCAACTTTAAATCAAAGAAGTTAAATAGGAATGATAATTCCCCCCAGTTTCTTGCTTCATCTTCTTTTGCTAGTTAAAATTTTTAAACTTTGTGGAGAAATAACTGTTAGCATCTTGTCAATGCTTTATACTGAATATCAAAAATTAACTAGTAAATATGAGGATTTCATAAAGTAACTGCACCCCCAGTTTTCTACAACATCAATTTAGCAGATTAGGAAAATACAAAAATCCCATTTCAAAAATTACAGGGTATGATTGATTAATTTGAGAAATAGCATCTGGTAATTTAATTGCAGTGCATGTTTGCCATAAAGCAGTCTATGGTCTGCTGCATGATGTGATAAAAAATTTATAATAATCAATATATAATGTATTATGAATTATTAGTTTTCTAAAGAGTAGCAAAAAAGTAAAACAGTTTATTTTACAATTTCAGTATTAACAATGGTATTACTGGACTTGTTTATTGAATCTGTCTTTAAAGAACCTCTTTTAAAAACTTATGGGTCCTTTCTTCCTACATCTTGCATCAATATATAGCATCAACCAGCACATTCTGCATGACCTGTACTGCTTCCTTTGACACCAGTAGTTTACAGTTCTGACTCATTCTCTTACAAGGTGCTTAAACAGTTAAAGCAAAAGTGGTTTTTAGCATGTGACTCACAAGACAGCCCAAAAGTTCAAAAGATAACGAGAACTTCTTGCTATTAAGGAATTAGAAAATGTATTTGCAAATATGTGTCTAATGGCAGTTGTCAGAAGCAATTAGTTTCAAATACGTTTCACAGTTTAATCATGCTGTGAAATGTTTCTGAACTTTAAGGATTCAGACTTAATAATATAATACAGTTTCCTATTAAAGACCATGAAAAATACTGGAGGAAGATTAATTGCCACAGATTAAACTAGTATACGGTATTTAGGTCTCATTCATTACTTCATAAACTCTGACTCCTCAAAAGAGTATGAAGTAGGCATATAATAACCCCAAGTCCTGGAATTTTAATTTAGCTTTAATTTAATGGAAGATATCTAAAATGTTCTTTATTTAGCTTTTCTTTTGAAGATTCAGATGGATCATGGGTCAACTAGTTAATGATCAGACAAAAATTACCAAATATATCAGTGTTCATGATGAGGATCCTGTGACACGATGATTGTTCTTATTGATTTGTCCTTATTCAGCATACTGGCTGTTAAGAATCACAAAGAATAAATCCTGAAGAAATATATAGATTTTCTGAGTTTCATGAGAGAAAATAGTGTTTTCATTTGAAAAATGTAATTCAGGGAAGCTGCTAACAGCAAATGAAGACAAAAGAGTGATGTTGGACACGAGAGATACTCTCAGATGAATGTGTAAAATGAGAAAGGGTGTGTTTTAAACAGTCAGAAATGGGCCTAGTATTGATAGGAACAGATAACAAAAATAAGAGAAGAAAAATAAAAGGAGAAATGGAAATTAATCTCATACTTAAAATCAGATTATAAAGATAAACTGCACAGAAAATAGTAATAACCAAGATTTCTATGACACGTATTGTTTAACTGTAATATACACTTTGTAATGTGGATGCATGGGACAGTGCTCCCTAAGAGATTAAAGAAGATTCCTTCTTGTCTTTTATTGATTCAAACCATCAGGTCATAATGGCAGAGGTTTCTTCAGAGGACTTTTTTCCCCTTTCAGAGCCTTGGCACTGTATATAAGCAAAAGACAAAAACTGCTGTAAGATTTAATGGCTGCTTAAAAAACTGTACAAGAGAGATTACTGAGCCACATGAGAGACTCCAATGAAGGCCCATTACAGCAACTAAAGGATTGGGGCATCATCTGCATAAGGGAAAGAGAACTGGAGCTGTTTAGCATAGAGAAGAGAAGGTTTAGGGAGCATCTCATAAATATGTACAAATACCGAAAGGGAAGGTGCAATGAAAATGGAGCCAGATTCTTTCAGTGATGCCCAGAAATGGACAAGGGTGCAACCTGAAACAGCATGTTCCTTATGAACATCAGGAAAAATGGTTTTACTGTGAGAGTAACTGAGAACTAGCATAACTTTCCCACAAAATTGTGGATGGAGTCTCCATGAGATATATGAAAGCCATCTGGACATGGTCTTGAGCAACTGGTTGCAGGTAACCCTGGTGAATCAGAGGGGTTGGTCCACATGATGCCCAGAGATCCCTCTCAATTTCAACCATTCTTTGGTTCTCTGATTGTGTGATACAGGTTAATTCACATAAAATCACCTTTTCTTTTCCACTCAGGAACATCAGTGGCCATAAAATATTTTTAACCCTTAGTGTATTGTGATAGGTTGACCTTTTTTGGACTTCAGGTATCCACAAAGCAGCTGTTCTCCTCAATAAGAACAGGGGGAGAAGACATAAAAAAAAGCTCCTGGATTGTGATAAGGATGGGGAGCTCACTTACTAATCACCATCACAGACAAAATAGACTTGGCTTGAGGAAATTAATTTAATTTATTGCAAATTAAACAGAGCAGGATAATGAGAAATAGGAAAAAACATAAAAGCATTTTCACACACCACTCCCTTCTTCCCAGACTCAAATTCACTCCCCACTTCTTCCCCTCCTTTCCCCAAGCAGCCCAGGGGAACAGGGAATGGTGGTTGCAGTCTGTTCCTCATACATTGTCTCTACTGCTTCTTCCCTTTCACACTCTTCATTTGCTCTAGTGTGGTGTGCCTCCCATAGAACATCCCTTCACAAACCTCTCCAGAGTGGGTTCTTCAAAAACTTGCTCCATTGTGGTTCCTTTCCATGGGGTGTAGTCCCCCAGGAACAGACTACTCCAGCTTTGCTCCCCTGCAGGACCACAGTTCCTTACAGAAAACCTGTTTCTGTGTGGGCTCTTCTCCATGGGCTCCTGCCAGAAGCTTGCTATGGGGCAGGCTCTTCACAGGCCACAGCTCCTTCAAGGCTCACCTAAGTGCTCCAGGGAAATCTTTGCTTTGGTGCTGGAGCACCTCCTCCCCCTCCCACTGACCGTGGTGCCTTAAGAGCTGTTTCTCACATCTTCTCACACCTCTGTCCCAGTAATTGTTGTGCAGCAGATTTGCCTTTTCTTAAATAAGTTGTCATAGAGGTGCTACCAGCATCACTGGTAGGCTCAGCTTTGGCCAACAGTAGGTCCACATTGAAGCCAGTTTTAACTGTCTCTGTTGGACATGGGGGAAACTTCTGGTTTCTTCTCACTGAAGCCACATCTGCAGACTCTCCACTACCGAAAACTTGTCATGTAAGCCCTGAATATATAAAAATATGTGTGAAAAGGTATAGAATACAAAGCAGAGTTCAGGGACAACAAAATGAATAACGAGACATATAGACTCCATCATGCAGAATTAAGGAGTTTGTTCTATTCATCTCACTGAATAAAAAGAAGTTAATAGAACTGATCATGGCAATAACTTGAAATGGAGAAAATGTTTGATGCTGGAAATATGGATGTCTAGCAGGCAACTCATTTGAGGACAAACAGTGTGTCGGGGTTTGGACAGGCGTTTACGAAGAAAGGCGGGAGCCTCCCTTGGAATGAGAAATGTGAACCCCCCTTCCCTCCGAATTAGTAATATTTTAAAATCAAGGGGCTCTCAGGCAAAAGATAGGGAATAGGAATAACAGATCTTTACTAAGTATTTGTATGAGGTAAACAGGCAACAACTGTAA
>VZRX01001898.1:17409-47539 GCA_013398075.1 Notiomystis cincta
GCTCCACCCCCCGCGGGGTCTCTGTCCCTCCCTGAGGAACCCCCAGACAGGGAGGGGCCGCACCCACAGGCCCGCTGGTCAAGCCATTGTCCTCCTTAAGTACCGACCATTAGCATTTCTACAGAGGAAAAAATTTCTCTAAAAAACGTCGACACAGTGGTAAGGTACTTGAGCTCCAGGAGAATTTATCTACTTGATCTACAGTTTCTTCTCCTTTTTGCAACTTGTCTGATGTTTTCTACATCTGCTAAGAGCTGATTTACCTGCTGATGCTTGCACAGTGAACAATGGGAAAGGACTTCCAGCAGAAAAATAAAGAGGGAAGAAGATATGGGAGAGAAAGAGGCTGATCTGAGATGCTGTAAAAGGAAACACAAATTTTGTGTTTGCTTTGAGACAGATATAAGCCATTAGTTGATTTTCAGGACTATTGAGAAAGGATTAAAAAATGTAATCTCAGGGACTTCTAAAAGAGCCTAGAAACATTCAATTGCAAACTGAAATTTATCTTCCTAGAGAGAAAGCTAGTTAAAAATTGAAAGAACATGTCAGGATGGATTGATTAGAAATATACTTTATAAATTAAAAGGACTTTGAGCCAACTTTTGGAATCAATTTTTGAATCTCTTTGTGCAATGCAGGTGGCTAGGAAAGCTGACTCACAAGCTTTTTGAATTCCACTGTGTATTGTCTTGACTTTTGAACCTGGTCAAACTAACAATATTTGCAGCTGTCTACAAAATTTTTGGTTAAGCAATGCCATTTTGGGGCTTCAGCTGGTCAAATGAATCTATTATGGGATCTCTGCTGTATATAATTTAACTTTGATTACTTGGATATTGTTTTGGTTTTGCATCTTCTGTAGGAGTGAATATATGATGCACCTAGAAATATGCTAAATATGAAAAAGTGGCTGTAGAAGGTGCCTCCCTTCAGACTTCTAGCACATGTATCCTGCTTACTAAAATTGAATTCAAAATTGCACTGTGAGCAAGAGAAGGTGCAAAGAAAGCACTGGTATGCACCATGTCCACACTTTCTCATACTCAGGATTTCTAACAGTCTTCTCATTTACACTGCTGACATTGCTCAGTTACATTACTGATTATATCACATACTGAAAAGGTAGACAGAAGATAAGGGTAAATTAACTTATATCTTCATATACAATTACTATTAAACCTCCTTCTTGGCAAAGTTCTTTCCATAAAAGCAACTAGCACATAATTTAAAAGGAGTAATTTATCAGAGCACAATCAGGTTTTTTGTGACTTTAAAACTGCACCAAGTTAGTCCATGATGTGGCCAGTTCCACCACACTGACAGGATTGATGGGATGAGTCAAGGGCAGCACTCATTTACCTAGGAAACATAATTTGGAATAGAGATGTAGACAATCCATCTGCCATCAAAAATCTACATCATCCATCAGCTTCATATTTCTTTAGGCAGTCTAAGCTCTTGGTGGCCTGTTATGGATGTATGGGTTTATTTTTCACCTTACTCTCAATTTGCTTGTGTGTAAATACAGAAGTGTTGAAAGCACAGCTGCTACCATTACATTCTCTGGTGTTAACTTTGTTCCTGTATTTGGATCTGCTGGCACAGACTGAATGACTTATCCAGGATTGTATTAACAAGAGCTTTCATTTCCACCTGGAAGTATATTTGTATTACTACTTCATACATTTAAAAATATTTTCCCCTCATCTTTTAAGAAAGAATGTTTATTTTTCTGCCTGTGACTCTGAATATAATGTAAGGAAATACCAAAGAGTTCCCTAACTTTGCACAAGAAGGTTGGGATTCATGTTTTCTAACTTTAGCTAGTAGGTGATTGATGCCATTCTAAAGCAGATATGCCTGTGACAGAGGGAGGGTTTTTTTCCTGCATCTAAGGACTAGACAATTTGCTAGACTATACATTTAAGTTTTAGATGCCTAAAGCTGGATAAGATTAATCTTTTGAATGGTTGTGTCCTAGTCCCTGTATTTTGTTGTTATCCATCCCTGATTGCTGGTTGCTGCCAGTAGGGCACAAATGTCTTGATAATTTTACTCTGTTTATTATCTTAGAATGTTTGCCTTTGTCTTCATTATCAAAGTATTACTTTGAAATAAGAATTCTTGCCATAGGGGAATAATAGTCCAGGATTCATATATCTTTTCTATCTGTGAGGTATATTCTTCTAGGAGATAATTTAATCTCTTTAAAGAAAGAACTGAGTAACATTCATAAGGCTAAGCAATTCTTGCTGATGTTAAATTGCTCCTACAATTTTTAAAATCAAAAAGAAAGGATATTTGCATATATAATACAAATACTTAATATTTGTTGGATTATATATTCAATTTAAAAGACTTGAAATAGTATGTTATAGTCACCATTCATGTTGACATTATTCAGGTGAAATAAGTATTGCTGCACAATTGAAAAAGACAAGCAGAACCTTCAGGTTTAATCACATGCTATTTAACTTGAAATCCACTCTACATTTTGGGGTAATGGCTCATTCTTGTCCTTAAATCCTCATCCCAAATTTCTTTTTTCAGTCCTGTCTTCAAGAAAAAGAGGAGGACCACAGAAAATACATGTTAGTAAGCTTCATCTCACTCTCTGGGAGAGCAATACAGCACATTAACCTGAGAGCAATTTCCAAATATTTTAAGCAGAAGAAAGTGATTTGGCGTAGTTAGCACTGATTTACAAAGGGGAAGTCATGCTTGACCAACCTGGAAGTTTTCTGTAACAAAATGACTAATTTGGGCAAAGAGGAAGGAGTTGGAGATAGTGTTTATCTTGACATCAGACAGGCTTTTGACACCTTCTTCTGTAACACTCTCATCATGGACAAACTGAGGAAGGAAAGTAAACAAGCTAGAGTAGTGTACAGTCAAATGGACTGAAAACTGGCTGAACTGCCAGTCTCAGTGGTGTGGTCAGGAGCACAAAGCCCAGGTGGAGGAAAGAGGCTGGCAGTGTGTTGTTACTGGTCAGTCATGTTTGACATCTTCGTTAATTAATTACCTTTCCCCTCGATCAGCACACAGAACATGCAGAGAAGCCTTTCAGATGATATAACTGGGATGAGTGGCTGAGAGACCAGATGGTTGTGCTGGTGCAGAGGGACCCTAACAGGCTGGACAACTGGGCTGGCACAAACCTTGGGAAGCAGAACAAAGTCCTGCACCTGCAGAGGGGTTAGAACTAGACAATCTTCAAAGGACCTTTCCAGTCTCCAAAATTTTGAGATTCTATGATTCTTCTAGGCTATTTTCTGAGTGGGGTATTTACCAGAGCATATAAGTATGGGAAGGATTTTAAAAAAATTATATTTTTCAGTTTTCATAGAAGTCAACCGTTTTTAAGTAGATTTTAAAGACCATCATAGCAGTGGAGATCAATGAATAGAATGTTTTTTAGCTTTGGACTGTATGATTTGGCATAGCCCTCCCTAGCATAGCTTCAATACCCAGATACAGTGATGTGCTAGTGCAGTTAGGTGCTTTTAGTTCCAGGATACTTTATATAAACACATTACTCTGCAATAAATTTCTGCTACTGGGACAAGCTCACATTTTGCCAAGGCAGGAGTTGTGTGTGCCAAAAGCATAGACTCTAGGACTTGATAATTAAGCTGAAATTTATTGTCCATTTGAATTGGTGAAACCTTTATTATTATTTTCAGAAGGGTCAATATATTAATCATAAAAAGCACACTACCACACATTAGAAGTGAAGACTTTTAAAGACATTCTTTCCCGTTGTTTCCTGAACACATTAATTAGTTTCCTCTCACGGACAAAAGTTCATGTTCTGAACACTATAATATTACAGAATCACAGAATGTGCTGAGTTGGAAGGGATCCACAAGGATCACTCAGTCCAACTCCTGCCCTGCACAGCACCATCCCCAAGACTCCCACCCTGTCCCTGAGAGTATTGTCCAAATGCTTCCTGAACTCTGTCAGGTTTGGTGCTGTGGCCACTGCCCTGGGGAGGCTGTTCAGTGCCCGAACACACTCTGGGTCAAGAACCTTTTTCAAATATTCAACCTAAACCTCTTCTGACACAACTTCAGGCCATTCCCTCAGGTCCTGCCACTGATCACCACATAAAGATCCATGTCTGTCCCTCGTCTTCCCCTCATGAGGAAGTTATAAACTGCAATGAGGTTTCCCCACAGCTTCTTCTCTGAGGAGATCAAGTGACCATAGCCACTCCTTGCACGCTTCCCCTCAAGGCCCTTCACCATCTTTGCTGCCCTGCTCTGGGTGCTCTCCAGAGGTTTATATTCTTATTTTGTGGCACCCAAAACTGCCCTCAGGATTCAAGGTGAGGCTGCCCCAGTGCAGAGCAGAGCGGGACAATCCCCTCCCTTGCCTGGCTGTGCCTGATGTCCCCCAGGACAGGGCTGACCCTCCTGGCTGCCAGGGCACTCCTGACTTGTATTTGAATTTCTGTCAGCCAGGACTCCCAGTGGCAGCACTACTTTCCAGCACCTCTGAGGTAAATTTTTGCATTGCAATAAGTATCATCACTGATTTGTTATTTCTTTCCTTAAAACTACTGGTGATGAAAGATTATTTAAAAGAATAGATTATAAATAAAAGTTTACAGTCCTAAAGAAAACCACACATCAAAATAAGTTCAGTCTAACAATCTGGAATTTTTTGTTTTCTTTTAGAAGCTGAGTCCTTTAGAGTAATATTTTCAACGAAATAAATGACGTTATGGTTTTTAAAAGAAGTGAAAAATCTCCATTAAAGTATATTTTGAAAGATGTTTTGCTTCAATATTTTTCAATTTAGTATTTTCCATAGTTTAGGCTGAGGTTCTGTCCAGTTGCATTTTAATTGCAATAGTCACATAAATGAAGAGGAATGCCAGAAAACCAGGCATTTGTACTTCTGAAATAAAAATAGAAATAAAAATTGAAAAATCAACCCAAAATCTTATTATCGGTGCCAGAGCTACATTTTTTTCAGCTTGGCCAAAGGAAAATATTTTACAGATTCTAAAATTAACATTTTCAGGAAAGCTCTAAAGAGTAACTGTTTGTATATACTCATTTGCAACCTTCATCATCTAGTCCACTTCTTTATTTAGGTTTAAAGGAAGTTACATTATCTCAAAACATGATATCTTTGTACCTTGTGTATTGGATTTCACTTATTAGGTCAGACCAAAGTTTCAGTTAACATAATATCTTCTCTTCATGTGTAAAATCAGACAGTGATACTTGTCTGGCACAACCTCTCTGCTTTAAGCTGTCTAAATTCTTGAGTCAGAATTGATATCTTTGTACTTAATAGCCCTTGATGTATTTGTCTTTCATGAATTCATCTAATTTACATCACTTCCTTATCTACATCCATCTTTGGGACCACAATGACTTCATAAATATCATGTCAAAATTTTTCAGTGTCATAGTGACCTTAAAAATATTCAATCATAATAATTGGTGTCAAAAAAACCCAACCTCATAAATATTTTATCAAAATCTCCTTATCACTCACTGTCAAAACAGCATTATTGCTTACCACATTCACACTCTAATCCAATCAATTACCATATGACAAAACCTTGTTTTAGTCTAGTAGAATGAGTAGAATTTGCTGTTATTAGATTTACAACTTTCTTCCCCTATCTCTCCCTTTCTTAAATGTGTTCTCAAGTTAACACATTTAGATTACAAAATCCTTCTATTTATTAAAAGAAATTAAAATAAAATTACATACCTGACATGAACATTGAAGTAATATATCTCCCATTACGTGACAGGGCACTACTGCTCAGTCCTCCTGGAGATGTTTTCTCCAGAGTGAACAAGCCCAGCCCCCTCAGCCTCTCCTCATGGGGCATGTACTCCAACATCAAGCCCTACACTGAACTCTGTCCAGTTAGCTGCTTGTCTGATACTGGGAGCTCAGAACTGGGTGCAGTGTTTGAGACACTGTCCAAAATGTGCTGAGCAGAGGAATGTAATCTAGTCCTTCGTTCAGCTTACTGTCTGCCAGAGCCCTGGGGACTTTTTGGGGAGCTGCTCCCCAGTCAGTCAAGACAAAGCCTGTTCATGTTGCAAGGGGCTCCTCCTCCCCTGGTCCAGTGATTTGCATCTGATCTTTCTGAATTTTATGAGCTTCCTGGTAACCTTTTCCTCCAGGCTGTCTAGGCCCCTTTGGATGGCATCACTCCCCTTCCACATACCAGATGCTTCCTCCAATTTGGTGCCATCAGCAGATATGAGGAACATGCTTCATCACCTCCTCCACTGGTAAAGATGTTAAGCAGGACAGTTCCCAGGAAAAATCCCTACATTACTGCATACTGGCACTGGCCTTCAGGTAGATTATGACCAATTAACCATGGCCCCCTGAGCACACTCATCGAACCAGTTTTTAAGCGTGTAGTCGTTCACCCACCCTGACAGCTGTGCTCTAACTTGGACACAAGAATATTGTGTGAGTCAGTGTTGAAAGCATTGCTGAAATTAAGGTGAATGGCATTCTCTGCCTCTCCTGAATGTAGGTGCAACATTTTCTTTCCCCAGCTACCCAGGACTGTTCCTGATCTTCATGACCTTTTCCAAGATGTCAGAAAGCAGCCTTGCAAGAATCATTTCTCTCAGCTCCCCTGAATACAGCATGTGGATTGGTGTGGGTAAAATACCTGATCTTAATCCCTTGCTGTGTATTCTCCCCCTTGAACTCTGCTTCTAAGTAAACACAGAAGCTTCAGACATCTTGTTGGTGAAGAGACAAAGGAGGCAAGGAGTACATGAGTCTTATCTGTGCTTGCTGTCACTGTGCCTACTCTGATGTTGCCTTGCCTTCATCTTGAAATTAAAGTGGAATCTTAAAATCTGTTATATCTGAGATGACCTTTTCTGGACTACCTAATGTTGAATCACATGTCAAATTATTTAACACCTATTGAGAGTACATAGGTTCATTAAAAAAAATTTCATCTCTAATGCTGGATATTCCTGATTTATTTAGGACTAAACTTTATTTGGACTTTTCAAAACTTACAGATTAATAATGAAATATAGCTTTTATTAGGAGAGAATTAATCTTCTTTCAGAGCAGACTTTTTCTGTGAAGGTTTTTAGTGTAATTTATTTTCTTGTGAAAAGCTTTTTGAGAAGCAATTAAGAATTCAGCTATGTTCACTTGGCCTTTAGTGCTTTGTAGCTACAAAATCTGTTTTCTCATATGATTTCTTCTGAGTGCAATATTGCAACAATTTTTTTTCCACTCATGTCAGCAGCCCCACTATAGAGCAAATTTCTTCAATGCTACCTTCCCTATTAATTTCAAAGTTAGGAGAGAGGTACTGGTTGTCCTGAAAAATAACACTTAAAAATCTCTCTCAACATTCATCCCGGTTTGATATTGAAGTGATTTGAAAGATGAAATATGTTTGCTTGATAAGTTCCCATTAGGCAGAAAAGACTGTACAAATATGTTGACATGCTCTATTATAACTTTGTCTGTTTAATTCTTTTATGTATTAGCAGATGCTGGGCACTAGGTAATCTAGGAGCCTATTGGAGAACTGGGACATCACCAAATACCATTATTTACTGTAATTTGCAATATTTTACTATCGTTTTCAGAGTTCTCTGTGCTATCCAGATTGATAAACTCACTTTCCCAATCACCTTGGTAACATTGTCATTCTTCAGGTTATTTTCAGACAGCCAAGGTCTTGTGCTGTAGTTCAGCAGAGCCTGGTAATGTCCTAGCTGCAGCCCACAGGATCATGTCCTCACAGGAGGAGGTTCTGTAATCAGAAAAGTGTGGAACAATCTCAAGGAGATGTGAAAGCACAACTTCCTGGTGGGTTTTGAGCTTTAGTCCCTCAGCCTCCAACTTTGTATGTGTGACTGTTCTCTGCTGTGTAGGCTCATAGGGTAGGGGGCAAGGATATAAAATACCATTCTAGTCTAGGTCTGTACCTAAATGAGCCCTTATCAGAAACGTGAGACTCCGCCACTGCAGTGATTCACCAGAAGGGCTGACTTGCAAAAAAGTCCGTCCACCAGACAGCTTCTTGTGTATTTAGAATTATTATCACCTCCCATGGGATTGGCTTTGAAGATCCCTAGAAGAAAAATCAGAATTTGACATTCTGGAAGAAACGTGCCCAAATAATTTGTGGGACCTTCTACTGAGATGGTGAATGTCTGCTTTTCCCTTTTAGTCATTAGGGTCCAGTTTACTTGTTTAAATGCAGTTTAGAGCAATAAAGGCTTTTATGGATGCAGAGCATCAAGCTGTCAATCCAATCTGAGGAAAGGGAAACCTGTAACCAAGAGGGAAGGAAAAAGGATTGGATCCAGGGTTGGATTGCTAGAAGCAGAGTAATGTTGCAGCTGGGGTGGGTGTCCTCATCTGCTGGATTGGGCCTCCCAGCCCATGTGGTAATGAAGACTGGGGTTGGGTTAGGTGAGCAGAAGGCTTTGGAACCTCAGGTTAAAGCAAACAAGTAAAAAGCAGAGCTGACAGTTAATAAGATATAAAAGTCATTTATATAAATGAATTAAATGAAAAATAAATAAGGAGTAAAAGAAATAAAAAGCAATAAAAAAAAAAAAAAACAAAAAAAACCCCCAAAACCAAAAAACAACAATAACAAAAAAACCAAAACAAAAACCACAAACAAACAAACAAACAAACAAACCAAAACCAAAACCCAAAACCCAGTATGTTATTACAGCTAGTAAGACAAAAAGTTTTGAGAGGTCTGTGAAGTAATGTTAATTATGTTGGAAGATTCTTCCTTTAACTGAGCCTGCACTTTGCCAAATATGTCTAATAATCAGTCTAAGACTGTCTTTGCACAGTTTAAGCCTGCTACTATTTTTCTGTTCTCCAATTAATGAGTTTTCTAGAGAAATCCCTGTAAGTACTTCCAAGGATAGTTATCACATCTTCTGTCAGTTATCATTCTGGCAGCATATTCTTGATTTTTATACTTTCTACTTCAAATGTTTTATATTCTAAAACTGTTAACTCTTTTCCCTCCTGTACAGCAATGCTAGTTGCTGATTCAGTGTAAAATTTCACTTTGGAGCTGAAATAGAGCATGATAATTGTTTCTGTACCTTGTGTTCACTTCTATTAATACTAGTCATTGTGGCAGGATCTTTTTCTGCAGTAGTTACAGAATTAATTTACATTTGGCCCTTAATCCACTTTAATTTCCACCAGCTGAAACAACTGCATCTTCTTCATGAACCACTTGCATTTTGAAAATGAAGTTACTAAATTTGTCTATCATTACTTTATTGAAGAAAATTTAAAGGAAAAAAGAATGATTGATGTAAAACTTCTTGTTCAGGAAATGAGCAGCAGCAGATATTTTTTAAGGAGTAGGACCACTAACCTTTGCTGCAATAGATCTGTATGTTATAAATGCTTTTAGTCCACTATTAACTGACTGTGTAGCCACAATTGTTGTCAGTAGAACATGGGAAGTTGGCCTCACTGTTCCTTACTCAGTTACTCAAGGTATGAACATTGATCATTGCCCCAAATTCCCACCCCTCTGAGTGGCATAATTATGTTCAGTTCAAAATAAGGCATTGCTATGTTTAATTCTAGGTTAGCCACACACAAGAAATGAAGAGTCCTAACCTATTTCCCCACATAGCTGTCCCAAGATTAGGCATAGCCTAGCTTCAAAGTTCCAGGAAACTATTACTTGAGTTGTGCTTGAATTTAGCCTCATCAAGAAAGCTGAGATAAGTGTGTAACTCTACATGAAATGTGAATAAATTTTTTGCAACTGTGTGAAACATGTATGTGACAATGAAATAGAGTGTATTCTGAGTGCATAGGCAATACAGCTATTTATTGAGCATAACCTCCAGCATCCTTTCTAGAAAAGGGAAAATTACTATAAATATTTTTAATTTAACTTTATAACCACATGAACTAAAAAAGGAAGGAAGCTTAATTCAGGAATCCATATAACTACTAATTAGCTTTCTTGTGCAGGGACAGGACTTTAAATTCAAAAAGTTAATTAGCTATTTCATGATTTCATAATGTTTTCTGTGTTTATTAGGCTCATAAACAAGACTTGTTATTAGAATTTGATGTGTGTTGAAATAGTTGCAAAACAGAAGTAGACTACACTAGATAAATGAGGATCTGAATCACAGGTACAGCTAACCCATGTATACAGATGTCTTCACCATAAAACTAATTAATTTACAGAACTTCATGGTTGTTAGAAAAACAAATAATGTCACAAAGAAGGCAATTAATAGAATCACGGTTAATAGTAACACAAAATGGTGTAAACAATGTAAAAGATGCAAAAAAATTAGTACCTAAGCACTCAGTGATTGATAGATCATATTTTGAATGCAAATTAATATCATGTTTTAAGTGAAACCCGGATTATTTTCCATTTACAAGTGCCCATTGAAAGGGCTTAGTGTATTTGTTGATCTGCTTCTAAACATTCACTGAATGGCTATAACCTGAAGAATCTGGTTAGTTGGTCCTCCCTGTATCACAAGTATTAAAGTTTAGTAGTCCTTCCAATGCACATTCTTAGGATTAGATCACTGATGAAATGCACTATAGCTGTTCTTTTCCTTGTATTTTGCACCAAGTAACTGCCAGACAAACATCAGAGCTAATTGTGGTAGCAGAGACAATAACCATTACTCTGCTTTGCCAACTGAACACACAAAGCTAGAGAATTATATTTCTGCTGATACTCTTTCCTCTCAACCCATAAATCACAGAGTCATAGAATAGTTTGACTTGGAAGGAACCTTTTAAATGTCACATAGTCTAACCTCCCTGCAATGAACAGAGACATCTTTAACTAGATCAGATTGCACAGAGCTCCATCTGATCTGGCCTTGAACATTTCCAAGGATGGGGCATCTGTCTCTTTTCTGGGCAACCTGTGCCAGTGCTTCACCATCCTCATTGCAAAACACTATATGTAATATAAACCGAGCCTCCTTCAATGGCCATTACTCCTTGTCCTATCACAGCAGGATCTGCTAAAAATCTGTCTCCATCTGTCTTAGAGGTCCCCTTTCCGGTACTGAAAAGCCACAATAAAGCCTGTCTGGAGCCTTCTACTTCTCCAGGCTGAACAACTCCAACTCTCTCAGCCTTTCCTCATGGGAGAGGTTGTGTTCCTTTCTAAACACACCAATTTTAACAAGGAGGCTACACAGCTTGTTCTATTATTGTAAAATTTTAGGATGCTCTCTTCCACCAAGACATGAGGCTGAGAAGGACTTGGGATCCAACTGTTCGAGCCCTTGAAGAAAGCTGCACTGAATTTGTTACTTATAAAAAGAGTAGAAAGAAGGCACTGACATGATTTCTTCTAGCAATGTTTTAGAAACAGAACAGTAGCTTTGATTAGTCCTTTGTAAATATAGTTACTAGAGAAATTGTCCATTTCTGTACAAAGTTATTACTGTCACATAGATGTAAGATACCATTTCAACTCCAAAAAACATGGGGAGGATTGCTATGTCCAGTGCTTTCTTTGGACCTTTCAATCATCTAAGACCTTTATTGAATTAGTTTTCATCTACATATTTCTCAAAAACAAACTTAGAAATCTTTTGCACAACTAGCAACTGACTAAAGAAAACATGAGGTAGCTGTAAGAGTAAAGTCATTATAACTCTCTATATATTGGAGTTTTCACAGATACAGAGAGATAAAAAAGATTCTTAAAACAAGTGTAAGAGACCACAGCAAATGGGAGGCCCAGATTGGCCCAGTCTATTGAACAGAACTGTAATACTCAAAATTCACATGCAGTACAGTCCTACATGCAGGAGAATAGGTGCTCTTCATGCTGTTTGAAATAGCTCAAAGAACACTTTAAATTACATCCTACAGGCAGCCAAATTTACCTTTTTTTTTTTCCTTTGATGAAACAGGTGTTTTCCTCCCACAGTGTGAGAATATCTTTAATGACACAGAGCTATCATAACATCACATTTTCTTTTCTATTAAAGGAAGTGTATTCTAAAACCAGGCAGCAGAATCAGGGGCTGAGCCTACCCCTGCTGATCTTGCCAGGCAGCCAATTTCCTTGCATGATGTAGTTCAAACATTCACGACACAAAGCTAAGGTTAGAGGGAGAGTTTGCTAACACACTGCAGCTTGTTTTGAAGGTTAAAACCGAGTACAGACACTTTCTGCTGCAGTGGTTACTATAAGCAGTCTGGTTAAGATGGCCAAAGAAATCCAGTAACTGTACACCTGTTACTCTAATAGTTAACACAGGAAGTAACAAAGAAATAAATATTACAATTGCTGCTGTGCAAATACTGTGTATTTTACATGGCAAGTCATTAGGTATGGGAGATTTCAGCGAGTCAGTGTTGCTAGACTCAAAGATCTCTTTGTTAAAAGGGTTATATGCTTCAATTTGAAATGCAATTGATTTTTATACCTGAATGATGCTACACTACAATGTTCTCTTTTTATTTTCTTGCAGACAAAGAATATGTGCTGAGAGCACCTATAAATCCACAATCTTTAAAAATCCTCATACTCTGCACATGCTAATCCATAGTGTAAAATATTATTAGTTTTGTGTCCAGGAATCTTGACTTGTGAATTATGAGTTTATGTGTATGTCAGCTCCTTCCTTATTTAGTAGCAAAGTCTGAACATGAAAGTGTAATAACCACAGATTAGTTGACATAGCAGTTAGTAAAAAAATATGTTCTTGCCTAGCTTTTGTATCATATTAGATATGGATGAGGATAAACAGATAATAAAGTTAAAAGATACTAAGTTATCAGGATGAATTTTAGCAAGCAAACATGGTCACTGTCACACATGAAAAAATTCTGCCATAGCTTACCTCAAAGTTTATTACTAAAGAATATTTAGATAAGAATCAGTGGTTTTTTTTCCTTTCTCAAATGGAATTTGTACGTGTACACAACTAAATATGAGCATGTTTCATAGGGATGTGTATGTATACCAATAGATAAGCGTCAGAAACACAGGTACACACACATATTCACAGTCTCTTATTTGCTGTTATTGAATTTGAGCTGCTGCTTCTGCCTTTTTTCACTTCCTCAGCTGTGCACAGCTCGCAGGCTCTGCGCCCTGTGCCCCGTGCTGTGCCCGCCACGGCCGCGGGGCGCGCCCTGGGGGCTCGGGGGACCTGGCGGCTCAGGGCTCCCCGCGCTCCTCGCCTGGCTCCGCGTGTTCGAGCCGCGCCTTCCCACTCGCGTGATAAAAGTGTTGTCCAAACGAGATAACAGGATCACAGAAGTGTACACAAATCCAGATTTCTGAGTGCTGTGATGTATTTGAAAGGTCCCGGATAACTAAATCTGACAGCTGCCTGCAGCATCTTTATCTGCCCTTTCTTCAATAGTTGCCACTTCTTCTTTTTTCCACTGTTTTACTGTTTCAAGATGTGACATTTCCTTTGGTCATTTTTCACACATTTTTATGTTTTAGTTTGGGTGAAAAATCAGAAACCTAGGATAAAATAATTAACCTTGATATTAGAAAAGAATCTTTATAAAACTTACAAAATAAATGTTTCTACATTCTCTGTCATATAAAGGGATTATTGTATCATATAATAAATTCAATTTTGATACCTGAATGGCAGATCTGCCCAAATATCTATTGTATTGCTGTTTATTACTCACTAGCCATTTATAGATACATTATTCTTATTTAGAGAATTCCCTGCTTGTTTTCCACATTTATACACTATGAACTTACATTTCATGTGGTATGTATAAGAGTTCAACTGCTGCAGACCAGGAAAACACAACTTTTTTAAGAGAACAGGAAATTCACAAATAATAAGTATTTGATGCAAAGAAAGAGGAAAGGTTGTGGCATAAAACATGCAAGGAAGACAGAGTACAGCAAGCCCTGTGCCCGTGTTCTAGGTCAAATATTACCCTAGTACAGTTCAGAAGCAATATAACTGCTAGTTAGCCACTGTTTGCCTGGATTTCCTTTGAAGTTTATAGATTTTTTGTAACCTGAAGATGGGTCTCAGTTCCTGGGAGGATGATTTAGAACTCAGACAGAAGAAACGTTGCTGTCTGAATCATTTCACAGAAGCATATCACCAGTAAACCAAATGCTTTAGATGTCTTATAGCAATTGGTATATTGGTGGAATCACAAATTTAGACTTGCTGTGTTGGTAATGCCAGAGAAGAATGAAGTGGTTTAAAAAAAGAAAGTTGCTTTGTATGAAGAATCACAGAACTAACCAGGATTATGTATTAAAGTGTTTAGAACAGAAACATTTCAATAAGGTTACAAGTAATTGTGTCTATGCACATGACAGCAATATCCATAATCTTTCTCATTTTTTCAAAATAAGTCCCTTTACAATTTCACTGAGCAACTACATGCTGCTCATGCTTTTCATCTGTGTTCATAGCTGAATAGGAGAAACAGTGCCCCTGGCCAGTTCTTATATAGTGCTTTAGCTGTAACAACATTAATTTCAAATATAAGTTTTCCAGGGTAAGAGGATTAAAACATACCTATTTTACTTCTCTGGGTAGACTTAATCACCAGTGGAAGACCATTCTACTTGACAGAACCCTTCCAATCTCCTGTTGACTATGGGGTATGCTCCAGAAATAATGTAATGAGTCCCCCAAAAAAACATTATAGGGAAAGTGTCCTAAAATTAATAACTAGGGCATTGAAAGGAGGGCATATTGATCTTAATACCGTGTCTTTAGGATCCCTTAACAATATAATAAGCAAAGCCACAATGCAGCCAGACAAGCCACAGGAGAACAGCATCTGTGTCACAGCCTGAGCTTGCTTTCATTTCATTTCTCAACAAATCCAGGCTGGTGTGGTTCTGAACATGCAAAGGACTCTCTGTAGGGGCAGAAAGTTGATAAAATTGTTCAGATGTTTTCACAGAAATCTCAGAATGCTTGTTGTTGGCAGGTACCTGTGGAGATCCTCTAGTCCAGCCTCCCTGTTCAGAGTGGAAGTCTGACCCTTCACAGATTGCTGAGATCTTCATCCAGTTAGGTTTTGAATAGCTGCAAGAAAGAAGATTCCCAAACCCAACGTCCCCCAAAACATCTCTGTGTAACCCATTATGTTTGACCACCCTTATTTAAAGTTTCCTTACTCGCTGCCTCCTGTTCTTTCACCGAGTACTGCCGAGGGAAGTCTGACTCCACCTTTTTCGCTACCCCCTAATCAGGCATCCATGCAGATAGGTGGCACTTTCACTGTTGCTGTCACCCACACCCACCTTGCTCCCATCTTCTTGAGGTTAAACAGCCCTACTTTAAGAACTTCAGTGGCTTCTCTAGTTTAGCCATTTGTTTTTGCACAATAATTATCTATGGAACTATTTTTGTTGCCTCAAAACTTAACATTAGTTATCTGTACTGAAGACCCAGTATAAGACCAAATGGCTGGGTAAAGAAAAATCCTCCTCTGGTATCAACTGATACAATTATTTTCTATATATGCACTCACATCACACTTTTAGGAGGTATGTGGTAGTTTTATTTCCCTTGCAAAAGATAAGAACAAGAGATTGAAGTTGAACAAAATTATCTTCATCTGGAGAGTAAAGGTTGCTTTCCATTCTTGTGTGTCCACATGAACTATTGTTCTGCTTTCAAAACCTCTCAATTTTGAGTAAGCATTTCTATGTTTTTAACTTTCAGTTGTTTGTCCACCTCAATTTAACAAGATAAGTAATCCTTCAAACTAATCCCAGGGAAATTGCTCCTGTGTTTTAGCAATGAATTAAAAAGGAGGAAAGGAAAAAAGTCATTCTGCATGCTGTGATCATATCAGGTCTGTACAGTGAAGCTAGGCAGCTGCTGCATTGGCAGAAATAGTGACAGCTTAAAAGCTCAGTCCCAGACTGAAGTTGTGCCATTCTGGTTTCACCACTAGACATGAAGTTATTCCACATTACTGCTATGAAAAATATTTCTGTGAGAAATACTGATAGGAGCAATAAAATCTTTCATTAATTTAATTTTGCATTTATATAAAGACATGTAATTTATAGTTTATATTGAATCTCTTTACTTATGAATGAATTTTTAAAAGAGAAAGCATTGTGATAAACTATTAAGATTACATGTTAGAAAGCAGAAAGTGAGTCTCAAAGTTTGGCATACAATGATAGAAATTCAGAACTCAGAATACCAACAAAAGGATAAATATCTTTATCTAAGCAGTTGATATAGATATAGTAGCAGGTATTAATGTCACAAAAAGAATAAAAATGTTGACAATTCAGGAAGGATTAGGTTCCTATGGGGTCTAACTTCATTGCATAGTATGTGAAAAATTGTACAGTCGAGTTATTACTCCCTCTTAACATAAATTTTTAGTTTTCAGTATTGCAACTTACAGTACCAGTGAAGAAAAATTGCCAAAACTTCAGAGTGATTATATCCACCTGTGGATGGGTTGGGGAGAATTGCCCTAGCTTTTCATTTTCTTCCTGTGTGTCTGCCATACATTTCATCTTCTTGCAAACTGATTCTTTTGGATCAGAGTCAAATTTCCTCATGCTGCCTGTAAATCTGTGACTAGAAGTTCTAATTCAGGTCAAGGTGCATCAGTCAGACATTCAGAGACAGCCTGTTATTGTTCAGAAATACTGTGAAAGTAATGTGCTGTGTGATATAGTAAGTTAAAAGTATTCCCTGTAACAAGGAAATATAACTATGTCTTGTCTTTCCCAAATGGAACTGCCTGGGAACTCTTCAAGAAATCTGATATTCTTTGATACTGTAAGTTTTCATGAAAGTGAATCTGTTTCAGCTGTTTTTTACTGTCTCCACAATCAATTTGGGTGTGAAAGAGCAGAAGCCCCTTTGCCAGTTAAGAAACAGACCCAAGTGTTCTGGCTCTCAGCATCTTCCCCAGGCTGCCAGACTACAGTTACTGCAGCTCCTGTTTCTCCTTCAGACGCCAGGAAGATCTGTCTGCTCCAAATGGCTGGTCAAGCAGTGGTTAGCTCAGCCTTCTGGCAGCCTAGATTCCTCTTTTAATTTTGATTTAATGCATTATTCACCAGCTCCCTTTTCTCTGACTCGTGTAATGCTGTTACTCAAAAAGTGCCTGAGTACATTTCAGCACTATGAATTGGACCTCAGAACAGAAGGAGGGTGGGATTCATGTACCCTTGGCACTGAGCAGCCCCTATCTAGGGGGATAGCTGAAGACCAGCTGGAAACAGTGTGCACTTTGCCAGTAGTTTTTAAAAATACACATAAAGAGAGAATTACATGATTGGCTGTGTGATCAACCTTTATTTATTATATGTTTTTGTTTAAATCACAAGGCACAAAAAGAGATACTGAGATACAAATAGAGAAATGCAGTTAAAAATTAGGAGAAAGACAGTAGAAATTGGTAAAATTATTTTTCCCTCTTCAGAGGAGATAATCTTGAATGTAGTAAAGTACATGTGCATTTTCACTCTCAGATCAGTGAGGAAAAAACCAAACAGTAAGATTCTAACTTTTTGTTCTTCTGACAGTCTCTGGATTAGATTCCCTTTAGTCTGTGTTGTGACCTTTGTATGGCTTGGGTAGTTTTTTCCCCATGCCAGGGAGACAAGGCTCCTATATATCTTTGTGGTATACAAGATCAAGACCTCGAAGCATCCTCTTCCTACAATTCCATTGCTAATTCTACAGAAAATACAGTAAAGTCCTGATGAGATATTTTAAATAGAACTATTTTGCACTGAACAAATACATCTGTAGAAATATCTAACAGGAACACAGTTTGGTAATGTTTTTTAATGGGAGAAATATGAGTTTATTATTTAAATGTTTTTTACTATTTTGTTGAGATACTTCCATTACATAAATATGAAAAAAATAAAGGTAAAATTAGCATTATTACTAGGGGTTTTTATTTTCCTATTTTATGATATCATGTATATTTGACTTTTTCAGGAAATTTTTACTTTATCTTCATGGTCAAGTTTCAGTTATTTGGAGGGGATTGGGGATTTTTCAGATGTTGGGGGTTTTTATGAAAGGAAAATGTTGACTCCTGCCCATCTTTCTAAACTGATTGGTAAAATATGAAACCAGAATGAGAGGAATGGATGAGCATTTATATTTGTGAACAAGTTTTAAATATTCTCAAATACAATAAAATTTATTTTTAATATTTAGATAAATCCAGAAGAGCATTTTCCTACCTTCACTCTCTGCATACTTGTAAATGACTGAGATTAGAGCTGTAGTTGAAAAGTATTTTCTTTCCAGCAGAGGGACTGTAAGAGCTAAATGTGAATATGTTAACTGAATTATCTCCATGAAAATAGAGCTGATCAGATTGAAAAATAACCAGAAAGGTAACAGAATTAAAACATTTAGAGAGTAGATTAGGTGCTTGGATTTATGCCCTTGGCAAATATAGCAAATAAGGTAACAACAATGAGGACATTCAGAGATTGCCTTATGCTTTTATGGGAGGAAAAGGTAAGTTCTGAGATTTTTACATGATAATGCCAAGGGGTCAGTGTTTTGTTTTGTAAACTGATTGTCACAATCCCTGTAAAATGGGCAAAGTTGTACAAGTGCTATTCCATGGTTCACCTTATTTTTAAGTGAGCACATTTTTTTACACAAACATGATCACTGAATACCAACAGTATGGTTCGAGGTCAGTAGAGCAGCGCAGCCTGCTTCATTCATGAGCGTGGCCAGCGAGTCAAAGGAGGTGATTCTTCCCCTCTACCCTGCTCTTTTGAGACCCCATCTGGAGTATTGCATCCAGTTCTGGTGTCCCTACACAACAAGGACATGGAGCTGTTGGAGCAAGCCCAGAAAATAACTGAAGCTCCACAGCTGTTCAGCTTGGAGAAGAAAAACTTGTGTGGAGACCTCATGGCAACCTTCCATTGAAGGGGTCCTACAGGGGGGGCAGAGAGGGACTCAATGTCAGGAACTGCAGTGATAGGGCAAGAAATAGTGGGCACAAACTGAAAGAGGGGAAATTTAGGCTGGATATTAGGAAGAAATTCTTTACTGCAGGGGTGGTGAGACACTAGAACAGGTTGCCCAGAGGTGGATGCCCCATCCCAGGCAATGTTCAAGGCCAATTTGGACAAGGCCCTGAGCAAACCTAGTCTGGTGGGATGTGTCCCTGCCTATGGCAGGGGGTTGGAACTAGATGATCTTTAAGGTCCCTTCCAACCCTTAACATTCTACGATTCCATGATTTATTTCAGTAGATGTTTCTGGAAGACAGTGCTGTGTCTTTCATCCTTTTATCCTTCTTGGAATATCTTCCTTCTTGGTGGTATCTCAAGCAAAAGCAAAAGTCTCTGAGTTCAAAAAGGATAATGACAGTAAAGTGCTTTTCCTTCCCTTCACACTTCTAAGAAATTCCATTCTCTTTTACATCACCATGAATGCAGACGTTTCAGTGCTCAGCAGACTGAAATTATTTCTAAAAAGTGTAGACATTTTCATTCAGATCATGGAAACTAGGATTTTGTGTTCATATAACTTGTCATTATCTTCACATTTTTTGTTAGGAGGAGACCTTATCTCTATATAGTGTGATGTAAAATCACTGTTTACAGAGGAAGAAATGTGGGGATCTTATTAAATAATTATGACTACCTCTTTCATACCATAGTATGCTGAGGTAAATTTTCACATGCTTGACATCTCTAGACAGTAGGGATCCAAGGCCTTTGGATTTATTTAGACCACTTAGGAGCTTGCTGAAAAGAGAAAAGGGAAAAAAAAGAAAAGGACACTTTTATTCTCCCAGGGAGAGAAAAGAACATTTCTTTGTATTGTATTTCGATCAAGAATACTGCATCCAGCTGAGCCTAATCAAACAGAGAGAAATACGTGGCAGTGCTTGTGTGCAGAATACACACACACTCCAAGACACCGTAGGAGGCATAATGCCTGCTGTCAGACTTTCTCCCCTCTGAAGCATATTATTTTTTAAAACCCATTTTATTTCATACAGATTCTGTTAGTGTTTTTTTAATTTATTTTTTAAAAATCAATGCCTCTACTCATGTTTTAGAGATCCTTTAAATAGTCAAGGCTTTCTTTCTATCTCAGAGATGAAGCGCTAGGATGACAGTCAGAAGCTGATTATTTCTTTGCCTATCTCTCATGTTGATTGAGTGTGTTACCTTGGAGGATTCAACTTTTCTCTCTGAGACTCAGTTTCTAACATCAAAAACTAAATAAATACTAAAATTTCAACATGGATATTGGTAGATATTTATGTGAGATATTGAAAAGAACGTGAAAACACAAGTAGGTTATAACACTGCCTCCTGCAGTTTCCAGTGATGTGCAATGCTCAGTGACAGGAAATCGCTAGGGCTGTTTTGAAGGAGATGGAAATCTGGTTTTAATACTCCACAGTTGTTTTCCTTTGATTATATGGATTCACATACTCCCTGTATGAACTCATGTAGGCTTTTAGCATCAACAAATTCTGTACCAAAGATGCACTGAATGAAGAAATTGTTTATATGCTACCATCTTCTTTTGTTGGTTGTTATTTAGTTCTTAAAATATGCATGCAATTACTTTATTACATTCTTGAGTTTATATACCTTTGTATAACTCCTTCACTTGCCTCTTATCTGGGCTGGAAAGCTATAATTTATTCAATAATTCCTTCTACAGTTTGATACTTATAAACATTTTTCGTCACACACCTTGTCATGTGAAAGGCAGCATTCCTTGAACCCTTTATATTGGATCAATCTACCAGCATGGCCAAGGAAGACAAGACCCTTGTGCTCAACCAGCCTGTCAGCACCCTATTACACAGACCCTACTGAACAGCCCATTGTATTGAAGTGTGGTTCAACTCATTTACTCAGGGTCATGCACCTGCACTTTTATTTGGAATATTGTCAGCTTTGTCAACTCTGTTATCTGTTGCCAGCGGCTGCTAGTGCCCTTAAAGGACTCACATTAAGCAGTGGATGGAATAACTCCTCATTAACAAATACACTGATAGCAGAAGACTGTGATGGGCTGTTCAGAGATTGCAAAAACAATCTTGAAGTAATATACAGACAAGCTGCTATCACCAATGAAAGCTAGCTTGGCATAATCATTCAGTGTGAATAGAATAAGGTTCTTACCCAGTACGTGTCCCAGCGAGGGAGAAGACAGGTTCTGGTTGTTGACCAGTCCAGAAGTTATGATGGAGTCTTCTTTAAGTTCCCTCCCCACGCAACTTTGAGGGAGGGGAAAAGGTAGTCTTAAAGCTGATGTCAGTTATGTTTAGGTGGAGTTTGATTGATTTTAGTAGAGGCCTGAAAAGTAATATGCATTCTTGAGTTAATGTAGCAAAATTCAATTTTTGATTATCATCTAAATCATTCTTTGACTTAGTTCCAATTAGTTGCATTTTTTCAGATGGAGCATAACCACAACACCTCTGTGTTACTCAGTCCTTTGCTTCATATCTGCAGTGTTCCTGCTCTTTAGGTGTGCAGACAGTTTGTCCCTGGTGAACTATAACCAAGACATATACTCTTTGCTGAACTTTGTTTTTTGGTCTTCTCCCCATACACCTCCAGACCTTTTTTGGTTCTGTTATAGTGTTTTTGCTAGGAAGAATTATACACAATATTCAGATGTACATATACCATGCATTTCTACAGAAAAGGTATAACTAAGTTTTCTATTTTGTTTGCCATTTTTTTAATAATAATTCATTGAATTACATTTGTTCTCTTGACTACTCTTGCACTGACCTGATATTTTCATGGAGCTGTGTGTTATGACCCAGAAATCTCATTTATCAGTAACGGTTGTCACCTGTCAACCCATCACTGTTAGCACAAAGATTTCTCATTGTTTTTACTAATCCTGTTCAAATTCCAGATGTGTCTGATCTATAATCTCTGCCAAGGTGCCAAGATTCTTCTATGCCCAGTGACTCTCCTAATTCCAATGTGTTTGTTATTGCCCTATGACTTCTCTTGGAGCTATTCTACTCAGTATAAACAATCCACAGAGGGAAGGATTTAAATATTCAAGGCATCTCCTCCGTGTTACCTTGGGGGAATAATTTTTTTATAAAAGGAAACAGTCCCAAACAAAATAAGACAGACTGAAACGATGCTAAATTTCATAGAATTTCGCTATATTCAGGACAACGATATTTGTGGAAAAGTGCCCCAGAGTTTTCTCCACTGGCTATTAAGGACACTTAGCTTCTTGCATGTGTTCCTGTTCACCACTTTACCCAGCTCAGTGAACAGAGCACTCAACCAAGCATTTATGGAGGTAACGCAAGGATTCCAACAAGAGCATCCATCATTTGAGGTGAATTCCCTAGTTAATGGGAACTAGTAGTCCCAGAATTTTAAGGAAAGTCTATTTCTTTTCCCTATTTGGACAATATACTCTTTACTGAATCCAAGAAACTTTTGGATAAAATTATGGGATAATAAGTTAAGAAGTCATACTCATAAAAAGTGAGTATGCAATAAGAAAATAAATGAGCATATGAAAAATAACTCCTCTGGAGTTAAAAGAGAAATAAATAAAATATAGCTATGAAAAGTAAAAGGATTAAGAAAAAAGCTTTAAATTCTGTCTGAAATTTTAAGATTACTTGCAGCCACCAATAAAGCAAAATCAACCTTAAATCTGGAATTTGTGTTTTCATTTCTGTGTTTTATACTGAAGTCACAATGAAGTCTTTGTAGTAAATCCAGCCTTGTTCCAGGGCATTGGGCATCTGCATGGGCCCAGAGCTGGGATGTTGCCCTCCAGGTGGTTGTGGCTCAGCAGGAGCAGGAGGAACATGGGTGCACAACAGCATGAGCTGGACCTGGAGCTTTGGCAGGACCCTCAATAGAAAGCAACTTCCCAGCCAGTGTCCACCACAGGGCCCTGGAAACTTCTCCTGGGTGACCACTGGGAAGAAGTCATCCTCAACTGCACTGGCTCTTAACTGACACAGACCCTTATCAGCTGAATCTCCAGGAGCCCCTGGGGATGCTCTCATGGCTCTTTCAATATCTTGTAATCCAAAACTTCCTAAATAGATACCAGAGATCACTGTCATTGCACTTGATAAGGACTGTAATATATGCAAAATACTCTGAGATTATCCACAAGTTGAAGCTCATTAAACGTCATGGACAGGACCAACTAATTTCTAAATAGTCATTGGACATTGACAGGTTTAGGCCTGTTTGGACCTGTTCAAAACTGTGCAAACTGAAGCATATCTTGACAGCCTCATAAACAGGACTTCAGGTGTGAAGGAAATGCTAATGTTAAAAATTTAAAGGATGAAAGATTTTAGCTGGTTTGGAATGAAGCAGTAAGTTAGACAGAAAAGGAATAATGTCATAATTGATAAATTAAATACTTGAATTCTATTTCAGTCATTTGAGGTATCTCGTTCATCTCCCAGACCAGTTTTTTTTTGGAAATTGATGAAAAATATGAACTACAGTTAACCTTCCAGGTAATGTCTTATCTGTGAGATCTGTCTCATCCTACAATACTATTTACACATTTTGTGTAGCTTTTGAATAAACCCTTGGATTGATGTTGGGAAAAGGGGCCTTTAATCTGAACACCTACACATGAAGTTTTGCTTCTTTGCTTGTTTTCTGTCACAAGCAAAATTGTGTTCTTTGTTATGTGATGACAGCTTTCATGGGCTTGAGAAAAAATTCTAAGTGTCCCACCACTCAATTGCAGAGTAGCTGGTGTTTGCAGACAAGGAGTGCTGTCAGATTGGGAAGAGTGCTGAGCTATGGTGGCTCAGCATCCTTGAGATGTTCATACCTCTTTTATTATGGGCAATGTCTTCCCATAACTTCAATTTAGACAGAATTTACCTTGCTCAGATTCAGACATATAAGGTTTTATTATGGCTAGGACAGAGGAATCAACAACTTACAGTGGTTCTGGATTCTGAGATTTATTAAAGGATCTTCAGGATTTTACCCTGTTTGATTATCTCGCACACTTGTTCTAAAAAGTGCTATGTTCACTAGGTGTCAGTTTCCCTTCCCCACAGAGAGATCCCTCCTGCCCAGGGAGGGCAGGTAGACAGTCATGGCTGGACAGCAGCTTGCAGTTTCAGATCAAGTCCCTGGGCATCCCCCAGCATTTGGCTCCACTCATCCCTGACCTCCAGGATCATGCTCCAGTTCCAGTATGTTTGCTCCAATCACACAGAATCACCGAATCCAGCCCTTGACTGGTCACCACCCTGTCAAATGGACCATACATAGCACTAAGGGCCACGTCCAATCGTTTCCTGAATATCTCTGGGGATGGTGACTTCCCCACCTCCTTTGAAGTCCATTCCAATGCTTGACAACCCTATCCATGAAGAAATTGTTCCTTATGTCCCACCAGAACCTTCCCTAGTGCAGCCTGAGACCGTTTCCTCTTGTCCTCTCCCTGTTGCCTGGGATAAAAAGCGATAAGGCTCTTGTGTGAGTCTGTGTGATTGTCAATGTGCACAAATACTTTGAAAAGAAATATGATTGTATTTATGAAACTCTGTATCCCTGAATCAGACCACTCACCACCTTTTCAGACCCTCTTTTCTTTCTGAGACGAGTTCTCAAGAGCTCTTATTTTTAACACTGTCTTTCTTTCCAGAAGCCCAAACCCTGAGCTTTCCAAATTAATTAGTGCATGTGTACATGTGTAGCTTCCTAATTGGTGTTTCTCTCTCATGTCTCTATTAATTGTAGGATTCAGAATGTGTCACTTTTACTCAGTTCAAGTGTTATCAGAATTCGTGACCAGTCCACACTGGTTGCAGGTAGAAAGTTTGTGCTTGAAAATACAAAAGCTCAATTCCAGACATTCACCCGTACACACACACATACACCAAATTATCTGCTTCCTGTCAGCATTTACAGTTTAAGCTATTTTTATCACCTACAACAGATTTAGACAGCTGCTTCTATACTAATCATGCCAGAGTGCCTTTGATGGCAATAGAGAGAAAAAGACATTTTTAGGGTATCTCATTTACTTTAAAAGTGCCATTTGAAGATGTCATGGACTGAGCCATGGAAATGCCACTTGGCTTCATCTGTAAAGTAAAGGAAACCCTGAGGGCTGACCTACAGCAACCTTGATCAGGTGGCTTCTACTTTTCATAGCTGATTACAATGTAAAGATGCAAATATTTTTCTCCCTAGTTTGGAAAGCCAAAGGGTTGGGGTTTAAGCAGGTCTGATAAAGAGTGAACACAGTTCATCTGAGGTAAAAAGGGGATTTCATGAGTGCCTCAGGCTTTTTTATAGTCAGCAATGACTGAGAGAGATTGTTCTGGATCTCAGTTTTACTTCTAAACATGTAAGATCCTTACTTACTTCTTCTTCATCCTTAAACTGCTTTTTGGAACTGGCTTGCCTGTTGGTTTTGTGTTTGGATTTCTTTTTTTCTCATATTTTTTTTTCTAGTATGATATTAGGGGAAAAAAAAGACAACAGAATTGAACCAAGACAATCCTCACCTATTCTATTCTCTTTTATTAGGCCCTGGATTCACGATGTTGTATTCATGCATAACTATTTTAGGTTTGAGGGGTTTTTTTCCTAAACTTTCACACTGGCACAAACAGCAAATAATTTGTATTATATTTTAAGTACACAATAGAACATAGTGAACTACAGAGTAAAAATAATTATTTTAGAACCATAGGTTTATTCAAATAATTATGTCTATGCCTTGGGTAAGTATTTTTATATATAAAGAGATAAGAAAACCCACACTCCAGTGCAGGTATTTTGTTATTCTTTTTGACATTCATGTCCATTAAAGCAGCTTAAAATCAGACTGAACTTTTCTTTTGGCTTTAGGGAATGGCATGTGTACATTTGCTTTTCCTGTTCTTCTTTGGCAACTAATCAAATGTCTATTTATTTAAAATTCAAGGTGCATTTACTAATTACTGCCAGTGGAACTGTAATCTTAATAGGTCATAATAGGTCATATATGTCATACTGTTTTATATACACCTGGGAATACATAAAAATGAGATTAATGAGGGACAGTTATATGTCAGATTTGATAACAGGTAAAATTGTTTAAACCTGTGACTTAAAAATTAGAATATGTTAAATGAAAGCCCTATGTGCATCCAGAAGTCTAAGGGATTGAGGTGTCAAATTATTTTACTACTCTATTTTCTTTGGCATATATAGTAAATCCATTTCAGTACATTTAAACAGGTATTTTGTATCTTATATGTCATTTTCTGAATGTCTTTTGGATGGCATAACTTTTGAATCAAGTAAGGTAGAAAAAACCAGACTCAAAATTATAAAGCGCTCTTTGTTTTAATTGCTCTAAAGTTATCATTTGGGAAGGAGGAATGAGAAAGCACAGTGTTATGCAATTTTTGTCCTGTAGAAATATATTAATCTGCATATGCTTCTAGTGTAAGATGCTGTCTCTCTATCTTTCCAAATATTTGAGTTCATTTACTGGGAGTAGTGGGAAAGTCTAGCTTTTACTGTAGCACTCATGGGGTTCGAAGTCAGCTGAAGGTGGTCATGGGAAATGACAGTATTTTCTCCCCAAAGACTCTATTTCACATGCTTAATGCATTTGCAAGTCTGTGAGATGGGAAATTTGTAAATTTGAGAACAGATGTGCCTGATGCAGAGTGACATGTGCCAAAGTTATGGCTTCAGCTTTCTTCTTCCCTGCTCTTTTTTTTTTTAAGTGAATGGTTCCCATTCCAAGGAAGGGAAGCTACAGCATTTCCTGTGTGTTGCAGGGAGTTCCTGAAAAGCGAGCATACCTCAACTGTAGTGTTTCAAAACTTTACAATCTAAAGACAAATTTTGTGTTCCTTCACTCTGTGAAGGTGACCTGTCTGCCACGTTGTCCTGGCACCACCTCAAAGACAGGGCTGTTCAAAGTAAAGACCTCTGTGAGTGTTTTAGCATGGGTACCACTACATTCCTCTGGGGTTTGTTGTTAAAGTACTTACCACGGTGGCTGAAATGTTTCAGAATTGTTCTCTGACTCTAGATCTGTAGACCATTAGTGTGAGCATTAAAAAACTCTACACACCAGAGACAACTTTATGTTGCTGTTTTGCAGAATCTTAGAAGGGATGAGCCATGTTAGGTCATCCAGAAAATATTTTTTCCAAAGCAGGAATTCTTCTCTCACTAAACTTTCCAAGACTAACAGTGCTCTACATACACTCCAGTTTTAAATGTTTCAAGAGATAGTTTCTACTTATATTCTAATCTATGTCACATTCTTGCATCAGTGCAATACAGTAGTCTGCAGTGAAGAGAAATCCCACAGATGGATAAAAGAAAGTGTTCTTTCATGGGAGACAAAAAATTAATTTTTTCCTAATTCACTATTGGATTCATTGTAATGTTTTCAAATTTTCAAATGTAGTTTCTAAAGGAAAAAAATTAAAAGCAGATTTTTATGTTTATTTTTAAGAAGCCTATTAAATAAAAATCTTGCATGAATCTGGAGATAATGAGTTTTTTCTATTCATACTATTAATTCTTTACAGAAAGCACCTAACCTCCCCCTGCCCCGAATTAATTATTTTACTATAAAAATAATGACATTCTCAAAGATAAAAAACCGAGATAATCTACTATATTATCCAATGGAATAGGCATCAAAGGGAAAATAAAGAGAAATAGACAGCAAAAGGCAAAAAAAAAATTAGAAAGAAAAAGATGGTATCTAGGAAAACTTTTGAAATTTTTGGCTTCTTTTAAAAAATGAAAACCCTTTGGAAACAAACTACTGATAGCTATTTCACTAGTCCATACTTTGCCACAGAAATAAGTGTAGAGTCTGCTTATTACAGCAATGTAGAATACTGCTGCCTGAGATGTTCAGCATTCCTGAACTAAAAACCTACACAGTTTATTTCTTTTCACTTTAACTCTGTAATATAGATTTGTTGAGTAGCTGTTTATATTCACTATATAAGAAATAAATTAGTTTAAAAATCCAAACACTCTTATTACCCTTTAGCAAATATTAAACTAAATTATGTCCCCAGCTATGTCGGTGTAACTGGCTTTAGCTCAGTACAAATTGTCAAAATTGTGCTTGTGCAAATAAAAAAGATTTTGGCTCAATAACTTCAAGGAAATGAGACTGATAAAATTAACAGCGTCTTTAGAAATAACTAAAATTGCTTTTGCATGCTGCTAATGTACTTTATATACCACAATAGCTGCAATCTACCAGTGCTTCAATGGCTGTCTTTTTGAATTTAGAACATTGATCTGAATCTATACTTCCAGTCCTTCCTGAAAACTAGGTGTTGCAAACCTATAGCTGGAGTTTCACCCATTTTTATATCTATTCCTGGAAATTAATAGCTTAAATTGTTTTAATCTTTATATTATTGTTAAGTATTTGAAATCAGTTCCATTAACACCATTAGAATACTTTGCCCTATTTAACTTTATGCTATATCAACATAGCTATTTTTTCCTACTAAGCTTCAGTTTTAATTACTGTTCCTTTATCAATATTATTTTCATTAAACTTTGTTCCTTTTACCAGGGCAAGGCAATATTTTGCAGTTATTGGCCAAAAGTTTGTTAAGAATACGTAACAATTCTATGGACAAATATGCCAACAGACTACCAATCTTTCAAGAACAGACTAGCAGATATTCTCTGAAATGCTGGGCTGATAATTTGGCTTCATAACATTGCTGTTGGCTCAATAAGACAGCCACAAAACTGGAATTTTCCTCATTTTCTCTATGACTTCAAAGTTAGTTATTGAGAACATTCTCATTTCATCCGTTATCTCACAAGTGAATATTTGGTATTAGGGTAACAGATTTTCTTTGAGTTATATCCCAATGGTCCTTTTTGCCCAGAAACTTTAAAGACATTACTCTTGGTCATATATATGATTTCCTGATATGGTTTATGATATAGATTGGCTGAATATTGCTTTTAAATACTTTTAAAATGCTCATCTTTAGCTGCAGAATTCTATATGCTTGAGGATCTAGTTGGATTAAGTGTCTTATGCTTATGAAATACATTGAAGAAATATACAGTAAATAATAGTAAAATACTTCAATTTTCCTCACTTTTCTATTATATTAGAGATTGAAAAACCTCCTACAAGAATCATTAATCAGTCTATGTTTAATTTATATTTCATGCAGAATGAGATGGCAAATGTGATTATATTGTTTGTAAGTCTGCTGCTGTAGCTGCTTGCTAAACAGAGCATAAAATTAAAACTTACATTTCTTGTTTTAAAATTGCTTCATAGAAAGATTTTTATTAGTATTTATCACTCTGAGAAAACTATTTTCAAAGATAAAAGCCATCATGGTCTTTATCTAATGTATTACATTCAGCCACTTCCTTACAGAAGAGCTACGAAGAGACCTTGAGCCCCTTTGACTGTCAGACTACATTTCCTACAGACATCAACCAGGTAGGTAAAATTATTGAAGTATGGCTGTGTCATTCTAAGATGTCCTCATCAGATATTGCTAAATGCCTAATTCAAATGGCTTAGATTTGTTCACAAAAAGTGAACAGTAAAAAGAACCACCCTGCTCCTCTGATCAGCCCTTTGAACAGATCTCTAAGAGACCTACCAGAAATGCCTGACCTTGTGAATCATGTGTGGACAATTAACTTATTCAGCCTATTCACATCAGGTGAACTAGTAAGGACCATTATTATCACATGTACTTTGGAATTATATGTGTTTGGTCTTTACCTGCATGTGGTATTTCCATCTATAAAGACAAAATCCTTAGATCTCCTTTCCCTCTTTTTCTGTCTCTCTCCCCCAGGAAATTTCATGAAGCTTTGATTAGTCCCTCTTTTTCTGGAAATCTTCCTTTTCCCCATAAGGAAAGGAATTCTAGATAAGAATACAGTAAAAGAGAGTAAGAAGAGGATAATAAATAAAACATATAATATATGTTCACATATCCTTATATGTTGAATAATCAATTTCCCTAAAGAGGACTCTCTAATTGACTGTCCTTTACATTAAAATAAAAATATTTGACACCCCCTCTTACAAAATTAAAGTTACCTTTCCTTAGTAACATTATTCTTTTATTATATTAATTA
>VZRX01001899.1:8385-28907 GCA_013398075.1 Notiomystis cincta
CAAAACACAAATTTTTTTTTTTGGGGGGCTTTTTTCCCTTTTTTTTTTTTTTTTTTTTTCTGGAGAATAGGCAAAAAATCCCGTTTTCTCCTCCCAAGAGAGCCCTGTATTTTTTGCAAATAGTAGCAAAACAAATTTCAAGACAAAATGCCATGCAACTAAATAAACAACAGCTTTTGGCAACCTCTTCCCTAAGTCGCAAGCTGCTGTTCATTGTGTGATAGCTGTTGCCACTGGAATCTCTACTACAAAGGAAAAGGTCCATAAATATTTGTACAGCAAACTCCACAGAAAAAAAGCCTCCCCGAGTGCGCTCAGAATTCATTTCTATACGTGCGATGTAAAGATGAAAGCTAATGAGTTCTGTGGAGTTTATGATAAATTAAAAGTGCGGGGCTCCTGCCCCAGCCGCATGTTTACACGGATCTGATCCGCTGCTCCCCAACAAAACACTTGTCAGACAGAATGAGGCGAATTCGCCTCCGGATGTGGAGGAGCTGGATTGTCTCAGGGACAAAAAAAAACAGAGAGGATTTGATCAAATACTAATCAGGCAGCAATAATGTGGTATCCTAAAACACACCCTATTTTATCTCCAATGAAATAGTGACATCTATCCAAAAAGTCCTCAAAGAAACTTGGGTTTAGGTAATATATTGTGATTGCAGCAGATAGGCAGGATTAAAATCAGGCTTGATCTTCAAAGAGAATTAGAATGTATAGTTCTGTTTACTGCACACATATTTGTATATAAAAGATATGACAAATATTTCGAGTTCTTTAGAAACCTGTATTTCTGTATTTTGAATTTTCACAGACCAAGTGCTAAGAAAGGAATTTGACAGTCCCAGGTAACAGAGGCAAATTAGAGATTAAACTCATTAGAAATTATAAACACTCATATAGTCTGTTAAACCCCCTGACAAAACCTGGAAATTAGAAATCCAATAACACAGCATCAATAGGGTCTTTAACGGCTGGACAGATGTTTAAACTGCGCGATGCTCATGTGAGGAACGAGATGAACAGTCGGAATCAAGGTTTGCATTAAATAACACGGCATTGATGTCGGATCAGATCATTCATGTAAACTGGTTTGATCCCTTTTTTTGCCATTAATTTCCATTCTCCTGTTATGGTCTGAATTTGTTATTCATTTTGCATAGTATTAAACATTTTTCTTATTTGCAAATATGCAGATGAGGGAGGCGGCTCTGGAAGGCACCGCAGAGAGCAGGGCTGTGTCCAAGGGGCCACTGACCCCCAGGGCTGCCCTCCACATAAAAACACTTCAAAAATAAAATATTATCTGCAAGCTGTATTTTTTTGGCCTAATTAATTAAATCACAGAGGGAAATACTGTGAGAACAATCACCTCACCAAGCACAACTCAATAAATCCCAAGGAACAGGCACTGGGATAGCAAAAGCAAAATTGCTTGCGTTCCTAATGTTGGGTCTGACCTGGAAAGGATAACAAAAGAATCTGGCATGAATATGTATTTTTATAGGGAGTGCTGCTGGTAAACAGACCGAATAAAAGCAAGGGGATTATTTTAAAATAGTTTCTCCTAAACTCTCAATATGCTTAATCTGATGATATGAAAAACCATCCACAAAGCAGAAACACATTCAGCCCCTACAAAATTCTGTAGAGAGAAGTGAAAAGGGTTTCAGCAGAAGAAAACAAACAAACAGCAGAAATCCTGCAAAGCTGCAGCATCTCCCCGCGCCCGCCTGCTCTCCAGCGCCGAGATAAAGACCCAATCTGCTCATCAAACACCTCCGGGCTCGGCCATCTAATAGGAACAAATTGGCAATGACTGCCCAAGCAAGTAACACAGGCCCACTGATTTGTAGATTGATACTGATGCCTAATGATCCCCTTGGGCAGATCAATAGCAACAATCCTCATCCCTGCCTTTCTTCTTTATTGGCACGGCGGAGCGAGCGCGGGGAATCGTGTGTGTGCACACGGCTGCAGGTGCCGGATGAGGGCTGGGCACCTGAAAGGGCCCTGAGCCAACGCTGCCCTGCTGTGTCCTCGGGGCTCAGCCTGGCCACGCTGCCCCTTGGCAGCCATGCTGCCCCTGGGCACGGTGCCCTTGGCACAAGGCTGTGCCAAGTGTACCCCAGAGCGCGGCACAGACAGGACAGGCCTGCGGCCACGGGGAGGGAAAGCACAGAGACCAAGATAATGAGAGAAAACCCAACACTGACCAGCTGGTCTGTCTGAAAGCTGAAGGCCAGCGTGGCATTTGGGTGGCAGAGCCATGCGGGACACTGTGCACACTTTGGAGAGCAGGGCACACAAGCAGGTGGTTGCAGGTGGTTTGTCCTGCTGGAACTGGGTTACACTTCTCTCCTGCTCCACGGGCTCTCTCTTTTCCCTCTTCTCCCCTCAGCTGACTTCTTGTCTCTTACTGCACTACACTATGATCAATCAGGCACTATCAGCACAGGGGTTTTATTCGGTTATCCTGGAGTCACTTTCATCTGCTGCTTCCAGCCCCACGCCTCGAAAGAATTAGGGATTTTCTATTTATTTATCAATCTAGTGAATACGGTTATCCCATTAGTAGATCCTTTTAAAGTCCCTGGTAATACCTAAGAAAAACTAATGGAGTTGCTTTGCATTTGGTTTCTTTCCCAGTGAATTAATGCCAGTGATGTTCTGCAGAACCACACATGGTCACTGCCACCTCGGGGTGCTGGCAGACATCCCCAGCAGCACTACACTCCCCTGGAAATCGCTCTTTCTCCATGGAATAACCACGTATAAAGCTAAGACGTGATTAGGCATACTGAAATCACCAGGTAGGCAAACAGAGGGGAAGGAAAAATGCACCACAAAGTTTGTGCCTCCTGGACATAAAATATTAATTTTGCATTGAGGTGTGTGTCGTCACCGGCAGCGTCCCCCAGCCCGGGCGCACAGCTGGGGGTGCCGCCCGCAGCCCCACCAGGCACGGGGAGCGCAGGCACCAATTTTAAATCCTATTCAGACTCGAGATCTGCTTTGTTCAGCAATCACCTGGCTACTCTTATTCTTCATGGCTCTTTTATTAAAATGCGGATAAAGCAAAAGGAAAAGGATAAAATTAAATTCCATTGACTGTAAATTTCTAAATCATCCCTCCAATAAAGGATTTTCCTTTAATAACAAAAACGCCTTTCCCATCTTTTTGCCGATCTCGGCGTATACTTGCAATAAAACGGGACTGCGTAAAAACCTTTGTAACTCGACCCTTCCAGTGCATAAATTAATCATTTTCCAAATCCTGTCTTTTCTTTCCTTAAGTTCCCGGGCGCGGGGGTCGTGCCCCCACCCGGCCCTGACCATCGCAAAATTCAAATTCCCACTAATGATGAGTGTAATCATCGCAATCACCATCACCATCATCATCGCCAGGAAAGCCGGGTCCTGTTGGCCCCTGACATCAATCAGCGACGTGGGGGGAACCAGCCCCTCTACACACACACACACACCCGCGCCCCCCGGCAGCGATTGCGTCCGTTCCCCGCGTGTCGGGGTCACCCCCGCTCCCTTCCCGGCCTCGCACCTCCGCCGCTCCCCGGGCGGGACGGGACGAGTGCGACGGGACGGGTGGAACCGGGCCGGTGCCCCCCATGTCCCCATATCCCCCCCGAGCCCCGGGTGGGAAAGGAGCGAGCGAGGGAGGGGAGCGAAGGGAGGGGGAGCAGCCGCACGTGTGACGCGCCCGGCCGCTCATTTGCATATTCACATCAGCGCCNTGTTGTGACTGGGTTTATAAAAAAAATAAAAAAAGACAACTCCATGTAAGCTCGCAGCCAGGGCACGGCGAAGTCTGGGGCTCCGGGGGGAGGGAGCAGCGGAGGGAGGGTCACAGCTCCATGCCTTACAAAAGGCAACCCAAAGCCTGGATATTTTTTTAATATCCTACACAAAACGCCGCCGCACATACACACGTAACGCAGGCCCCAGACCTGGCGCTAATTAGGTTTTTGCCAAAACTGTCGAGGTTCAGCCTATGACACGAATAAACGCAGCGGGGCTGAGAGTTATGAGCCCTCACCTGCCCCGAGCCCCCCGGCGCTGAGCCCTCACCTGCCCGAGCCTCCCGGAGCGGGCACCCAGGAGGGCGAGGGTTTATGGGGCGCGTCGAGAGCTCCCACGACGGCGGGGACCCAGGGTCAGCCGTAACCACGCGGCACCGACCTGCACTATTTCAGCCCGAGCGCTATTCCAGGGGTATTTTTGTACAAATTAATTTTACTATTTCACAGCTCCACTCACAGTGAGAAAAAGGAGAAAAAAATTAATAACCAGGGTTATGTATCCCCTTGCAAACGTCACAGAAGCAGCATCGCGTGTGCCGGGACGGGTCTCCAGGAGCACAGGCCTATTGTTCTAAGGACACGGCTTTTGTGAGCGGGGCAGCACAGCCAGGCTGGAGCAGGAGGAGGAGGAGGAAGAGGGGAGGGAAGCCCTTGCACAAGCACATCGTGCACCGCAGCCACTGTTTCACACCCTCGCATTAGATGTTTGTTGAAAATACACGGTGCACACGTGTGGCACTTTTTTCCAAACATGTCATTACCGGGAATGATTAAGGGCTTCGATGCTTCCCAGTGCAAGATCTCGGCTTGGATTGCTGACTGATGGCTGAATTCCCCTGTACACCTGGCAACATAATTTTAGTGCGAGGATTGGGGGGAAAAAAGGCACTTTGTTAAATGTTTTTTCATACGCTGAAATTTAGGAAAGAGTCAAATTTATTTTTGCAATTGGCAAAAGCAAATTTGTTCCTAAGCTGAAGGGTCGCAGGTCGTGTTTCAGCCCGGAGAACATTTTGCTGGAGAAGTCCCTGCAATAGGCGTTATGTGTCAGGAAGGCTGGGATGCTCCAGCCCGGGCGGGCGCGGAGCGTCCGTGCACCAACTCCGTGTGCGAGGGGAGCGGAGGGGAGCGGAGGGGAGCGGAGGGGAGCGGAGGGAGCGCCGGGCCGAGGCAGACAATGGGAGCTGGAGGCGAGCAAGGAGGTAGAGGGGGGTCTGCCCGTGCCCCCCCAGCCAGGAAAGCAGGTCACTTCTTATCAACTGGCTAAGCAAACGCCAAAACAAAGCGTGGTGCTGGATTTTGACAAGCCAGACATGCTTTCCTTTAAAAAATAATTTCCCTGCCTTTGTTTCTCCTCTTCTCCTTCAAAGCAAGGGAAAGAGCAGGCTGCTGTGTTCACATTGGCTTTCCAAGGGAAAAAAGGTGATTTTTAAGAATCTGCCCACCAAGCATGAGTTACTAGTCCTCCCCCCTCCAAAAAGAAAAAAGAAAAGAAAATCCTCAACAAGACTCAAAGGATTCCTGAAATAAAGAAGAAAGAAAAACATCCAAAACATTAGACACAGAAACATTATATTTCAATATTATCATATGAATTAAATGTAATCCTTGAAGCGACTCGTCCCAGGGGTCACATATTAGGCCATTTTTTTCTTTTTTTTTTTTATTTAATAGAGGTCACCCAGGCTGAAAAGCAGAACCCAAATGAAAAGCATCTTCAATGTGGTTATAACATGAGCTGGACGAGGTCAGGCAGTGTCTTGTATGGCCTCATAAAAAATACATAACCAGACAGCCTAATAGTATTTCTTTGCATTCATTTTTGGATGGGAGCTGGCGGGTGGGGGAGGGGGCTGGGAGAGGGCCACAGCCGCCTGTGCATTTCCATAATGGGCAGCTTCTCCTAGGTTCCAGTTAGGGAAAAAATGAACATTCATTTTAACACATCCCTGGGTTAGCTCACTCTAAAGAACCATCCTACAGACAATTCCTGTAGCCCTGAGAAAGTGAGAGAGGAGTGAAGCATCACTCATCTCTCTCCCTCTCTCTCTCTCTCTCTCTCTCTCTCACACACGCACACACACACATACACACACACACACGTGTTCATTGCAGACATGCTACCGTCATGCTTAATTGGGAGTGCAACCACCTTGGGCTTGCTTTCATCAACATTGGCGTATGGATGTTGTTATTTGTCCATACACACACACAGGCTGATTAATTTGAATTATTTCTCTTTTGAAGAGAAGAAGAGGAAACCCCCCCCCATTCCAAGGAGTCCCTCTATCCACACTCACCAGGGAGGGGTTTGCCCACCACTGGGATTTACACAGGTTTTGGGTGGGAGAGGAGGCAAGAGAAAGGCAAGGCGTAAAAGGGGAAGGGGGTGTGTGTAAATAAAAATAACCAGTGCTAAAAATGCCGGGTGAGAAGAGAATCTGTAAATCTCGCCTCCCTTCCCCCTCCCCAAATGCCGCCTGGAGCCGGGTGACCCTGCGGGGAGCGGAGCCGCAGAGGTGACCCGATGCTAACCAGCCTGTTAGAACTAATAAGGTGTGCGCCTAAGCCAGGGGCTGACACTGGGGCATTGTGGAAATAACTCTCCTTGTTATTGCCCATCCTCAGCTTGAAATTTACTGCTCCTTTGCATTATTAAAGAGACAGCTTGCGTGCGCGATGGGGGAGAGGCTGGGCAGGAGGAAGAACCGCACACGCTTTTTTAATGGTATGTTTGTGCTCTCTCTAGTCTTTAGATTCAGATTCAGAGCATTAAAGCATGCTGGGTTAATAGGTTGTTATTTATTATTTGAATAAAATCTGGTTTAGAAAAATAAGAAAGGAATATTTTTTTTCCCCACTATGGCAAACGGTCAGAAAAAAGGAAAAGTGTGAAACATCTCAGATAAGATCAGGCTGAGGCCTTGTGGAACAAACCCTGTCCCAAAGGTTTCCAGCAGCACTGTTCCACATTTACATCAGATGTGAGCAGAGCTTAAAACACCCAACATGGTGGATAACAGGGACTGCATGATGGAAACACAAAAGGACCTGCTGCATTGTGGGGCCATCCTCAGCAGGGCCACGTGAAAGGGTGTCAGAACACCTGAAAACATTCTGAGTTCTGTAAATACAGAGCCATTTGGTATCTTGGGGTAAAGATGAACACAGTGAAAAAATCTACTTTGTCTCCATCCCTGCTCCCACTGCTCCTCCAGCACACACCCTCCGCCCTCTGAGCTGATTCCCACAACATTCTCAGGATGATGGGTAAGATTCCCCAGAGAGGGTCCCCACCAGATCCCTGCCAGGGGGACACACACCAACCCCACCATGTACATTGGCACCATGTACATTGGCACTTTTACAGAAACTGAGCTGAGCTGCTCTTTCAGATGCTTTCGCCTTCTCTTAGTCAGTTTTTATGGACAGGCATTTTCAACTTGACCTTTGATGGGCTGCAGAGGCCATCTGGCACCAGCAGGGCAAGGGCAGAGTCTGCAGCCGCTGCTGCCAGGGGAGTCCCTACCAGAATTAGGACTGAAGTATTATTAATTTTCTGCAGCAAAGCAGCTGAGTGCACATGGGAGACATTGCTGAGAATGGGGATCAATGATAAATAACATCCCCAAGGTAAATACAGAGCAGGATTGAGCCGTTCATGACAATTGGCTGAGCCAAGGGTGGCTTCCATGGAGCTGAGCTGAGGGGGTGGGTGGTTTATGGTCAAGGATTCCACAAAATCAGCCACCAGAGGGATTTGAGAGAATTCTTAAGAGTGTATGAGAGCCTCAGCAATTCTTGAGCTGTCCAAGGCAACTGGGTTTTCCTGCAAGTTCAGAGACATTCTTGTGGAAGGTTAATGTGAGCAGCTGCTGGGAAGACCTGGGATGACAGTGGGAGTCAGTGATGGAAACTAGATGAGATACATGTAACTGCCATCACACACTGAAACAATGTAAATTATATATATATATGGTCCTGCACATTCAGGGACCAGAGGAGGAGTTTGAAATGAGACCCCCCAGAACACATCAAGCTCTCTCTTGGAGAGCCAGCGTGTCCCACAACACCTTGAACAGGTCCAAATGCAAACATGTTCATCACTTCTGTCCCAAACCGTCTTGTCCCCATCACAACCAGCCAGAGTCAGCGACATCAGGGCACAGAGTCGAAATACTTATTAAAGTTGAAATACTTACTAAACATTGTGGGAACAAATTCCAAACAAAAAGCTTCAGAGCAAGGGATAACGGCCAACTAAGGCAAGGAAACTAAATCCAGGTTTTTGAAAGCACCAAATATATACAAGGAATTAAAACTGATACCTGACAAAAAGGTAGAAACAAACCAGAAGCCTCGCTGCCTCCTCCCAGTTATTCCCTTTCTGGCATCCTGATTTCGTGAATCATTCAAAGCAGCCAAACAGGTCCTTCCTATCAGCATCTGAACATACAGATATTTCCAACTCCTCTGTCTCCAAAGGTTGAAGCAACTTTTATCAATACATTGTTAATGTGGCTAACCTTGCCTATGCTGTATTTGATCATTTTTGCATACACACATTTTTAATCCTGTCCCTCATATAAGGAATAATAACAGCAAGAAGCATCATGCTTCACATTTTAGATGGAATATCCAAACATTTTAGGGTAAAATCAAAGGTGTGGGGACTCAGATGACTGTTAAGCAGCTCCTGTGCTCAGCCTTCAGGTGGTAAAGCTTAAGTAACGAGAGTATTCGAACCGTGACAACACTCTACTGGATTTAAAAATACAATTTTCAGAACTGATTGCCAAACTCTGATCTCGGGAGCATGCCCATTTTTTTCAGCTCTACCAGCTGATCCCATATAAAGTACAATTTCTCCTTAGAAAGCCAGGCAAAGTTAGGCTGCTGGAGAGGAGCGGCTGGATTGGAGGGTTTCTAATCCCCTGCAGCTCTCACAGTAATGTCCTCCTGAATGGACATCAAAACCACACTTATAAAACAACAGCTCAAATTATTCCCTATGTAACAGGCTGTATCAGTGCCCCCATAATGCCCTGTGGTATTTACCTGCCTCACTTCTTTAAACTCTTCAAGGATTCTCTTGCCATTTGGGATTCTCTGGATTATAATGGAAACCCAGAATCACATAATATTTTGGGGTGGAAGGTACCTTAAAGATCATCCTATCCCAGCCCCTGCCATAGGCAGGGACACCTTCCATTACCCCAGGGTGCTCTAAGCCCTGTCTGACCTGGCTTTGGACCCTTCCAGGGATCCAGGGGCAGCCACAGCTTCTCTGGGCACCCTGTGCCAGGGCCTTACCAGCCTCACAGGGAAGAATTTCTTTCCAGCATCTAATGTAAATCTACTCTCCTGCAGCTGAAAGACATTTAATTCATATGTTATTAATCTAAAATCTGCTTCTCCTGCCTTTGTGTTCTCTAACACGCTTGAATTGTTGGCTGTTGAGGCCACATTGTCTATATGGTTTTGTACTGGGCAGAGAGATGGTGGAAGGTGCTGGGTGTCACCTGCCATTGAATTCTGCTCAGGTTATCAGGACATCCCGAACAAGTGCATTCTCATTCCTAAATCTGTAATTCCATGATGTGCCCAGCCACACAGCCCCAACAGGCAGGAGCACAAAGAGTAGGAGGCACTGAGCCAACTGTGCTGCCCTGCACTCCTTCAGGCTTCTGCCAGAACTCTGGTTCTTCCCTCCCCTGCTCCCAAACAGCAATCCACAGCCACCTAAAACAGCTGCAAAATAACAGAAAATCCTGCAACTAATCCTGTAACTTTATTATATCCATAACAAATATACAGGTGCATTTTAAGGTATTCTTTTGGGAAACAGAATATCCAAAAGTTTTGTACAGAACAGGGCTCACCTGCTCAATTTTCTAAGATGTATTATTCCCAGTTATTAAAAAACAGCTGACAAAGCTTATAGCATCCAAAACCTAATAGTTAAATGTACGAAGCCTCTGCATGTGTCCTCTGAAAAGTTCTGAAGAGCTTTGGGGTTTTTGCTCATTCTGGTGTTAGTGTAGAACTGGTACAGAAGACAAGGTCCCTGTGGTGCAGGTGTGGTTCAGGGCCTGGACATGCCACCTGCTACTTCCTGGGCTGTAGATGGTTCCTCAATGCTCCTGCACCATGAGGGCTGTGATTCTCCTTTCCATGACTCATCTGTCGTAGCTACTTAAACTAAAACTCCACCAGGCAGGCAGTGAAATTTTAGCTCCTCACAGCCCAGTGAGTTTGGCTCACTCCTTATAAACACACACGGTCGGTTAAGCGAGTTCAGGTGTCTCTGTAGTGAAAGCCTGATCTGGGCTGTGGTGTCTCAGCACTTTTAGAGTGCTACGAATAAGAATGTGGTGGCATATCCAGGACTACACTGCAGCCACAGAAATGTAAGGTCTCCGTTTTCAGTCATCTGAACGCTGCCAAAAACCATCTATGCAGAAAAACAGACAGGCAGAGGTCCAGGGCGGGTGATCGGGGAAATGCTTCCTCCTCTCCACTTACAGCCAGCAGTGCTGCATCCGTGTGGAAAACAGAGCTGGAAAGCAGAGATCACAGCTGGGATTTCAACCCCACAGAGAACTGAATTAGCAGTGAGAGCTGCAGAGAAGAGCAGTCTTTCAAATGCAGCTGTTCTGGAGGGAAACTGTGGTATGGAACTTGTAGAGGTGAGAATGGGGAAGCCTTGGGGTGTTTCAGTGTCTGCACTACCTGATTCAGGAGAAGCCTCTGCCTTGTAAGAGGCTCCTTCATGAGCAGCTGGCAGTTCTGCATGGAATAGAAAAGGTCCTGGAGAAGACTCAGATTCCCACCAAAGGACACAAAAGAAAGCCTACAAATTATTAAATAAATCCCCAAATCTGGCTACAACTCATAGTGATGTGGAGGAAGATGATAAATTTCTCTCAGTGATTAAATTTGCTCCTTTTTAGGCCTATTCCAGGAAGGTATTTCAGAGTCTAAAAGACTTTGTTGTTAGGGGTAAATAAAAAATATTCAGCTTTTTTTGTTAAGGATCATGCTACAACTTCGAGCTGTCATACCAGACATCTGGTTTCTGAACATCAAAAAAACCCTAGAACCTCACCCCCCACAAAGGTCAGTTGATGCAGAATAAGAGCATTATTTTTTTGTTGCTGTTGCTTAAGAATTTCAGAATCACATAGTCAATATTACAATTTAACTATTAAGAGATGGAATGAGTGTGCTTATCTTTCAAAATTAAGATCTAAAATATTCTACATCATCTTTATATTAGTCTTATTCTCGTTTCTTAAAGGGTGTGGGTGTGGCTCTGCACTCTAAGAGGTGCAGAGTAATTCTGACTGGATTTCCTTAATGAGTTGGGGCCTACGTTAATAAAAAACAAGGAAAGAACTTTAAACATACCCAGTTGCAACTCCCCAGATACCCTTAATTTGGAATAAGGACGTCTTTATTTTATTTCATTTAATAGTTCTTAAAGTTAGGACCAAGAAACCACTGCCATTAGTGGAATTCCTTTGAGTCACCTTGCACAACCACACAGAGCTGACTCATTCATAAATTTTACTGTTTAATGGAATTCTAGAGATATAGTTAAAGAGCCAGTGGTTTGGAGAAGTTAAACTAAGCCAAAAAAGCCAATTATTCTGGACGGAGTGATCATGAGTAGCACTATACTTCCTACATCAACAGGGCCTGAACAGCTTAACTCCTTCTGACGCTCAATGGCCTTTATGTTCCTAAATCAGACATTTTTGGAGACACATGCATCCAATGGAAAAATACCAAAAGAAAAGTGAAAGAAATAAAAAACTGTAAAATTATCTGGGTGAAAATATGGAGTATGAAGCCATGAAACTGAACCTACATCCTTCTGTCTCCAGCTTGCTCCTCACCTTCCTCTGCCTTGCCAGGGGACTGGATATATATGACATAGGGAATAAATAAAATCTCCTCCAGAGGGATCAAGAAGGGCATTGTAAGAACAGACAGTCAATTAAATATTATCTGCAACTTTTGTGCCACATCTTTAAACAAGAAAGCACAAAGCCCATTCCCTTTACCAGCAGCTTACTCGTGTAAGTGCCAGCTGACAAGTCTCATGCACGATGAAATAGATATTCCTACTAACTCCACGATTATTCCTGGAATTGTAAATACAGGGGGTGCTGGCACTGTGACTTTAACGAAAACCACAAACGGTACACGCGGCACAGACGTTCTGCTGTGCAGTTTAGATTTAATCTCCTAAGTCGTGGCATATGGCGCAGGCAGTTTTTATACAAAGACGTGGAAATGTACACAAAGAAAATGTACTCCAAAATAAGGCAGTGCAGACCCAGCCCTAACCAGGATAACTTTGCTTTCATTAACTGAAACAGAATCAGCCCAGCCCAGCTGCCCCTCAGTGACTCCCCTTCCATGGAACTGCGAGCTGGGGCCAGCTCGGGCGGGGTTCCCACATCACGGCCCTGTGACCACAGACTGCGACCTCTGGATCCGCACCCACAGCGTCAGTTTGGAAGCAGTGATCTTGGAGGAAGAAAAACTCAACTGGCTTCAGCTAATTTATAAGTTAATTGAGCTTAAGAGAAGTTTTTCCTTCAGAAGAATTAAAAACCTCAGGTGGTTTTCAGCAGAACTGTGGATTTTGCCAGGTGAGCTGAGCTCATCTCCCACTCAGTCAATCAAGAACCCTCTTTGTGATTCCAATCCCACCACCAGCACTGGCTTCACTCTCTGCAATGCCTCTGGGAAGGAATTATCCCACATGTCACCAATGCTCTACTTGATATCACCAGTTCAGTCTCAGCAGGAGGCAAAAACAGCTGGACTCTCAAATAAGATTTTGAATTAACAAAATTTAATTATTTGAATTAAAATTAGTCTCTTCACGTTTTTCTACTCTGCATTTCATTGTTAAATTCTGATCTGAAATTACAGTTTCCATTGCTAGTTTTATACCCTCCTTTTCTACCCTAAATTTAGGATAAGCTATTCAGAAAGGAGAATGAGTTTTTACAGAAGGCACACAGAATAAAGGACACATGGTTTAGCACCAAATAATTCCCATCTGGAAGTCTGAAGCCAGAGCTTCAGGAACTTTCACCTTTTATTTAATCTGCTTATGCCGACCACAGTTCCAAAGTACGTGGACATGGTATTTCCTAAAGATAAAAAAAGCACTGAAAACTGATCATAAGGAAGGATTTAGGGGGGAAACAACCCAAACCACAAAACAAACATATTAAATGTCCAAAAAGACAACTGGACAATGAAGAAAGGTGACAACTTCAGCTGAAAAGAATCTGGGTTTATCAGTGATATAAAGTCAGCAATTAAAATAGAAAGCCCAGATGACAAATGGAAACAAGGGCAATAAGTAATGAGTAAATTAAACCAGAAGCTGTGGGGCAGCCGGACGTGAGTGGTGGAGGCTGAAGAGAGCAGAAAAATGGTTACAAAGTTGGGATATTCAGCTTTAAATTGCAATAGAACACATAGAAGTCATAACTCTGATGTAAAACCACAATGAGATGATGAAGGCAAAGTGGACAATATGAAGTAGAAAATGTAGAAATCTTCACAGTTCTTACTTCAAAGGAAGGATTTTGAGAAAGTTACCAAAGAACCATGAAGCGCTTAAGAGTTTCATAGTGCTGATCTCTGGTGAAATTAAACAAGGCTTTAGCGACTGAGAGGAGAATGTTGGTCAGTTCTGGGCAGAACAGATGTTCTCTAACACCCACAGCTGCCTGAGGGTCCACCTGGGAGCAGGGGCTGGTGGGCAAAGAACTGATCCCTCCATGAAGAGCACAGATCAGTCTGCAGGACTGTGCCACGCACAGCCTGGGGCAAGAGCTTAAGAATGACAAAGTTAATAATAATAATAATAATAATAATAATAATAATAATAATAATAATAATAATAATAATAATAATAATAATAATAATAATAGTAATATCATCAGAACCATTATTGATGATAAAGATGACACAGAAATCACAGAACCAGAAAACCACAGAAAGGCTTGGGTTGGAAGGCACCTTAGAGCTCTTCTCATTCCACCTCCTGCCATGGGCAGGGACCCTTTCCACTATCCCAGGTTGCTCCAAGCCCCGTCCAACCTGGCCTTGGATGCTTCCAGGGATGGAGCAGCCACAGCTTCTCTGGGCACCCTGTGCCAGGGCCTCCTCACCCTCACAGGGAAGGATTCCTTCCCAATGTCCCTGCCCTCTGGCAGTGGGAAACCATTCCCTGTGTCCTGGCACTCTAGGCCCTTGCCCCTCTATGTCTTTACTGTAGGAAAACAAAGATCTGGTGGTGAAGTTAGAAGACAAATCAAATGAGAATCAGAGGATACATTTTTTACCACGACTGTCATTAACCGCTGCGAAATGTTTGGGAAGGAGAGCTTGATTCTCCATGGGATAATCTGAACCTCAAATTCAGTGCCATTCTTGAGCAGAAGCCCAGTAAATATCTAGTTTTGGACTAGAAAAATCAGTAATTAAGAAACACTTAATTTCTAGAGAGGTCATGCAGCCCAAGATTTCTGTGGCTTTACATTCTAAGGCGGAAATTTTAAAAAAATAAATAAAAAATAAAAACTCAAGTCAAATCAAATCATTCCAGTGTCAGCACTCTCTTGCACTCGGGGTACTTCTCTGCCTTTTTTATTGGCAGTAAAGTACTGCTGGCCACAAATGCAGGGTCTAGAGCATTTCTGCCATCTGAAGGACAAAACGAGACTTTTAACATGTTTGTTTTGCAGCACAATTTACAGCGAGGATTTGGGCTGAAACCACATCCCTATGCTGGAGAGGGGATCAAAGGCTCAGCAGGGAAGAAAGCAATAAAAACATCATGGTAATACCCCAAAGTCAGCCGTTGGCTCTCTCAGAGAGGGGCAGGGCGTGGGCAGGGCGTGGGCAGGTCAGCACGGGCACGTGTCCCTCAGCAGGGGCACACAGGGTTAAGGGGTGCAGCAGGAACACAACACACGGTGCAGACACCCCACGGGTTCTGCCTTCTCAAAGCCCCGGCTCAGCCTGGCTCTTGTCCTTGCCCCTGTCCCCAGTGGTGCCCCGTATCATCCTAAGGCCATGGTGCCCACTGCCATCCACAGCAGATCCCAAGGCCTTGCACAGAGGCCACGCGGGACAGAATGGCCCCTCACACAGTGACCCCCTGCTACCAGGCAGCTTTTCCATCCCTGCCCCTTGGAATGTGGGGAGTGAGAGCGCACAGATTTGAATTCATTTTCATCCTTATCAGCTCTGAAAGATGCAGAAAAAAGAGAATTGCTGAGGAGCTTTGTGCTTGCAGCCACCATGCAGGTTGGGTGAGGACACACTGGTAACGTCTGCTGGAATATCTCTTTTTAAATGAGGAAAAAAAGGTGGAGGGCTTGGAAAGCAGGTTTTAGTATCCCAAAGGAAGCATGACAGCAACAATTTACAGTTTTCTGCTGTCCAGTTCCCTCCATATTTCTCCCTGGCTGTGCATCCCTCCTCTCCTCTCCCCCCACATCCATCCTCCATTTCCCGCTGACTCCGCGGCACGCGCTCCAGCCTCCTGTGAAATGGTGGCGTGCAGAGGGAAGGGAGGAAGAGAGGGAGGAAGAAAGGGGCTACAGTGGGGAGGGCAGGGGAAAGAGAGAGATTGAGAGAGACAGAGAGAATGTCAAAGCTCAAGTCTGGCATTTGCCTATTTAAATTCAATCACGCAGCCCTCGCCGAGCTGGAAATGGATGGCCTGCGTTATGAATTTCTGATCAGACGGCTGATAGGTTATGAGCGGGGACGTAATCCCATTGAGGAAGGCTTTTTCCCAAGCAAGGGCAAGCAATAACTGCCCTTCCGAGATGGCTCTTTGCTTTGCCCTTTTTATAATTTTTTTTTTCCTTTTCTTAAAAAAAAAAAAAAAAGTCCAAATAAGCATTTTTATGATGATAAATGTGTAATAATGATTCATTCTGCCTGCGTCTGAAATGGGAGATGCCTTGGTGAAGCAGACATGCGCTCAAAATAAACTGCCATATTTTTTCTTTTTTAAACCTAATTAGAATTCTTGCCTTCGCTCAGCTCATTTTGTACCAACACTAGTGATCTAAAAAGAAAGTGAAAGGAATGAACACGTGTATTGAGACCGGTATTTTTAATACCCTGCAGGGTTTTTAATGTTTTATAGTTTGCCTTTTTTAACACGATGTGTTTACATAAAAGGATACAAAAAAAATTTTTCTTCAACTGGCAAGAACTTCTGGCACACAGTGAGGCAAGCCAGAAATTAGCTCAGAAGATGATGTTTTCTTACATCTATCCACATGACGTGGTCATGTTGTACTGAATTAATTGAAATGGCTGAGGACACTGGCAGATTTGCAGTAGCCAAATTCACCAGGCAGGGAGAGCACAGCAGCCACGGTGGCGTGTGCCAGCCTCGGGGCCTCCACAAATTCACCCACAACTTTCATACTCATCAAAAGCAGAAAACAGGGAGTTTGCTACTTAAAATTCAGGATCTATGTGCACAAACAACACCCATTTCAGTGTGCAGGGACTGGAACCAGTCCCAGAGAGAAGGGTATAGGACTGCACTGACAGGGCTGGAGCTCCTGAAAATAATCCAAAGAGAAAAATACCTTCTGCGAGCACAGGGGAGGAAGAGAACAGCAGGAAAACATCTCAGTGTTGGCGCTAAGCAGGAACTTGCTCTTGTAGCTGCATCTCTAAGCATGTTTCAAAGTGCAAGGGACATAGAATCAAAGAATCTCAGAACGATTTGGATTGGAAGGTCCTTAAAGCCCACCCAGTTCTAGCCCTTGCCATGGGTAGACACCTTTCACAATCCCAGGTTGCTCCAAGCCCTGTCTATCCCGGCCTTGGGCACTGTCAGGGATGGGGCAGCCACAGCAGCTCTGGGCAGAGAGAGTCCCCTGGGACCTGGGATTTAGCAGCCATCTCCTACCAGTCAGGAGCCAAGTTTCGTCTCACAAATGCAGCTCATTCAGAAGATCACAGCTACCAAAGTACAGACTTCCCATGGTTTTCCTCATTTTGCTCAGATCCTGGATCATCAGTTAAAAAGCAAAGTGTTCTGAGGAGTCCCCAGGCATGCTGGGCCAAAGCACCATGTCCTGCCATAATCCAGCCACTCAAGTGACCAACATCCCACCTGTACCACCAGCACAGCCAGCACGGGCCAATGGGGGAAAGGCTGGGACAGCTTCTGACACGAAGCCGGATTGTCTCATTTAGGAGATTAAGATGAATTTGCTTGTGCCGAACTGCCAAAGCTCCCTTCACAAAGGGAAAATTGTTCAACGGTTATAATAAAGTGATTTTTTTTACCCTTCTGATAACATCGTAACTGCAGAATTTCTGAATTTACGCATACGAAAAAGAAGGGTCCCAGGAAACCGTTGCACTGTAAAGGGCTGTTTTTCCTGAGGGACACAAAAAAGCTGAATATCAAAGTGGTTTCCTGCTTTCACATACCTCAAACGGTTAATTTTGCTCAGGATCCACCACAAATGGCCAGAAACCTGCAGCTGATAATTATGAAATACCATGGCCACAGGGGAGTTCCCTCCCCAGCACTATTGGTTAGAGATCGTCTTATGTCCTGGAGCTGTCAAATTCTGATTATTTAATTGAAATTACATATATTAGCATGGGTGTTCTCATTAGCCATAAAATAAAACATCTAATATTTTCCATCTTGTTGCATCAACATCTGGTGGTGATGAACTCTGAGGGCTGCAAACCCAGAATGTGAAAACATCAATGTTTAAATTTGTCACCTTTTAGTGTCACTTCCTGGCTTCTTACATTAAAAACAAAAGGGAAGGAGTGGGAACGAAGAATTGCATAATATTAGCCATCTTTATCTCCTTTTATATCATATGCAGAATAAAAAATTTGCTTTAACTGAGGTGGAATTGTCAGTTATCCAGCATATCACAGAATTTATTTTCAATTACAGTTTCTAACTATCTTCCATTACCAGATCTTAAACCCAAGTGTTGATATTCTTCTTCAGTTCAGAGGACTGATCAGTTCTCAACAACCAAGTGAAACTCCAAAAAGATTATTTTTTTATTATCAATGTTCTAATCAAATACAGGAATTCCTAAGCTGGTGATTACAGCAGTGCCACTTGTATTTGCAATCTCTGCTTTACATGTTTATTTAGTAAATCAAAAATAGAGCACAGATGAAGAAGCAGCCTACAATAATAAAGCATCTTCTTGCAAAAAGCTTTGAGTGGTTTCTTTAACTTATCATTAAATTTAAACTCATTTTTCCTGGTTTTCACTTCTGCAGTTAATAACTTTTATACAGCCATCTTATAATTACATTAACAAAAAAGTAAATTTCTCCCATTTCTCACTACATTACCGGTATTACAGCGTTAATGGCAAATTAACCAGTAAACCTGCAAATTAAGTCAACTCATCTTCCACTGATAGGGCAGGAATCTGTAATTCAGGCAGGCTGGAAGTTTTCAGTGGTTTTTTAACTATTGTCGAGCTTCTGCTTTTCCCAGTGTACCAGTAAAACCCACCCAGGAGCCATTGCCATGTTCTAAGCACCGCTCAGCCCCTTTTGGCTGTTTCCTGAAGTCCGGCTGACATGGAAGTGCTCCAGCGGAGAGCGAGCCACAACATTCCGGCCCGGACACCGGCACACGCCAATGCCCAGAGCCAGTGAAGCACCAGGGCTGCTCCAGAGAGATTTACTGAGTGTTGTCCTGCACTACTGCCCTGTTTGGGCAGTGCACAGCCTCAGAGTGCCAGGCATGTCCCTGCTGGGGTACCCATGGAATACGGCAGTGGAAGCACCACCTCCCCAGCAGGTTCAGTCCTGAGCAACCACGTCAAAGCCCTCAGCACAGGACAGCTTGTGGAACAGCTACTGCATGGAACTATGGAATGATTTTGGTTGAAGGGACCTTAAAGCTCATCTAGTTCCAACCCATTCCCTGGGCAGGGACACCTTCCACTGTTCCAGGTTGCTCCAATCCCCATCCAACCTGGCCTGGGACACTGCCAGGGATCCAGGGGCAGCCACAGCTTTTCTGGGTACCCTGTGCCAGGGTGTCCCCACCCTCACAGGGAAGGTTTTCTTCCCAATATCACATCCATCCCTGCCCTCTGACAATGAGAAGCCATTCCCCCTTGTCCTGGCACTCCAGGCCCTTGGTACATATTTTGTATTTCAGCTTCAACTACGGTGTGACGGGATCCTTGGCCAACCTTCTGTGCTCCCAAGCCAAGGAGGAGACAGACAACACAAACTTGGCATAAAATGAACAGAATTTCAATAACAACAGTCAAAGATACATCTTTGGAATATTAGATTTATGCAATGGAAAGGAACCATCAAAACCATTCCATTTCAGAAATATAAAGGCTTCCCGAGCTAGTGAAGCACAACAGAAACACTCAGTGATAAAGGACATCACAGCTCTTTATAAACTGAACCGGTGGTTTCCCAAATTTAATATGCATGAACACTGCATGTGAGTCCTCTTAAATCCAAGTACCAAACCCTGCCTGTTTAATAAATCTCACCAGTCCTCCACTATTAGACAGGGGATTAAAACTAATCTATCAATCCCAAAACCAAGCACAGAGTGGATTAAAATGCAAAACACATGAGAGTATGAAGATGCTTAATGCTAAATAACAAACATTTCAATCACAGAAATCATTTTTATCTTCTTGTTTATGCTAAGTAGATACTATTAGGCTTAATATCTGTATTAGCACAAGTGGGGGAAGAAACAGTTTTAAGGAGACCTAAATACTTGAATGCTACTGGATTGCTGTGAGCAGAAGCTCTCGAGGTGGAAGTGAGCACACCCCAGCGTTTGAAATCGTATTTACTCTCTCAGGCCAGCTCAGTGGTGCTTGACCTTTTCTCTATGTTTTTAACCTGAAGCAGAACACGCAGAGGATCCTGACAAAGCCAAAACTTAAACCTGTTATTTGCATCTGAATATCCCTTTTTCCCCACCCCAGTGTTGCCAGGACATTGGTCTCACATCCAGATGCTCAGGGTTCCTTGTCACCCATCTGCACTTTGGGTATGGTTTGTTGTGTTTTTTTAGAAGTACATGAAAAAAGCTCATCCCTCCATAGGATAAATATAATAAAAGATGAAGCTGTGTGTGCCTGTATCATATAGGGAACGACCAAATGTGACTCACACAACGGGCTCCCAGTTCACCCAACAATTCACCTTGTCATTGCCACTCTGAATTCCTGCAATGGGATGATCTCCCTTTCTGGCAGGAAGTTATCCATCTACATCTGCAGTTTTCTATCTGCCTGGCAGAGATAAGGATTTGGGAACACTGCACCCAGCTGTGGCAGGAGAAAGCCTCAGTGTTTCCTTCATGATTTTGAGTGCTGGGGAATGCCCAGTGTTTGCTTGGATTCACATGAGAGCATCCCAGAACTGCAAAGCTGGACCTTATTCCTTGGTATGCAAGCAAAAACTATGCACTGAATCAGAGGAATCGTAAGATTTGACAGGAAATAATGTCCAGCAGAGATCTGTGTGAGGCCACCATCACCCACATCTCGCTCACGAGCACATGGGGTTCTGGGGGGATGTCAAACCAGCAGATGTGAAGCTGCTGCATTAACCTCAGCATTGTCCCAGCAGAATGGAGAAGGGGGG
>VZRX01001899.1:28991-54288 GCA_013398075.1 Notiomystis cincta
GGGGGGGGGCTGCCTGGGAGGGTGGAGAACGGCACACAGGTTCAGGCCATCCAGCTGGAGAGGGAAATTTGGCAACAGGAAAAAAGAAAGGAAGGAACAGTCAATCCCTCAACAACACTAACTTACAATGGTGGTTATTTGTCTGTGGGGTCTTGGATTTGGTGTGGCAGGAGGCTCTGGTGTTACTTCAGCTGAAAAGTGCTGTTGACTTGCATCATTTGTGTTTAACTTCACCTTGGACGTGAGACAGTTTTTCGGACATCTCATCATTCAGTAGTGACTGAAGTCCTTCACTCCCTTAGGAAAGCAGGAAATACAGAAGCAATACAAAGCATGCTGTTTTTTCTAGGGTTGAGATACTTCAGTAACAGATTTCTGCTCTCCTAATATTTGAATTTTAGCAGAAATTACAAATTCAGCAAAGGAGGAAGGGAAGGACACAGCAGTTTGACAGTTTCTCCGCAAACTGGAAGCAGGGCTACATAATTTGCCAGGAAGGGAAGGAACCCAGGGCAGCCCTTCTCCCCCAGGTAACTCTGCACTCTGCCCACAGCTCTGCTCTCACCTGCCTGTCCTCAGTGCGAGCATCAGCGCACCACAGACGTGCAATGGCACTGCACAGAGCACCAATGCCTGGCTTCACAAAGGAAGGCATGTCCAGGCAGCACTTCTCCATGTCCCTCTGCCCTAGGGAAGCTCCCCAGGCTCCGGAGCTGAGCGTACGGGCACAGCAATGTGCCAGGTCCTCTCTGTCCCCTGCGGGCACCACAAGCCTTTCCTCTACCTCTCTTCCCATTCCCGGTCATCATCACTTCCCAGTGACTGTCATTCCCCAAATACCCAGAATGGTTCAACTCTGGTCTTTCCGGGCAGTCCCTCTTTCCCTACTTAATCTAACACTTAGCACCCAAGATGCCAAGGAGGAGATGAGAAGTCAAGATCATCACATGTAAACAGCTCACAGGTGCTAGCAAAAGCTGTGCAAAATAAATTAATGACTTTATTGTCAGTAATTGTGGATGCACTCATTCAAATGCCATTTAGAAAGAGGAACTTCTTTGGACAAAGACAAAATACCTGGGAAAAAAAATTAGTCTGTGGCAGTGTAGGACTCAAAGAAACCTGTGGGCAGGACAGCAAGGAAAATGGTGCAGAAACTATCAGAACTCAGACATCAGCTCTGTATCAATGAGTGGCATCTAAAGACCCATCCAGCTTCTCCCAGTCTGGAGCACAAGCACATGTGTCGGAGGAACAGTCATATTCCCCTCTCAGTCTCCAACTTCCATCTTCCTGTTACTGCACATGGTTGGGAGCCCAGCTGTACCATGTGTGTGGTTTGGGTACTGCTGTCAGGAAGGCACATCACCACTCAGAAATCATCCATGGCCTTCCCAGAACACGGATCAGTCCTCCCCATACTGGGCTCCCTCTCCCAGCCAGAGCTGCCCTGGAACAAAGAGGGGCAGCCGGGCCCCCACACCGCTGTTCAGCGGATCAGAGCCCTGGAAGTGTGGAGAGGTTTATAAGATTAATTCTTATCTCTCTGGGCAGTGGGTCAAGTCAGAACCGTCATTCAACGAACTCTGTGGATAATCTCCCTTTATTACTTTCAATCAAACTAAGTGTTTGCAATCTGCAGCATGGTTACTAATTTAGCGAAAGAAATTACCTGTAGAGCTTGATTATATAACAGACAAAATATAAAATAGTCCGGGTAAGCAGCCATTCAGTTTGTACATTCCTCAGTGCAGAGCAAAGCTGCTCCAGCCTGGCTGCATCCACACCCACAGCTGCTCCGTGGAGGAAAATGCCCAGACAGAAATGGACAGTGTGTTTGTCCATTGCCTAATTAAACTAAGAGAAAAAGAAACTTGTGCTTAGGGCTACACATGGCATCAAATCTAAAAATTTGCTGCTTGCAAATATTTAACAAATGCGTTTTGTGAGAAATCAGATTTCCAGCATATTCCGGTTAATGGAATTCTGCTGCAGCCCCTGGACAAAACAATGTAAAGCTGCCTGGCTTGTGGAAATCATTCTCCTCCAGTGATGGATAATATAGCATGAGGTTTGCCTTGGTTTGATTAATTTCAGAATATTGCAGAGAAGCTGCATAATCCCTAAGATAGCAGAGGGGAGGAAGACACGATGGAGTGGGATAAAAGCGCGCAGTAACGAGCACAGGCAGTTTCATACATATATTATATAGATATTAGAGCAAGGCTCATGAACTCAGGGGTCTGGGCAAGTGGTGACCACAATAAGGGGCAACACTGAAAGCAAAAACCACTAAACATTTCCATGGCTATGACCAGAGACAGAACACAAACAAGAAAATTCCCATTTCCTTTTTCCATTCACAACAGCCATTATTTATAAAAGCCCTGAATATGAAAAAGGCTCTAACAAATTTACAGTGGGGTTTGGATGGATGAGGATGAACGAATGATGGATGAGGGAGGCAGAGGATTCCCTTATTAAAGCATCAAATCTTCCCCTAAATATCAAACAGACATCTCGGCCTCAACCACTCAGCTCAGACCAAAAATTATGCAAACTAAAGAAGCAAAATTTTGGTTCTTGATAAAAACTAGAAATTTGTCTTCCATGTTACACAATTTTCACTAAATGACACTGCAGTTTTTATGCTGGGTTTTACACCTGTTTGAAAGATTAATTAAAAAAAAAAAAAAGGACACATGTGACAATAGAAAACCTCTAAACATCAATGGATTCCAGTACAAATCAGGCAACTGACATAATTAAAAAAGTGCCCTGTTTGGCAACCCAGGAAAACAGCTCCAACATCCAGGTCCCCAGCAGCCCTTCCCAGTGCTGCCAGCAGAGCTACCGCCACAGGGGCATCTGATGGGAACCTGCGGGGATCCTGATGGGCACTGGGCAGGCAGAGCCAGTGGCAGGGCCTGAGCTTGCAGCCCCATCCCATCCACACATAGTGGAAATTTATTAACTTCAACCTGTCTCTGTGCTGTCTTGAAACCCAGCCCTTTCCCTTTTCCTTTCCCTTTCCTTTTCCACCTGCACACAGGAGGACACAAAAAAAGAGCTGCAATGACAACAAAGGAACACAATGGTGCACATGAGGAGCAATCCCTCCTGGGGCTTTTGAAAGCACTCCAGGGAAATCGGCCCCAGCAGTGGATTTCCCCTGTCACCCTCACAGATGCTGGTGGCCACGTAGCTCTGGGGCAGCTCAAACTGGGAGCAAGATGGGGAAGGAGCATTGCCTTAAATCCTCCTCGCCGTGTGTGCCCAGCCCATGGGCGCGCAGCGGTTGCTGCTGCGCGCATGGGGCGCGGCCGCCCCGAGTGTTTGCGGAGACATCGTGAAGTAAGGAGAAGCAGCCCGGGTCCTTGAGTGAGAAAACGCTTCCAGGACTGCAAAGCAGCAAACCTGAGGTTCACGAGGGAGGGAGAGGAAACAGTGCAGGAAGATGATGAGCAATACAGGAAAGTAACGTGAAACACATGGAAATGGAGTATTTTCAGCTGCAATGTACAGTACTGACCATCCTACTTCCAAATAATATTGCACAATTAGAGATAATTCACAGCAAACTGCCAGGAATGATCAGGGATACGGAAAATCTCTTGTATGATCAGACTGAAAGATATTTTTTTCTAATCTTAACTAGGCAATAAATAAGAGGAGACATAACAACAGTGATAAGATAATGAACAACCTACAGGGGGTAGATCAGCTGCTTCTGGGCCATCTCATAACACAAGTACCTGGGCATCCTCCATGAAATTAAAAGGTGATGCATTTGAAACCAATCAGGGGAATTTCTTTCCACAAATGCAAATTAAACCTGGGGACTCCTTGACACTGAACACGCCAAGCAGAGGAGCACAGACAGATGCAAAAATGCAGTGGACAGTTCTGGTAATACTAAAATAATATTTTAAAAATCCAGAATTATAGTTGTTTACGACAACTATTTTAAAAACCCAACAAAATACCTCATACAAATTATGGCTTAATTCACTTTCTAATTATAGGGAATCACGATGAAAATCAGCTCCTTCCTCTCTGCAGCCCTGCAGCTCCCCAGGAAGGCTCACACTACACACACCAAGCTGGTTGTAGATTTTACTCTTTTAAATGCCCTGGTGTTTTCCTCTTCACTACAGAGCAAACGCTCTGGATGAAAACCCAGACAGCTTAGGTCCTGGGCTCAGCATCCCAGGAAATGGAATCCACATGAGAAAACATCCCTTTAACTGTCTTTTGATTAAAGCTTGTCACAAAGCGTTTTCTCTCTTTTTTGTGTGCAAAATAAATCCATCCCAGTCCATTTCCAAAAAGAATTGTTTGACTCAGTTTAATCAAAAATAAAAAACTTAAAAAAAAAAACCTGCTTTCAAAAATTAGCTGGTTTTCATGTTAAAGGTCCAAGATTTTCAATCAAGACAGATATTTAGGTGAAAAATTCCATTTCCTCACTACATCATTTTTAGCTGAGAAAAAAGGGCGAGTGTAGCTTTTTTCAAACATCTTTTGTTCCTCAGCATAATCAGAGAATCCCAGAATGGTTTGGGTTGCAAGGGACCTCAAAGCCCATCCAGTCCCACCCCCTGCCATGGGCTGGGACACCTTCCATTATCCCTAGGTGCTCCAAGCCCCGTCCAACCTGGCCTTGGACACTTCCAGGGATGGGGCAGCCACTCTTCTTGGGATAATTAATTAGCTTTATATTCTTTGTCCCCTGGGTGCAGCATGGGATGGCCTTGGGCCTGATCACTGCTCGGGAACAAGCTGTGGGAAGGGGAACCATGTGCATCCATGGGGATGGAACACCTGGAAAAGCACCTCCACACTGGAATTCAGTCAGAGCTTTACACAGAGAAATACACAAGAAAAGCCAGGCAAGAGGTAAAACCTACACCCATCACTTGCCTGATGGTCTGCACTCCCATTTTTGCATCAGTTGCTGGAATTCCATGAAGTGTTTTTTTTCCAGGGAATGCAGTTCTTTAGCCCCAAAAAAGCGATACATATATGAATAGTTGGGTAAAGCTGCATTTGTGTTTAAAGGAGAAGAGGATCAAAGAAAGGCAGTGCCAAAGAAGGCAACAGCTACAACCAGATTAGGCTGCAAACACCTTTAACTCTTCTTTTATTACTGCACCTGTTAGATTCATTTTGAATGATTTTTAACCTTATAATTTTGTATTTTAAGTCTCTAATAAATCACATTTACCTCCCTTGGGTGACGTGTTTTGATATCTGGTTATTTATTCATTTTAGTGACTCAGTGGTTGTGCAGCAAGGGAGGAGCTCACTGGGGGCACCGGCACTGACACAGGAGCAGCTGGCACAATCTAACAGGAGCTCAGAGTCTCCTGGCCACTGAATTCCACTTCTCTTTTTCTTTTTAGATGTGGTAGGAGCTCAGTTGATGCCTCCTAGTTCCTTCCAATCATTGTGTGTGATTCCCACGATCTCCTAAAGCTGAGGAGTTTAGTCCTCACTCAAACAGGTCCACATGACCATAGAGTGAAAATCATGGGCTGATGTCGTGTTTAGTGTTTGTGGGGAAAACCTCACAGCCCACTGGACTGCCCTGAAAATAGGGCACGTGTCAGCACAAGCTTTTCAGGACACCAAACCCTCGACTGCAGTTCCATGTTTTATTCTGGATGTGCTCTGAGGACACAGCAAACCAATCCACCACAAATGTCACAGCTTTCCAACAGTACGCATCCAAAAAGGCTCCTTAAATGCAGGAAAACCAGTCTATAATTACATAATAGAGCAGATGCACTGCAAGTTTTCTTTTTTGTTGCTTTTTAGATTTTTCAAAGGCAACGGGACAGCACTGTGCTAAAAAGCAATAAAGCACGGGTAATTTAATATGAAATTACATCCATATTGAAAAGTTTACATGAAGTTGAGAGCAGGTAGAGGTCAGGTTTGCAGTGGGACTGTCTTTAATTGTGGCCATCAGGTTTAGCAATCCAGATCTCTGGATCAAAGACAAATAGAAGGCGTTTCCTCACCACTGACTAGTGAAAGCCGACAGTCAGCACAGCACTATCTTGCACCAAAAGGTCATAAAAATGATTATCTGAGGGGGAACATGTCTCGCTGTTCAACACACACCTTCACAAAGGCACCGGGGGTTTTTCTAGCAGATTTTTCAGCAATTAGGAGCATAAATTAAAAATTTTACTATCAGTTTTCAGATGCAAAGGGGTTTTCTTGTACTCTAAAATATGTTTCATCTCTGTGTAGGTCTTTTTTAACATTTTTCAGTTGCTTTCAATCACCCTCTCAGCCCAGTGAAACAATTCCTCCCTCCTTAGGGAAGAGATGTGAGCTGAGACACTGTTTCCTTTCTAAGGTGGGGGAAAAAGAAAAGGAAAAAAAAATCAAATGAGGAGTAAATTATCAGCAAATCAGATAGAAACAAGCTCCCCAGATCTGCAGATCCATTGTACAAATGAAGCAATTTCATCTCAGCTCGCTCTGGGGGTGGGATTTTAAGTGGCCAAGGGGGACTGGAGCGGGATGCTGGCAGCCGAAGCATCACAACATTTGCATGCACAGACCACTCAAATCTGCACCAGGAGACTACTTGTGAGAATCCATCTTTTTTCACTTAACAAGATACAAAATATAAAACACATTTGCCTCTTATTAAGCCTCTCTTGTAAGTGGTTCCAGGTCCACCATTTTTAAAGAGGGGGAGAGGGGAGCCTGGATACTCTCTTGGGAATTTCACGGGAGTGACTGGAGATGAGGTACAGGCTGGAAGCCTTTATTACTCTTTCTTTTTTTTTTTTTACTTTTTTTTTCCTTGTCTCTAAAAGCACAGAAGGAATAACATTTTAAATCATTAGCATTTACTTTAAGTAGCACTTTCTCCAACTCAGCTTCCCTTCCTGGCCCTCACCCTGCTTGCACGGAGGAGCTGCCCCAATGGAATTGCCTTCTGGTTTTGGAAGGCAGAAGGTGCTTTTTTTAAAACTCTGGCCTCCAAACTGAGGCAGCTGTGAAAGAAACCTTAATCTTGTTTTTCTTTAAAGTGTACTGAGAACAGGGCTCTTGTGTTTATTAGCACCCAGACCTGCAAAGCATTTTGCCTCTTAGACTTCCTTTAGTGCTTTTGGAGGGGTTTCTGGTTTGGTTTAAAAATAAACCAACACAAAAGCAACACCAATCTCTGCAAAAAACCAAGGATTTTTAGCAGCCTAAACCCAATTCACAGTCCTATGTCACACATTCCATAGCATTTTCATCGTTTCTATGCTTGTTAAATATTAGATGCAATATTAAAATATTGAAGAGAAAAAAGGAGGCTGGTGGCAACTGCTTGAATTTACAACTCAGACAAAGCGATCAGCGTGGTGAGTTATGAAAGGAGTTGTGGATCCTGCAGTTTTGAGCATGTTACAGAACACAGTTATGAAATATCCCTCATTCAGTGTTCAAAAAGGAAGGAAAAACAAGTGGCTTCTTTACCTAGAAATTAGGTGTTAATGAGAGCTCTTCAGAGATAAAAATAGTCTAATTTTCACTGCAAAACAGACTATGTGTTCTCCCTTGCCATTTGCCTGGGAGGAAACGTGGGCACAGGTGCTTTGTCTTGAAAATTGAGGATTTCTAAGAAAATGGCCTGTGTTTCAGGAACAGGGCAAGCACTGACCTTCATTTCCACATAAAGGAGGATGCAGAACTTCTGCTAGAAAACAGCAAAAGGGATGTTAAACAGAGCATTTGTTGGAAGAGAAAAAACACCCAAAACCTCATTTCTACTGCATTTGGAATCTAAACCCTTTGGATATTTCCAATGCATCTTTCCCAAGTCCAGTAGTTGCCACGTTTCCCCTAAATCTCCTGGATTTGCTACTAAAGCACGTATTGAACAACCCCTTGTGTGGTGAAAAGTTCAATAAGCAGGTTCAGTCTCTAGAGCAGCTGTGCAGGAGGTTGAACACTGGGCCCACCCACGACTTGGGGGAGCCCAGGAGGTGGATGCATGGCTCAGGTCACAAGAAGCATCAGCACCACAAGGTCGTCATGGTGAGGGGCCTGGCAAGGCTCTCAGGTCCCAGCTGAGCCCCTTGGCAGGGTGGTGGCACTCCTGGGCCAGTCTCAGAGAGGCAGAGTCAGACAACAATGGCTGCGAGCGAAGCACAACATCTGTTGGCCACTGCTGACAGCGGGAGAGGACCAGGGGACCAAGGCGACGTGTATCTCACCACCTCAGTACGCACATTCACCTCACAACACTTGGCCATCTCGGCTACCCTGCAGCCAAAGAGGACACTCACTTTTGGACTCCATGCTTCTCAAACACACTCCACACCATTCCCTATCACCACCACCAAACCCTCTTCCAACAACTGTCCCTGGGCTGACACTGGGGTGGGATGGGAGGAAAGCCCAGCTCTGACCTTCTCAGCAACAGCCAGAGCTCAAGAGGTCCCTGCTGAAAGGTGGTATCCACATCTGCTCAGTGAAGGGACCTCCCAGGCACTCCCAAGGAAGGGTTGGTTTCCTTAATTGTTACACCAGGTCAGAAGATTTAAGAGAGGTGAAGCCAGGTATTAATCACTGCTTCTGGTGGGACATTTCACCTTCTCTCTTTGTAGGTTTTGTGGTCTCTGTTAAGGAAATTTCTCAGTCAAACCACTTCCAAGACTCCTGAACAGTCACACTGCCAAGACCAGAGACTTTTACTGCTGGACTGAAGCCCCTCCATAGTGGTGGCTCCAGTGACCTGATGAGTCCCACTTGATCTTAATGAAAGTGGTAACTAATGGATAAAGGAACAGACTCCAAAGAACTTGGCTGCCCAACAACTCTCTCTCATGTGTTATCCTCAAAAGTGCCCAGGACCTGCTCTGTGATGTCACTAAATCATCAGTGTTGGAAGAAACCAATCCAGTCCTTCAAGACTACTCAGTCCTACATTTGTTGTGTGCTGGCACATCCACAGGTGTCCAAGGGTTTGGGGCAGGAGGACCCTGACCTGGGTGGAAGATAGAGAACTGAGGATTTAATCCCTTTGTACCTCAGTCACCTAATCCATAAAACAGGGATAATAACGCTTGCTAATCTCAGAAGGCTTTAACTGATTATTTGTTATGATTGTCAAGAACTTAGAAGGAAGGCTTTAATGACCTGAAAAGTCTATTAATTATTTTATCATCATTGCTGACAAATTGCATGATTTTCCTCCTTTACCACTGAGTCCTTTAGACTGGGAAGGTTCAAGGTGATCTTTGTGTCTTCCTGCTTGATCATCCCTAGGCCACAATCCAGCTGAAGTCTTGGGGGATTTATTACAGAGAAGCAGATCTTTATGGGTAAACTCTTCAGCCCAAGGTTTCTGTCTTTCTGTTTATCTCATTGTACAGAGAAAGAATGAAAACAACCTGGCAGAGCCCAACACTGGTTAAGGACAATGAGTGAGATGGTGCTGCACTAAAACAGGTACAGTGAGGAGAGTGCAAAGTCAAGCAGTGGAGATCCCACCACATCCCCAAGGGAATCTTAATGAGGCACTGCCATAAAAACCTATGGCTGTTTGTCACTGCTAACACCATGACAACTGCATGTTTAATAATATAATGTATGGAATAATATTCAAACCATGTGTTTGTCTACACATGAGTTCACTGATATGTTTTCTTTAACTCACTTGACCCAAACATCAGTGTAACCCACTGTAATAATGTTCATCGTTTATGCTCAAAGTCTCGTTAAAGCAGCCATCAGGAAAATTCCCTGTCCAAGTTATAGACAGTCTGAGACAAAGAGTTCACCAGCTTTTTTGGGAACTTCTTCCAGTGGCTAACTGGTATTAACACATCTGTGTCATATTCCCTGTTGGACTTTGGTGATTAGAAGCTGAGCTCACTCCACAAAAAGGGCTGACTTGTCTGAAGTGTTTTAGGTGGTTCCTTGCATTCCTATTTTTTGCATTTTTTAGACCCAGAGAATGAGCAAATGTTGCTCGTCAGCAAAGCCAATGTGGGGCAGGACAATTCTGACGCTCTAGAGTAAAGATTTTTCGTAGAATCACAGAATCACAGAATGATTTACGAAGGAAGGAACCTTGAAGCCCATTCCATCCCACCCCTGCCATGCGTAGGGACACCTTCCACTATCCCAGGCTGCTCCAAGTCCCAATCAACCTGGCCTTGGACACTTGCAGGGATGGGGCAGCCACAGCTTCTCTGGGCACCCTGTGCCAGGGCCTCCCCACCCTCTCAGGGAAGAATTTTTGCACGATTCTGCAAGTATTTTGTCAAACCTAAAAGATTAACTTGTCTAATATCAGTAAGGAGAGATATTTCATGGCTGGTGTGTTAGGAGGAGGCACATCCTGAATTACCTAAATTCACATTTCATCTTTTTACCTCACAAGTCAAACTTCTCAGAGCAATGGCCAGACAGCCGAGTGAAATGGTGCCAGATCACAAAGGGAACACACTGGGATGGGGGCCGGCATTTTTATCAGTGCACAGTAGCCACGTGCATGGTTAACCAAGGATAACCACGTGCATGGATAACCACGTGCATTTATAACCATGTACATAGATAACCATGGATAACCACGTGCATGGATAACCACAGAAGGCTGTGGGCAGGCAGGAGAAGAGCTCATTTTGTTATGGCCTCAGGACACTGAGCTAGAATCAGTCTAACAGGAAGGTGAAAGTTATTGAGCGACAAGCTTTCTCTCAGATGGTTTTCTCTTCAGAAGTTTACTTCACCTTCCAAATTAAATTTTTTGGTAATATTCAATACCTTTAAAAAAAAAACCAAACCAAACCAAACCAAACCCAAAAAAAAAAAAAAAAAAAAAAAAAAAAAACAAAAAAAAACCAAGCCAAAACAAAACAAAAAAAAACCAAAACCAAAAAAATTTAACTTGTAGCACTGTGTCCACAGTTATTTATTACCTGCCTTGTGGTCTGAACAAATATGATTTTGTTATTCTATGTTGTCAATAGAAAAAGCACATATGGTTTTGGTTGACAAAATTATGATAAAATTCACTGTATCCTAAAAAATGATTGAAAAGTTTGCAGATGGTTTCTGGGCATACTAGGGAGGGGGAGGATTGAATTTCAACAAAAGACGTGCCAAATTTTTTTCCCTTACTGTTCACCCTGTTTCCACATCCCAGCTTTTTCCTTATTAGATATGAGGGTAAAGCAGGTATCCAGCCCAGAACTCATCTGTTTCTCTTTAGCTTTTGGCATTCCATCACACTTGGTCATGTTCACATGATGTTATACCCAGGTCCCTTCACAGATAAACATGAAATGACATCATAAGTCTCAAGTCATAAACAGCAAAACCCAATTATGGTAATCTAAAGAATTTTGCACACCAAAAATTTCATGTTTGATGAACGTTCCTGATCTGAGGGTTTTCAGTTAATCTGAATCTTGTGAATCTTGTGAGGGGTTTTTTGGTGTTTTTTTTTATTTGGTTGGTTGGTTGGTTTGTTGGTTGGTTTGGTTTGTTTGTTTAAACTAAGTTCTGTTCTTCTCAGTTCTTTTACTCCCTAAGGTACAAAAAACTGGGGAGAGGGCCAGAACTGCCAACCCAGATCAGCGATTATCTTGTTTGGTTTGAACTGATAACCCCTTTCCCTCAGCACTGTTCATACGGGCAAGGCAAGCCTTCCATGGGCTTTGCTGCAGCTGCTTGCAGAGCTTTTGCACATTCTGTAAAACAAAAGACCCGTGCAAGCTCTGCTTTGTGCATTTCATCTCCAAAGCATCTGTACAAAGAGATTTCACCTGTTATTGCAGAAACACATCTTCCTTCTACTTTGTCTTTCTGGGGAAAATACTTATTTAACTTTCTGCTTGTCCCTAGAGGCTGCAGTGACTGGGGGCCCTGTGAACATGCTGGCTGGGTGGGCTGGGAGCGAGACAGACCCCTCCGGTGCTGAAGGCAGAAGAGCCTGGCAACAGCAGGCCGGAGGTCTTGAATTAATCTCCATGCACTGGGACCAACCTGCTCTGTGAAAACAACTGGTAGGGAGCACCTCTCACTTTCTCACGCTTTCCAGTAATTTGGGAACAGACTTCAACCTGTCATGGCCATTTTTCTCTCCGTGACACTCATGATAGTTGATGATCTGCTACATCAACACCTCTAACAGCCGTTACTGTGGTGTGCACGCTCCACATGGTGATCAGTGGGGGCTGGAGGAACCTAACCTGGGCAGGAGGGTCTGCTTTCCCCAGGAGAGAGTGGAGGGATGGTGTCCTCACTGTGTCTGAACAAGAGGTGAGCTCTGAAGTCCATCTCTGCTCTTTCTTTTGAGCCACATTAGTGACGGATAACCCAGAACACTCGGAATTTATTCAACTTCCCAGAATATTTCCACCTCTGCCAAACCTGTCAGTGGCCTTCAGCGGCTGTCATCCCGCCTGCCCAGGATGTCTGGGGAGCAGCAAGCCAGTCTGGAACAGATGGATAATTATTGAGGGGAGAACATCTGGAAGGTGTCACTGGAGTGTTAGTAGCTCTCTCTGTCTGTGAGCTATGCCCAAACATGTCGATAAGTTTCCCAACATGGAATTCATTTTTTTCTAACAGGATACATGTGGAAGTTCATGTTTCAGCAGTGGCCAGAAGTGGCTTTTTTCCTCTTCAAAAAGATTTGTGACCTCTTCTTCAGGCTACTGTAATGTGATTTATTCAGGTCTCCTCTCAGAGAGCACTCAGGGGGCCCAGTGGAACAGAAGACAGGAGCACATGCTCCCAGCTCCCAGTTACTGAGAGCTGTGCTCCATGACCTGCACCCTCTGCCCATGAGCGCAATGACGCTGGCACAGGGATGGTCCATGCCAGGGATCGTGTGTCTGGAGCTGCCAGGATATGCAGGGCTGGCCAAGCTGGGTAAGGACAGCAAAATTCCATGTGCAGAGCAAGTGTGGGAGTGCAGGACACAAGAGAGAGATGTTTCCTGTTCCACATCTGCACCCAGTAGCTGCAGTCAGCTCTGGGCACTCTCTGTGCTCCATAAACATCTGGGACATAAAGGAAGACAGGACATGTGCCTGATACAGCATCAACCACAGAAACACAAGTGTACAACAGTGCCTGTGCCTCCTTCCTAGAGTCACTTTGATGCTGGAGGGGATCCCTGGGACAGGGAGGGTTACAGCCCAGCACCTGGAAACGTCCACACTCACCCAGCCATACCTGTTCAGTCCAAAGGTCCCTGCCCTATAGGGGACACATCTTCTCTATAGGCAATTACTGCACTGTGCAAAGGAAAGATTTTGCAAAGCCTTGAGCAGTGACCAAGACGAGAGATGCTCCCCATGCCCACACTGCTTCCAGCAGAGAACCAAATCTTATCTAAAACTATTTTCTCATTCAGCATGTCTCCAAGCACATATTAAAATAATCAGTTTAACGATCACAATGACCCAGACAAACACAGCAGCTGGAAGATCCATAGCAACAACTCAAACTACATCCTTGCAGAACACAGCATGTCACGTGGCTTTTCCAACATCACACCTCTAAAGGTACTTTCTCAAAGCAACCATGGGAACAGCTTGGACACAGAGTAACACACTTTTATGCCTTATCTGAGCTGCCAGCCTCTGTCCAAGACCCTAAGTGGCAGGGTCAGCATTCTGCATCACTGCAAGTCCTTGGCATGATGCTTAAACCTGAAACCCACCAGTTCAGAGGGAAGAATTCTACCCAATAAACCTTCCTGACATGTAATAAAATAACACATTTATTTACTTGCTTGAACCCACCAATATGCTGTTCATTTTGGTGATTGATAGAATTGGGTTATAATAAGCATACTTTATTATTGAAAAATTTAATTTAAGGTTTAAACATAAAACAAATGGTATTTTCAAATCTATTTTAATGGAGACTATCAAAACCATTCCATTGCCATAAGGGAAAAATTCTGTCTCCATATCTGTTATGTATATATGCATAAAATCTTCAGCCTACAAGTCAAAGTCGCCTGTCCTTCTATCAATCCATCATTTTGAAAATAGAATACAGAAAGCCTTATTTTTTCACTTAATTTTCATTAGATTCTTGAGGGAATTAAAATAACACAATAATGGGCAAATGCTGCCACTACAAATCCAAATGACAGCAATGAATCTACTTATGGACGGAATCTGGCCAAAACTTCAGCTTAGAGTGCCAAGTACAGAGCAGACACCCATAAAAGTACACTTAGAGCTTCACTGTGTCAGGTAGGTAAATAATCTGCTTCAAATCCAGACAGGAATATGCATTCCTCTAATGGCTGGTGTTGCCTGGTACTCACAGTGATGAACGCACCACATCCATCCTCGTCCAAGATTTCCCTGCCCAGCTGTCAGCTGGGCAATCTTCACAAGCACTGTGCCAAAGGGCCCAGTCCAGCAACCTGTCAGGACACATCTGGCCTTCCAGCAGGACTGGAGAGGCACCAGGTGTGTGTGAGGTAACTCTCCCTTTCTTTGTGCACCACGTGCCATTCACCTCTCCCCACAGACACACTTGGAAAGATATTTGACAATATATTGAGAGAAGACCTTCATAAAGCTTTTCCCTGGCACCTTCCAGAGACCTCTCCATGGCCAGTGAAGACATCACCTTTCCCATCTTTAAAATAAAAAATTGCAAAAAGATATTGTCATGTCAGGAGAAAATCCTGAGCCCCTTCCCTTGTCCTTCCCCTCCCTTGTCCTTCCCCGTGGCTGCAGGTGCCTTCTGTGTGACACAGGTTTTTCAGGATGGTCTTTCAGCCCCATCCTCTCAGCTGCGTGGTTGGAAGATACCTCCGCTCATATGGTGGCCCCTGAAAGGCTCCCCTGCAGCCCCAGCCAGGGCCACACGCTGAGCTAAAAGCACTCAGGGCACCACAGCTCAGCAAAGCACATACCCGGGGTCAGGAAAAACAGATCCCCACCCACAGCTGGCTATGCTGGCCCCACTCTCCTCAAACCCCTGCTCTGTTCCTGTTGTTTACTTGTGGACATAGGTAAAACATGGTTTAAATTTGAATACATTTAAGTAAAATGCCATGTGGCTGCCAGCCTGTTGTTGATAAGTAAGTTCAGCTTCAGCTGCATGCTGAAGGTGGGAGGAATGTTCTCCTTCACATTTTCCTTACATTTTCTTAAAACACCTCAAACCACAGCACCACATGAAAAGCACAAGGTGTTGACTGGATTCTTTTTTGGTAATTTTTGAATTACTTAAATGGTGGTCTATATTTTAATGGGGTTTTCCCACTGCCGTGATAAGTCAACAGCTTTACCACCTCAACAGGTCAGACTTTTGGTACATTTTGCCTTGCTGCAGGAAAGAAATTTATCTTTTGCAATGACTTATTCTTTCCCTGGATGTTCTTTTGATGCAGGTCTATTGTTTCAGGGGAAAACAAATGTATTCCTTTAGCAGGTTTGTGCCTTCAGTGGAATTTGTCTAAGAAGGTTCCACTGCACAAACACAAAAAGCCCTAATAGATGCAGGCTGGGGCTGCCGCACGCCGGCACATGTCAGGTTTGATGACTGATGGTACTTACACAGATTTACACAACAAAAAGTACATTAAAAGGACGTTAAGATTGTGAGCCAATGTCACAAAAGCATGGAAATTCACATTTCAGGATTTAAACTTCCAATATTGACACGGAATGCTGAATATTAAAACGGGCTCCCATTAGAGTGAAGGCACTGAATAATTTTTAATCTAGACTATTAATTTCCTGAAATTTGTTGTTCTCTCTGCCTCTTAAGGCTTTCACATTTTTAATTAACTTTTTGTTGTGTCCTTGTCTTGTAATTTCTGAGTTGCTTCTCCAGTATAATTACATAATATATGCAGCACGTGTGATAGCTTAATTGGAAATGTTAACCACAATATGCACGGAAATCATAAAAAGCTTCACGAAATTCTGAGAGTAAATGTTTCTACAGCTTTAGCAAGTTTATAAATGGTTGCTTCCAGTATTATTCTCTCATAAAAACAATTACACCTAATGCCAGCCCAACCTGGAGTAGAATTAGGAATAAGGAGAAGAATAATTAGTACCTACAGAATCCCTATCACCACAATGTTATTGGTTTCAGGTGGAAAAACAGATTTAGGCACAGGCAGCCAACATTAACCCCCCTCTCTTTGATCCCCTGACCCCCTCCCCCCTCAGGTCTGGTGTTATTCCTACAAACCCCTTTTGGATCCAAAGCTTTCAGATGTTGAATTGCTCTTAGGAGATGGGGAGCACTAAAATAAATGGGAACTGAAGGTGCTTAGAAACGTGTGCAGCCTGAAGAATGCGAAGCTAAAAATAGGAAAGTAAATTGTATTTTGGTATTTTTTTGTAGCATTCAAAAAGATTACTCCCAAGTTTATGCCAGGTCTTATCCTACTGTCAGTTCTCTCAGGCTATTTTACAAGACTTCCGAGGAAAAGCGTGAGCAAACCCAACGTGCTGTAACTTTAACTCGCAGCCTTGCTGCAGGAATATGCAAGTTAAACCAGTGGATAAAAAACTCCCCCCACAATGACTACTTGCTCTGCTCTGGAAAGGGTCTGGGACAGAGGGAGGGAGAGGAGGACAGGGAGGAAAGCAGAGCACAGTGAGATAAAGCAGAAACTGCTATTTTGAATAGAATTTTTGTTTGCTAAGTCCATTTCTATCCCTCCAGAAGTGAGGCTCCATCTTAAAGCATGCTGCAGCCATTTTACCTTCACCAAGAATGAACAGAAAATAGGATTCTTCCTCAAATAACCCAGAATATTGGCTCATGGGCTGATGGGAGATAAGCAATGGCTAAAGGATGATTAGGGCTGGAAGCAATTAAAAAGAGGAATTTTCTTAATATCTCAAGACAACTCTGTAACTCCAAGGCCAAAGGAGCTGCCTCTTTCCAAAAGTGCTCCCACATTGCAGTGTTAAACTGGGATTGCAATTCATAGCTCTTACACCTGTTATTTCAAAATACTATCGTTTATTGGGTTCCATATTTGTTGAATTTGCTTTCCTGCCTGCAGCAGCTTCACTTCAGATGAGTACAAACAGTGTCTCCCGTTCCCTTCCAAAGGCAGTGCCTGGGAGCCTGCCATACTGTCAGGGCACTGAGCAGCAACACCAAACACAGACTCCAGCATGGGAGAGAGAACAGGGAGGCAACACATAGAAAGAACACAGCCTGGGGGAAATGCCTCAGTGGTCAGCAGCAGAGTGGCAGAGGTGGGACAGCGTGTAGAGTATGAAACACGTCTTGCAGAGAAATGTGTCTGTAATGCAGGACATGCCAGAAGCTCTCCAAGGCATCAATAAAAGAACCTGCACCAAGCACATGCTGCCCCCACAGAGGACATTGCTGGCGCAGGTTCCTCCTGACATTGGCCTTGGTGAGGGCTTGGTGAGGCGTTTTCCAGAGCCTGAGGAAAAGCATGTATACTCATTTATCTGTTCCCTGAGTGGATAATGAATGGACAAGTCTGATGTGCTCCAGAAAGTCTCAGGTTCTGAGAGTGGCAGGGAGCGCACCAGAGATAAGGCTGTTGGTGAAACAATGGGCCTTTCTGGCCATATGTCATGTCCATAGATCAAAGTCCACTCTTCCTTTTCAGACACTCTAAAACTGGGGTTTGAGAATCAGGAGAAGACAATTTCTACTGAAGAGAGTTGTCTAAGAAGTATGTCAGGTGGCTGAGCATTTTTCTCCAACCAGAATGTAAAAAGAACACAGGTTATTAGAAGGAATTGTTTTCTTCCTCATAGACAAAACCACACACACTGAAATTTGGACACCAGGTAATCCAAGATGTGACAGAAGAGTCAAACACTCCAACTAGACTGTCTCACCACTGTGCGGCCTTGTTTACTTGCAAGCAATCTGGGAATGCTGACCTGAGCAGCTCCCAGAGCTGAAGCCACTAAAGGGTTGAAATTTGCGGTTATCCTAAGAAACTGATTTCTGCCTCCACTCTGACTAAAGCCAGTGTTACCTGAGCAGTGGCAAGGGCTCATCATACGGAGCTTCAGCAGAAGACCACGATCAGTAACACTAAAAACCATGCTGTAGATGACAAAGTGTTACGGCAGAGCACAACGGCGTCTCCCAAGTGTCCCCACGTTGCCCAGCCCTGAGTTTGGCTCCTTTCCCACACCACCTCCATGCCCCAGCCAGCAGACACCAAGTCGTCCTCCCCTGCGAGGTTGAGAAGAGTACTTTATTCTTTCCAGGTGTCCTGCCCTGGTTTATTTATGGGCTCATTTTCTTCCCTAGTGTGAGAAACCCAAGCTTTTAGCCAGCTGGGAAGGATTGGCAAGATGCATTTGGAAGGGGAAAAAAATTAGTGGCACTTTTTTCTCTCCAACCTTTGCTCACCGTATCAGTGGGGAATTTTCCAGAGCCTCAGCATCTGCCCCACGAGCAACAATGCACAAAGGCACTGGGTGCTGAAACATGGTCACATCTGATAAACCTGGGCTCTGGCTTAGGATAAACCTCCCATGAGGAACACAAAGGAAGCCAGGTGGTATTTCTGTTCTCTAGGGCTTTGGTAAAATCACAGCAAACCCTACACAGCCCAGGACCCTCTCACAGGGCTGATAAAGCCACCTTCTCCTGTTCCCAAGCCAGTGTGGCAGAGATGAAGAGGAGAGGTTCCTTTGCAGCACCACATCACCCCAAAATGATGTCCAGCAGTTCCCAACAGCCCAGGAGCCCAGTAATCCTCCATCTGGATGAATCTCGTTTTTCAAATTGAAATGGCACAACAGAAAGAACCAGTTGTGCATCACCAGTGGCTCCTCCAGCTGTAAATTCACACCAGCAGCAGAGGGTCTTTTTTTTTGCTGAAAAAGGGACATAGAGAATGTGTTGCAGCAGAATCATGAAGCCCAGAATCCCTGCGGGACCAAACTAAGGTGAAGTTCAGTGGTGTTGGACAGAGCCCACAGGGCCTGTCCTCATCACTGAGCTCCTGCCCTTGGGCTCTTGGTCATCAGAAAGGTGATGTGGGAAACATGCCAGGAGTTCACTTTGGAAACAGAAGCATGCAGACCCTGGAGAAGTTGTTTCTTGAAAGAAAATTAATCTTGGGTTTATCAAAATGAAGTGTCAGATACCTTTATGCTGATGTGAGAGAGATCCTACCCTGCTTGGTTAATGGCAGGTTATTCTTTTTCCTACGCTGTCAACTATTGTTACTGATTGTTAATAGCATTAATATTTCCATCACTTAATTTATTTCATTAATCCCATTCAGGTTTACCATTCCCAGCATATGAACTGTAAATAGCAATAATAATGCCATCAAGGTTAATATCAGTGATGCTGAAGGGTATTATGTAAAACACAGGCTGTGAGCGGCAGCGAGACAGGCGCCTATAAAACCTGCCTGCGCTAGCGGGGGGTGGGTTAAACAAAGGTCTCGTGCAGATTTACGGAATTGCGTTATCTTCTGGAAGAGGTGAAGATTTAATACCCAAAGCCTCCTTTAAATTTCCTATAATGTTCCTTTCTATCCCCCAACTGTAAAAATACAGCCAGAGACATCCATAAGGAATGGCATTTTTAGCTTAAATTATTAAAAGTCTAATACTGGTTTCAGTTTGCTTCTAAAAGCAAAGGCAATGGCTACAGACAGTTTGTCCCCTTTTAAATCCTGACGTGCAGGTGTTGAGGTGACTCCAGACAGTGCAAGGAAAAGGTCTGCAAGAGAGCAAAGGACAAACAAAATAATGGATGTCCCCTGAAAGCCAAATGCCAGGTGGGAAGGGGGAGGCAGCGACCAGGGGACCCTGACAAGCAAGACACGCACTGTGCTGGCTGGGGGGGGAGGTTCTGGACACTGTTCCCAGACAATTCCACAACACTGCAAATGCAGGGCCCCCCTGAGCACATGGTTGACTGAGAGAAGCAGCGATCCCATCAGCACTACCATACCTGCAGTATTTATTACCTCACAAATAAAAATACATCTGTTACCTAAAGGCTTATCAGCAATTAAAAGGCTAGAATACTTCTACACAAATGACCATTCTCACAAGTGGAAGGCTCACGGCCCCGAGGGGACGTGGGTCCTACGTGTTCATCACCGTCATATCCAGGTAACCCAGCACGTCAGTGCCCCTTTTTCCATGGGGATCAAGGCCAGAAGCAGAGGGGAACCCCCCAGGGACATCCCTGTTACAGACACAGCAACCTCAGGAAATATTTGCTAATGTTGCTTTGGGGAAAAAAAAGGGGGTAAAAAGGATTCAAGAATGAGAATTTAAATCCTATAAGAATTTTGGGAGAATAAGGGTGCCACTGGTAAAGCGACCACTGAAAATAGGCTGAGGGGAAAGTGGAGAAAGTGCTCTGTTTGCTCCTCTGGGCAAATCCATTCTCTGGGATGGATTTCTGGAGATAAAGAACATGTTGGCTTCCTACACCTGGCCAGTGGGATTGAGTATTCACACCACTGGATTTGGGAGGAATTTGTAAAAGAGCCGGAGCTATAAAATACCTCTCTCCTCCGTTTTCATGGATACTGCTGCTGAGGGTGCGGGAGTCTGCCAGGGCAGGGAATGGAAAAGGACGTTTGCCATGGAGGACGGCTTCATCCTGTGTTGGGAAGTGGCCCGTCCACACAGACCCTCCTTTCTTTGTTACATCTGCCATGCCTTGAAGAATTAAATTANAGGGGAAGGATTCGAGGTAATTGCTTGCTTTTCTCATTGTTCTCAGCTGCCAAGCAGAGATTCATAGAGTGTCTGCAAAGATCTCTCTCTTTTTTCTTTTGCTTCTAATTCTTCACCCCCCCCTGAACCCCCATCTGTCCCGATCCCTATCCCTCCCCTTCCTCCTGCTTATTCCACCCTAGGAGGAAAAAAAAAAAGTAATTTGTCTGTTTTATTTATGATGCAATGAAGGTATGCTGAATGCATCGGGATAACCTGACACTGGTCAAACTATCTGTCAGCAAAGAAGAACTGCCTTCATACTCCAGCGAGTGCATAATTTAACCATTTCTCTCCCGGAGGCCAACGCCAGCCCATCCATTCCCAACACGAGGGTTTGTCACTGTTCCCTCCACGATCAAACCTGGGGTTGTTGGCAAAAATCAGCATTTGACATGTTTTCAATCAACCCTTTATCTTCTCATTTTCACTAGTCATATACAGATTGTCTGCATGTAATAAAACTTCTCCTTGGAAAAACAGAAAATTATTCGAGATATTCAGATGAAAGCCAGGTCCCAAAACAAGATGGAACACACAAATCTGCCAGCTAGGAAACCAATTCAGGATGGATTTAGGACCCAGATAGAGCCAGACAATTGGATGCTGAGTATGGGGAAGAAATAGTAATGCCTCAGGTCTGAGAGAAGTACAGCTAATCCTTTCCTCCTGATGCACAGGGAGCAATGGCTTCAGCTCGGGGAGAGAATGCAACCCATCCAGTGAGCAGGGTGAGAGGGAAACAGGAGCTAAAGGAGGGAGAAAGTCAGAGGGAAAAGAACAAAATATTAGCAAATAATATTCTGTAAGTTTTGAAATGTGAACCCACAATAAACAATTTTAAATAAATAAAATTAATTGCATAAGGTTTTGTTGGTTTGTTTTTTATTTTAAAAATTCCAACCAGGCAAAAATAATCCACACAAGCCCTGTTGAAATGGGATAGAGCAAGGAGGGGAAGGGAATTACTAGTTTCATCCCACCATTATAAATTAGTCCTGATATCTTTCCATGACTCCCAGAACAGCACGGGGGGAGCATGTGTGAGCACGCTGGCTGAGCCGGTGCCAAAGGGGCCATTTTCAGCACAGACTGTGCCGGTGATTCCCATCCCCACCAAGAGGACGGGGGATTCTCAGGCAGCTCCCAGTATCCCCACAGCTGTGCCGGGAGTGAGGGCAGCTCCTGGCACGAGATGGGAAAGGACAGGGCGAGTTTGAACAGATTTTTGATATCACCATAACCACGGCCCTCAGGATTCGGCCCTGGCCGTGTGTTCCTGCAGCAGGAAGCGCTGCCAGGCAGGACTGCCTGAGCCCTGGGCTGAGCACACCCACAGCATTCTGATGTTTAATAAACGATAGAAGAAAGTATAAAATAAATAAGAAGAGATTTTGCCCTCTAATGCGATGCATGCAAGAGGGATCAGGGCAGAACTCCAGGAAATGAGGGCTTTGACGAATAGCTGCTGCTCAGGATCTTATTTATTCCTGATACACCCCAGCCCTCGCCGCTACAATCAGGAAAAGATTTTATGAATGGGAATATCTGTACAAGAGGGAATGTAGCATGGAAGAGAGATAATAGGAAAGGTCAGGTGAAAGCCAAGAGGCGGCTCCTGAGCTGGGCAGTGACACCGCAGGACACCCCAGGGCCACTGTCCGGGGCCACTGTCTGGGGCTAGTCACCACCTCCCATAGCCAGGCTGCTCCCACAGATCTATTTGGGAAAGAAGGATTGCAGATTTCAATTCTGGGTTTACTCTGCATCTCTGAGAAACCAGCAACTGGAATTCATGTATATTTTCCTTTGTAAGATTATTTAGGAGTCAGTCCTTACAGCTATTTGTGCACTTATCTATCAATGTACAGGTATGAAACGCACATTAAGATAAAAACAAATACATTTGGCAAAATGTACAAATAAAGACATAATTTGTATATGGACACACATTAAGATAAAAACAAACACATTTGGCAAAATGTACAAATAAAGACATAATTTGTATATGGGGAAGCAATTTATAAAGGCTGAGATTCTGTAGGAGATCTATCAAAAATAGGCACATGGTGATGTTTCTCCTGTCATTCAGGAAATCCCACATCCACGCAAAAATTATGAATAACAGCGTTTTTCCATAAAAACTGCTCCCTAGTAATTAGTATATTTGGGAATAAAAAGTAAGTCCTTTTTACTTCCTTGTTCACCTGTATTTTTTCATTAGGAAATGAAGAAATACCATGAAATTACAAGCAGACACATCCTTTTCATTCACAACAATTTTAAATATTAAAATACAAGAAGAGGTCAACCTAGCAGGCACATATTTTATTGTCAAATCACAACTAAAATCAAAATTAGTTAAAACAATTTAATTTTGTTAAGGTACAACGAGACTGAAATATTCTGTGCCTGCTTTTAACTTGTACCAATTCTTAAGGTTGAGTCCTAAACCTGCAAACAGAACACCCGTATCTAGAACAGTTACATTAATGTAAAGGCGGGAGCCCCAGTCATCCTAATTCCAAACAGATTGAGTCACCTCCTTAAATCCCCAGGTAAAACCTACTGAAATAAAATTCTGAGTCTTTTCGACAGACAAGGAACGGCACCATTCTGAACGCTGATTTCTGTTCGGGATTTGGAAGTGTTCGTAATTTGTGTTTGCCGAACTAGCCGGGCTATTCCAGTGGGGAGATGGGATCGGCTTTCTGTCTGCCCGAGATTCCTACAGAAATCCGACAACCCTCCTCCATGAGCCCCTTGCTCAGTAACTGCTCTGCCATTTGGGGCTGCTCCTTTTTCACCTGACTTGGCTCCACGGAGCTCAAATCACACATTTAAAAATGGATTGGAACGTCCCGAAACAAAATTTGTTATTAACAATAATTCTCCCATCCCTCCTCCCCATAATACTGAGCACAGATATGCTGATAGGAGAGAATTTAACAAAAGCAGTAATATTTTAATCAGTGACTTAGAGCAAATGAAAATCATACTTCATAAAAATCATACTTTGTAAATTACGTTGGCTAAAACATGTTTTGTAAAAGAATCATCCTTGGTAAAATAAAAGAACTCTCATTCCATTAAAATGATCAATTTTTAAAAGAAAAGTAGAAACCATTTGTGGAGAAAATAAAAAAAAACCCCAAACACTAAAACAGGTAGCGAAAAGAAACTTTAAAAATAAATTCACAATTGTCATCAGGAATGTAAAAATTCTCTGGAATATCGATTTCTGTGACATCCAAACCTACATTTGCAGAGCTGGCTCTGAGGATATTTTTTGTTTATGCGCTCCTTTGCTGTAATAAAAGCAAATAATAAAATGCTAGTGCTATTTACTGGAACACATCCATGGGGGTTTTTCCACCTCAAATGAGTGACAGGCATAGACGGTGCCAGACCATTTCTACCCGGGTTTAAAATAACTCTAAACAATTTCTATAATCTGTTTTCAAGGGCAGCTTGTTGGTAATATGAGATTTTTTCCACAAACTCCAGAATACTTAATTCCTAAACTGTTTTATCGTTTGGCCGCCGAGTATTTCTCAGAATGTACTTCAGAGCCTCGCTTGGAGAGATCCCCATACTTCCCTAGCTGAGCTCTTTGTAAGTCTGTCCCTTTCCCATACAGAAGCACGGAAGAAGCACACGGAATAAAGGCTGCTTCCCAGCACTGTGACAGCCCACACTTGGAGCTGCAAACCAAAAACAATTCCTTGTATTTGCCCCACTCTGTTGGCTTTTCCCTTTCTGGGATGGTGCCTTAATTATGGCTTTTGCCTCTCTCATCTCCATTGCTATTAAATTTTAACCCAGACATGCAGCCTCTCCTTTTTCCACCCCTTTTATAACTCCTGTTACTGCAGCCCCTGGCCCCCTACGTCCCTCCAGCCTCTCGCTCCCCACACTGGTTTTTTTCCTCCTTAAATCTCAGGCTCTTCCCGCTGGCCTTGTGCACTACCAGGGAATCATTTGCTTTCATAATTTACATTTTTTTCTCTCCATCTCGCAGGCTTTGGCAGGGGATGCTGCTGGACGCAGCCTCGCTGCAGGTGCTGTTCGTGGATGGCGAGTGCCCTCTGCAGGAAAACACCCCCAGCCAGGAAAAACCCTTGGAAATTAGGGAAAACAGGAGCAAAGAACTCCTGCTTGATTATGATTTTGACTCCTTTCATTCTTACACAGACCATCAGCACTGCTGGTCCCTGAGCTGAACTTCCCCAATCTGCTCCATCACTCCCAGCCCCACGGCCACATCCCAGCCCATTCTTTATGGAACCAGATCCAAGAAGGGTTTTGCTTTCTCAGATAATGTTTTCTGGCAGGCTCTGAAATCTCTGCCACATTATTTCAGAGCACAGACACACCGGATTCCTGCTTTTGCTGCAGCAAAGCTGAGCAGGATGGATTTTTTATTAGTTTTTCCCAAAACATAAGCTCTTTAGGAAATTCCAAATCAAATCCTGCTCAGACCCCTGTCCAGAACAACGGCCATTGCTGTGGGTGCCCTGCTCACTCTCCTTCTTAAACAGCAAATTCTGATAAGGTTTTATATATATATATAT
>VZRX01001900.1:0-19168 GCA_013398075.1 Notiomystis cincta
ACCTTCCCTTCCCGCACCTTCCTGCACTTTCTCGCACCTTTTGTCTTTAAAAAAATGTCCCTTCTTTTGGTGTGTCTTTTTCCCATTGGCAAAGCTACACTTGAGCAGTGAAGAGGAAACTCGTACAAAAGAGTCGTGGCTCGTTACAATTACTTCCGGCAGCCTTAAGGCTGTGTTTTCTCGGGACACGTTGATGAGGGAAACGGCGCAGCCACTTAATTCGATTTACAATAATTAGACTTGTGAGTGTGAACACGTTTCACATCACAAGGTGTACGAGGACCCAAGCGCTCTGGTTTAAAATACCAATAGCTGTTCAAATTACAGAGTCTTTCACTGGGTTCATTAAGTCCTTAATCACACAAACTCCCAGGGTTTTAAGAGCCATTCTGTGTGGAAAACAAAGCTGAGTTTGAAGGACGTATGTTTCTCTGGTAAACTTCTCTGAACTCTCTTTACTTCGTAAAGAGGAAGTCATCAAACCAAATCAGGAGACAGAAAACAGGGGACAGGGTCATGCCCAAGGATTTTAAGGAATTTTAAGATAGTGGCTGTGAAGAAAATATACGACAAATCCAGGGAAACTCAGCTGAGACCTAGACTTTTATAACAAGGTGTGTAACTCCAGGCAAGGAAAGAGTCAAGGAATAAAATTTTTGCTGTTGACCTCACTGAGAGGATGATATTTGTATTATGGCTCCCAATGTTTATTTGCTTTTTGTCCAAGTCTCAGGTCCATTGGGGATGTTTTGTGGAAGGGAGCTCTCATCTCCTTCAAGGAGAGGAAGGGACTAACAGAATAGGATTGAGCAAGAGGATGGATCTGAACCTGAAGGAAGATGGTGCAGGTGCAAACCTTTCTACAAGAAACAGTTGGGCATGGCCAGTATCTACTCAGGAGGAGCCCCAAGGAAAGAAAGGCATTGACCCATGGGATATGCCAGGACCTGAGGATGGGCAGCTGAGAACACTCAAGGCAAATGTGGAGATCCAAGGGCTCACAAGACAGGGATCAGGAGTAGCAGCTATAATCCTCAGAAGTCTAGTGAGCCTGCAAGTGCTGTCTGTGTCCCTGACCCTTTCTGCCCCTCGACCCACACAGAGGTGGGGTCTCAGGTGGCAGCACCTGCTGCCTGTAACAGGGATGGGTCAAGGGTCAAATAAGTCAGGCCATGACAGCTATCCCAAGAGGTTCTCCATGGTTTGCACCTTTGTTCCTAATCCTACTTCATAGCAAAGCCACACCTTTACTAAAGACCCAGTTGAGTACACAGTGACTTTGAGGTTACAGTACAGGCCACCAGTCAAAAAAATATCCCTGGACCTACCACAGACCTGGTCTAGGACTTTGAGAGGTCTCCTGACCTCTTCATGACTCTGTTGACCCGTTTATAAATTGGAGAACAGTAGTATTTATCTCTCTGATGAAGTGATGTCATGAAGTAGAATTAAGGAATAGATATCAATTCTCCTGAGATCATGAGAGTACATACTTGGTGACAGTCTAGTTTTCTCTCTGGGTTCCTGAAGCCTTATGCAATTGCTCTGCCTGTCCATCCGCTTATCAGTTCCCTTACTAAAACCTGAGATCATTTTTTAATTCGTTATGATAACAAGAACTAGATATCTCCAAGAAAAATAATTAATTATTTGTAAGTTTCATGAAAATTAATGAAAATTAATTAATGAAAAGTGGGAAGAAAAGACCGAAATGACTACCCTCAAAATCTAGGAGCAATCCTTGGTCAGATAAGTTATGATGGGACTTTTTTCTGCATGGTCTGACCCAGCACAATCAGCCTGTATTTAGTGACCACCAGTTGTAACATGCACATTTTGGAACCAGTCACAGCACACAGCACCTTTTGCCAGCTGGTAGTTGCTAGAGTTAGAAGAGAGCCTGGAGGCATGGAGGGTATCGAGGGAAAATTATTATCTACAGGATATATGCAGGCTTTGGAAAGGGGAGCTGAGATCATAGGGGAAAAAAGAAAGTAAAAGACAGGAAAAAGAATGGGGCTGCTGCAGTGGAGGGGGGCTAGAGATAGCACAGAACAGAAGCTCCAGGGTTTGCAGGCTTTGTTAGCTCCCCACACAGAGAAATATTTGTTAATTGTTATTGGAACATCTGGTTTACTGTTTTAAATGTCTTAATTTCAAGAATTTACCAAATGACAGGAAACAAAACAGAAATGCGAAACAATTTTTTTTGTGACAACCAACATTTATTTCTGAAAAGACTCATTAATAAGGAAAGCTTCAGAAAGACATTTCAAAAATGTGTATTTAACTTAAGAGTCTAAAATATAGGAATAAAATCAGCTTCATCTTTGATACTGACATTTTACCGACAGCCTTGAAAACTTGTTCTAGCATAAATCTGAAAAACTCAACAGCGATTTTACAAGGAATCAAGGCATTGTAGCCGTGGGATCAGGTACTGCTCCTGCTTTGACAAGGAAAGATTTGGGATGTCAAACATTCTGCATGCTGCAATGCCTATCACATGCTCAAGTGATGTTCAGTCAGTGAGGAAAGGTATTAGCCAGCAGCCTTATAACTCTCTACCTCCCTTGGTATGTTGATTAAAAAGACCAGCATTGATGCTGTGTTCAAGGCAGTCTACTGGTATCTATATAAGAAGTGTTTGGTGTGAAAGTTGAACAGTACAGGAGATGAAGTGACAGTGGTAGTGGCTGGATGGCAAGATTTAGTTTTCATGATAGTAAATGGTGGTTTTGTCCAAGATCACAACTGGAAAAGGATTTGTGTGTATGTGGTCTTATAAATATTTTTCAATCATTATTACTAGATGTATAACTGAATTCTTAATGTGCATAATTGTCATATGCCAGATCTGGCAGAGAGGGGCTACCAAGTCAGAACTACCAAACCAACTGAGTTACTAGGAAGCTTGCTATGATGATCTGATAAACACAGATTAAATTGAATTTGGATAATCTAAACACCTATGAAAAGCTGAGTCTCCTATGCTCTCTTCACACACCTTTGTTCATTGCCTGATTCTAAGGCTACTCCTACCATGTCTCATCTTTTTTAACTTTTTCACTCAAATTCTCACAGGCTCTCCTAATCAAGAAAATTTATCTGGGAAGGTTACCAAAGAACAGAGACCTTCAGAGAATTCCTCTGTCTGGAATTTCTCTTCTTCAAACATTTAACCTCCTCCACATGTCCAGGAAAACACTCATTTCTAAAATACCCTATATCCTAGTCAAGAACAGGCTCTGCCTTCATCATTCAGTTAAGATCTACACAAGCCCTCTACTTGCATGGGCAAGTGCAAGGGCAGCTTTTTGCACAATTATTTCCATTCAGCCCTGCCAAGCAATGCAGCACTGCCATGCCCTGGAGAGATCTATGAAGGAACTTTTGTGTCATCGGGTCTTTCACATCTAAAAGCATTTCTATGCAGAAAAAAAAGGCCGGGGTGCACTGTTGGAGTAGTCTGGGGGAGTTTCCTCTCGCAGTGCTTATATGCTCTTTCTTTTGAAGTGACAGCTTCCAGGACTGTCATTCTAAGAAATTTGCAAAATAGTAATTAAAAGAAAAATGGGGGAAACCAGCAAATCAGTTACAAATACAATCCAAGGAGGTAAATTGGACTGTTTAAAATTGACCAATGAGTTTATCTTGAAATCCTGAGTGCCACAGAATGTGTGTGTGTGTTTATATATATATGTGTGTGCATTTGTGTACATATGTGGGCATATCTATGCACAAATACATAGAAGTTCTCGGGGGTTTAAAAGTATTTTTATATTGTCTATCAAGACTAGTTTTCCTTTCATATATTTAAGCTGAGTTTTTTAAGTTCATGAATCCAAGACACTCTCAGAAGTATCTGCATATGAACTTGAGCCAAGTCCTAAGGGAGACTTGTGTGGCATTTGCACACCCTGTTGACATTTAGAACAAAAGTCAAGCCCTGAAAACATAACAAAATTATGGGTTAGCTCTCTTTTCAGTGCCTGCATAAATTAGCAGGGGTGTCATCCTTGTCATTTAACACTATGGCTGCACCAGCGTAGAAATCCACATTAACAGCACTGACCCATGGGTCACTGAACATGGGTTCATGAAATGGGGAGCAGATTTTGCAATAGGCTGCAGTGACCTTCCTTCAGAAATCATAGCAGAGCTGCTGCAGCTACCATGCATTGTGGGCTTTTCAACCAGGAATCGGTGGTAATGGAGAGAAAGAAAATTTGCAAGACTGTTCTTCTGTGTAGGAGCACATATTTGCCCTTATTTATACTAATGGCCCAACCCCCTTCTTGGAGTTCTAGATCTCTGCTAAATGAAGGATGCAGTCTTCTAGCAATCTTAGCACTGATATAATATTTAATAAGTATATTCCTGATTTTAGTGGTCACAGAGAGCTTACACAAAGCCACCTGCCTTGTTAACAGTATTTCCTTCTTTCTGGAATTCTCTGTTCAAATTCAATGTGGATGATCTGGCAAGTTTGAAAGCATTCTAGCTTAAATAGGGGGGCCTGAAATTTTCAGCATCCTTGGTTAAAAAATGTACTTTTGAAAGGACTTGGCTCCAGCCCCTTTAGTTGTCCAAATTACATTTATAGTCACACTTGCCATCTACCTAACACAGATCTCAAGGCAGTTTTACAAATCACTGCTCTCCTCAGTTTACAAAGAAGTTAAGAAGACTTGAGTGCTCAGTAGCAGTTGTCCAGACCCCTGATCTGAAGAGTTATGCTCTGAACCACTGTGTCCCTGCAATGTTAGAAGCTAAATAGTCTGGAACAAAACTAAACAAAGCTATCTTGATTCAATCTGAATACTACTGTGGTAGATCTAAAGAAAAAAAAAATAAATGCAAGCAACTGATCCTATGGTTAGAGTGTCAGTAAGGACACTTTAATGCTATATATAAAGTGTATATATGGAGAATGTGTATATATAGTATTAAGGAGATTAGTGTATTTTATCTTTGGTCAATGCATAAAACTGTCTGAGTGTAATAGTAACTCTCAGCTGGGTTTACCTCTGCATAGACTGCTTACAAATCACTGCAAACATTTGTACAGAGCAAAACACAAGACACTGATGAACAGAAAAAAGCTGGACAGAGAGCCCCTTCTTCGCAGGGACACTCTGAAGAGAACTTTACACCTATTACTGTGTTAACCAAAATCCACAATCGTGATGAAGTAATATTTAGCTCCATTATAATTTTTGTAACTTGAGGTCTGACAGAGCCTTATAAAGCTGATGGTCAAATGCTGCAGTTCCTCTGAAAACACTCTTAGAGTGGGAAAAAAAATTGTGTTAAATATTTTAACAGAATAAGCCTTCTTTCTAGCACAGGATAGCACAGACCTGTGAAAGGTTCAGAAAACATTTATTATTTAACTTTTCTGGAGGAGGAAAACTGAGGTTCAGCAGTGCATTGTCTAAGGACTCAAACTCCACTGTGTCACTCTCTGTGCCGAGCCCTATGAGAGTTGCGGGAAGAGGCCATGGAGGCTGGAGCACCGCTCAAACTGCATTAACTGTTAGAGACCAGAATAGTTTCCACTTGCCAGTAAACCAAACATGCTATCTAATTTTGTATTATATCTTTACAAAAACACATTACATATTTTTGAGTTTGTTGAGGTGGTGGCTGTTTGTTTTGATTTATTTCTTTTATTATTTAATTTTATTTTCAAATTAGGGAAGAAATCTTTGGAAGCAAAATTAAGGTCAGTGTTTCCTCCCTCATCAGCCTCATGTCCCCATCTTTTCCCAGCAGGCTGATAGACTGGCTGTAGCCTTGCCAAACCACTCTGTCCTCAGCCAAATGTGACAGTCCCTGGAAAGCTCTTGGTCCAGATCTTGGTTTGCCTCAGGCCTCTCTCTCCATCACTGTCCTTGCTCAGGATCATCTCACTACAGGCAGCTCCTCTAATGAGAGGAAAAGGTATTTTCCTTTTCATTCCCTTTGTACAGGAAATCACCCTCAAAGCATATTCCCTTTCTAATTTTGTTTATACATCTGATTTTTTTTTTCTGGTAAAGGCACAATGGCAATGAGAAAGAATGCATGAAAAAGTAGGATGGAAATAATTTTAAAAGTCAGTTAGAGAGATATATATTTATCATATCCAGTACCATACCCTACCTGCAGGGACATTCATTGCCAGAGTACTTCATGAGGGTGGAGATAATCAGAAATAATACACAGAGACCAAATCCTGTTGGAAATAAAGCATCTCTAGAGTGACCAGTATGCTCATTCATTTAGTTATCTTCCCTTGCTTGAAGTAAGGAAATCAGAATTTTCAGATCAGAAGAATGAAAGAAGAGAATCTGTTGTTTCCCTATTCATTTAGAGAGCAGTCCTTTTAATATACTCTTAAACATTCTGGTTACATCTTTCTCTTTATTTTTATTTTTTCCCTTGATTTCCTTTATATTTTCCTTTTTTCCTATTCTCTCTCTTTTTTCTGTTTTTGCTTTCCCTTTCCATCTTTTTCTCTTTTTCTTTTTTTTTCCTCTTCTTTGTTTCTTTTTTTTTTTGTTTTGGTTTGGTTTGGTTTTTTTTTTTTTTTGTTTTTAAATATAAATGAAGAATTGCCTTTGGAGGTTGCCATTGATTTGACACAAAAGTGGAGACCTAAATTTTCACACTTTAGATTAAAATCTCAAAGATGTGAGTGGCCACTACAGACTAACCTCAGTTCTGTAATGTCTTTGGCTTCAGTGCAGCTGTATATGGGATAAATTTAGTAATTATTTTCCAATGGGAGTTAATAATCCTTATTTATTTATTTATTTTACATGACTGTCATAATGAAATTTCTCAGAATTCAAGCATGAGGCATTTAACTGGAGGGACAGTACTTAGATGATTATGTTCTTCCCTAATTTTTCCACTTATATTTGGTATTTTTTGTATGACAGCTTCTGTCTGTGTCAGAGATCTTTAGAAAGAATTCTGCCTTGACATCTAGGAATATCTTGATATACCATGGGTTTAGTGTCTCTTAGCTGTCTTTTTCCGTAGTCATAACAAGACCTGTCCTACTAGTTTAACCCTCTAGTCCCTGTAGAAATGCTAAAATGTTGTCAACAGATTGGAGTGCTCAATAGCACCCATCTAATGCAAAGTTAAATGCCAATGTAGATACACACATAAGATACAGAAAACTTGATTTCTTTTTATTTAAACCTTCATTTTGTGGCTTATTTAACAAAACTAAGCTCCTGTTTGCAGCAAGCATCTCCATTGGCATACATGGGTGTCATCATTCAGTCTGTGAGGCACTGCCATCCCTTTCCCCTTAAAAATAAATAAGTAGTGAAATGATAGAATCTCTCCATATTTACTCACTCCCTATTTTTCTTACAAAAGAGGTATTTGTTGATTTGTTTTACTGAGGCTGGCTTTTCAACTAAGATTCAACACGAATCACAGAGCAAACTTTGTTTCGACAGTGGTGTGGGAGACTGTGACTGAGGAGGTAGCGGGGTCTACCAGGATGGCAGGAAAGCTAGGGGCAATGCACATCCTTTACAAAATCAGTTTATCTGAGGGAAATGGTAGGTAAACAAGAACATTTCTTGCACAAAACATAAACTTGGCTTTGTTTTGTCCTATTTTAATGGACAATATCTTTATAATAAATATAGTGCTTTCTTCTTGCACTGTAAATTATTGCGTAACATGTTTGTGTCTTCCTGCAGCAGCACTCTGGTTTTTAAAAAAACTTTATGGGGTTTAGTGTATTGATGGCAAAGAGCTACTCGATTGTGATTCCTCTTATAAGAGCTTTCATGAGAGGATAATGACAAGGCTGGTATCAGCAAAATGGCAGAGTATCTATGGCTGGCAAGCCCTGGCTCTCCACGACTTTCACACTACCTGTGCTCCTAAAGCCTGTGGCACTCATAGGAGTGTTGGCCATAGGATAAAGAATCTCAGCATGGTTTGGGTAGGAAGGGGCAATAAAGATCATCTCATTTGAACTCCTGTCTGGGCAGGGAGCCTTCCACTAGACCAGGTTACTCAAGGCCCCATCCAGCCTGGTCTTGTTGGGACTGGTCCAGATGGGGCTGGTCCCACAAGGCTACTGGAGAATGTCATTAGGATATATCTAAGGGCAAATATAAAATATTAAACATTAGAAAATATTCTGCATACTCAGGAGAGAAAAAAATCCATTTCCATCTGAGCTATCCATTTCTACAGCCTATAGCTGACCTTGAGTGCATAACTACTGATGTTTACAATCTCTAAGTAAGGGATTAGATGGGGAGACCTATCAGTTACACAGTATTATACTAGGTACTTTAAGGCCTGAAGATGATGCAAGAGGTGAACAGGGAAGACAGCTTGCAGAAAGATTCTTTTTCTCTCCACTAATTCATTCAGTCTCCCACATTCCCTTGACCTGTGATCTTGCATAAGCTCCAAAACAAACTTGATCAGTGCACAGTTATATGGACACTAGTATATTAAAAAACCCCAAAGCACTCCCTAACTGGTGCTGCACAGTGTTGGAGGTGGGGGAGGCTGTGCGTGGCAGTGCAAAGCTGTGAGCAATCAGACAGTTCATTCTTCTTTCAAGAAGTGTTACATGTCCAGGCTGTGGTATTCTGGCTCCTTTCAAAATGTGTCAGCTTAAACAATCTCTACAGTACACGTCCCTTTCCTCTCATCCTGTTCTTTCTCTGTACTGGAAGAGCTGCTGTGTTCCACCCCCCAGTCAGCACCGAGACTTTTGTATAAATGAGACTTACTGAAAGGATTTGTGGCCACTTCATTATCACTGCTGTGCCAGATGATAGGGGTTGGAGCATTTTTAGTACCTATAGAAATACCGTGGGATGGAGGGAGGCAGGTAACAGTCTGAGCTGCCTCCAGCAGAGGGAAGCGGTATGCACATGCTTCCCAGCGTGCTCCATGCTGCCGCTGTGCAGAGCAGACAGCAGAAATGTCACGTCTGGTGTTTGCAGAGCTGAAATTTCTCCCCCCTCCTCCCCACCTCAATCCCCTTGCCAACAGGAATGCCTGATTTAATCCCCTTTGGTTTTTTGTCGCATTGATCTTACCCTCGACTTCCCCCAGACCAAGAAAGGAGGTGTCTCCCATCCAGCTGTCAGGAACAGCCCCCCCCCACCCCCACCCACTGCAATGAGACCTTACATAAGACATTGGATTTTATAGACCAGAGTAAGTGCTAGGAAAGAGAAGTGCACCTAGGGCTCCAAAAACAGTTTTGGTTTTAAGAGTAAGGTTTTAATATCATATTCCAGAGGCTTTTATAAACCAGGACTGCCTTTTCCCTGAAACCCATCAGTAAATATGGCAGAGGAACTTATCTTGGGCTTGTGCAGGTGGTCCTGGGGCTGCCTATGAGTGAATCCCCAGACAGATGCACACTCAGATCCCTGCACACCAACACACAGCTGGAGGCTGCCCAGACACAGTTTCCACTCTTCTTTTGTCACATTCACATCTTTCTGTCAAAAGGTCCCTTTCTGCACAAACACACATGCATCCCTACACAAGCTGAACAAAAATGCACTCACATCTCATATGGAAGAAATTGTTTGACCACTTCTCCTTGACAGTTATACACTTCTAAAATACATGTGACTCTTCCCTCATCTTCTCTGCCTTTGGAAAGAACAGAAGCCTGTTGGAGATTAATTCATGGGAAGGATAATGTCCTTTACCTACACTTCCTTGAACTGCCTTAATACTGTTTGCAAAGCAACCAGATGACTTTGTCTCATCCTCACCTCATCTAGAGCTGCAGGGAGGCAAGTTTTGCCTCCAGCTTTCAACCTTTTGATGCCGGGATTTTCCATGCTGAGATACAGTAGGTGGGTAACAAGAAGATCCTATTAAAGTGAAATGAAGTAGCAAAAGGATTGTCAGCTGAGCAAATAAGAAACATATAGTACCTATCCATCCTTCTCAGCATTCCTTCCTGCTCACTATGAGAAAGAAAGAAGGGGGGAAAAGGTAGTAAAAGGGGAAGAGCAACAGAGAGCAATAGCAGCAGTGACAGTGTCTTGATTTTATATGTAGAAAATTAATCATTGCTGCTAAAGACACAGCTCCTTTAATGAAGAGGCTGCTGCAATATCATCGCAACAACTAGCAACCCACATGTTAGATTACAACAGGTTGAGCCAGTGCACGCTCCCCTGTGCCACACTCTGAAAAAAATAAATCAAATGTCTGTACCTGAGGCTCCTTCATTTCCCATGCAGAGCTCTCCTTTAATGCAGGCTTTTCATGGTACCTTTCTTTGCCAAGAAGGGGATGACAATGGCTTATTTGCCTACTTACCTGTCCTTGAGCTATGTGGCTTTTCTTTGAATAAATTAAGCTGGCTGTTTCGAGTGATGCTTTCAGCCTCTTGAGTCTGGATCTAATTCTCAGAAGAGTTTTTGCTTAAAACCTGTTTTTCAAGTTTTCAACCAAGTATTGACTGTCTGCAAGATGCAGCTCTCTGAAAGGATCCTCATGCCTATGGGTAAGGAAAAATATCCTATCTGGCTACCTTGCCTGCTTTTAGGTTTCCTATATACTTACAATAGGCTAAAAGTGGAATGAGGGCTTGCTAAAACAAGCCCTTGTCTTTTTTCAGTTAATTGCTTTGCTTGTTTGCTGCTTGTGACTGTGGGACCCGGTTTTCAGCTGCTGAGAGTTTCTTTAAATCCACTGCTAGGAGATAGGTTTATTTTTTAATGCTGTAATAGCATTTTTAATATTCCTAAGTGGATATACGCATTAGCTTTGCTTTGTGTGACTGATTCTGTCTTACAGGAAATGGTGGTAAACACTTGAAAAACTCTCATAGTTAGGAAGTTTGATTTTAGTCTCCAAAGCAGAGGAAAATCTTGATTTCAATTTTTGGCAAAGGGTGTTTTTGTCGTGAATTTTCTATGATCTCAGCAGCAACAAAATTTCAGGGGCCAAATACTCATTTGTATGAGCTGACTTATCTCTGAGGCAAGGAATTTTATGGTTCATCAGAAGAGCTGTCTGTTGTCATGGACATGGGGTGATTTTTTTTTCCCCTTGGGTGCCTAGGAGAAGAAATAAAAATAAGAAACCAGTGAGACATAGAAAAACATGCCCAAATATCATGCAGAAAAATGCCTTTTCTTTTTAATACACTGTAGAAAGTTCTAAAGATGATGTCCCAGGCATGTTAAAACATAACATGTATTAAATCTGGCACATAACTAGAGTAAACTGTTGTTTCTCTGCTGTTTGGTTTTTCCCTATGCATTACCACTTATTCAAGTATATTGTGTTTTCACTTGTGCACATTCTTGTACAGCGGGGAGAGAGGAAAGCATAGGGGTGGCAGAGACCAAAAAAACAGTGATGTCTTTAATTGCTGGAGCTCCCATCAGGATCAGGGTGCAATACATGCCATCAGAGTTCTCAGCAATGCTCAGGGAAGAAGTGAAGAGAAATATACAATCTCAGGCCCTTCTTTGGAAATATTAGCTCACTATTTAGTACTGTGAGTAGCCAGAACTCATTGTACACTATGCTGGGCTCTTCAGAGCAATTCACTTCAAAATGGTCTCTGACTAGAGATCTGCATACCTCAATTGAAATGAATTCAGGATAATTCGGTTGCAGGTCTGATGCACCTGAAATCAGAAATTGGAGTTAAATGGAATAGTTGTTATTAAATTATTATTATCATCATTGCTATTATCTCTATGTAAACAAAATACCACATACCATGACGAAACTGCTGCTTTTATCTCTCTTTGTAATGCTCCAAATCCTGTAATCTAATTGTTACACATCCTTGCTCAAAAGAAAGGCTCAAATATTAGCTTAAGGTTGTAATAGTAATTAGCACTGCAGAAGCTTAAGCTATCTGTGTAGATCACAGGATTTGCTTACCACATACTTTATCAGTAAGTTAGCTCGGGCACCTTATCATGTGACACTGGGAATCCTGAATTCAGCTGATTTTTTAGGAGTCTGTCTGTTCTGAATGTTTGTTCTTTATCTCTTATGATGTGGTTGAACATGCATCAAACACAGAAAGGAATGTAGAGGGTGAGGAAGCAGGGGAATGGGGAAAACCAAGTGTTCTGGCAGTGAAATAGTACTAAATAATGCCAAAATGTACTTGAAAGAGGATTGGCAGTGGGATCTGTTTAACTGATGGTAGAACCGTGCCAGAAGTAAGGTTTCATTCTCCACTGACAGAGCAAGGACAGTAATTCACACCCGAACACAGCATCTGTCAGCTGAACACAGAGGTGAGCAGAGCAAGTCTGCTGCCATGTACACCAGGGAAATTCCAGCACTAGAGATTTGGAGACTGGGCGCTCTGGCTTTGACATTGTGGCAAATTTAGTGTATGCCTTTACTGAGAGCATTTTAAATTGGACTTTTGAAATGCAATCCAGTTTGTCTTCTGGTGCCTCTGTTTATTAGCTGTAGAGAGGGAATCATAAGGCTCGTTCCATAAGCTGTTTTCTGCTCGTGTCCTCATTTTTTGCTCTTCCCTTAATTGCAACCATCTGAAACAAGGTATAGGATTATAAGGACTGTTACTTTTAACAGAGTGGTTGTTTTTAAGCTCTGAAGATAAAAGGGAAAGAAAGTCCTTACTCAAGATATTAAGTCAAACCCTGTCCTTCAAAACAGGATGAACAACCAAGTCACTCCATTAACATCTTAAATAATATATCCCTCCCCACAAAATCACACTCTCCAACTTTTCTTTTCTTCTCCCCTTCAATAACACCATTTTCTCTTTGACCACAGCCCTTGGCATATCTTCTTTTCCATTTTCCTCTATCCCTGTGCACACCTACTCCCTCTACAAAGGTCTCCTCTCTTCTGCTGGCTTGCCAGGTACATTGTGTGAAGATCCAAGAAGTCACTCACAGGTAGCTGAGCTGGCTGCTTTGCATGTACTGACTGGCCAGCTGACAGCCCCAGCCAAGCAATTAGCTAACGAGTTTATACCATGGCCTTTCACTCACATGAGCTGTGCTTTGTCGTTGTCTCACACTCCACTGATTTTCATAATATATGTGGGATATTTATATCTTTTAAGCTTTCACCTCTCTAGAGAATAGGGTGAAATTAACCACCAGGTTCAGAATACATTGCTGGGCGCGGGATTGACAGATGGAGAGCCAGATGGACAGACAGCACTCCCATAAAAGCCTTATTTCCTTAGGAAAGAGGCCGCTGGGTCTAAGCACTACTGCTATGGGGTTACGGGATGTGCGGGGGGGATTATAACCCTCGTTAACAGATGTCATGTGTCAGACACTCCTGCAGAGAGGAGCAGAGGAAGAGTAAGGGAAGTACCTTATTTTGCTTTGCAGGTGCGAGTTTAAGTCCTATTCTGTCTCAAATAAACTCACAACAGACTCACATAGCTACACATTCAAAAGGGAAAGGGAAAGGGAAAGGGAAAGGGAAAGGGAAAGGGAAAGGGAAAGGGAAAGGGAAAGGGAAAGGGAGGCAGATTTGTCACTAGCTCCATTAGTCCTTTGTGCATTGTCATTTAAAGGCATTCATGTGGCTTTCCTTAATCTGACCCAATAAAGAAATTTTCTTTAGAAAAAAATTTTGTTGCTCAGGAAAGATTTTCTGATGTTTTCTTTACCCAGCCCAATAGGATAAGTTAAGTAGCATATAAAGGTTGTAGTCCCACATCCTGAAAATGAACCATCCTCTGACCCAGTTGCACTCTGAAACTGGCTAGATCAGACATGATCAGGTCTAACAGGCTACATAGTCTACATCTGTGGATTCCAAATAAGAAAAAAGACCAGTTTTAAATGTACTGTTTATTGAGTCCTAAAACCCACCACTTAATCTCATTTTCTAGTCGCAACATGTGAAAATGCCACAGCAAAAATTCATAGAATCACAGAATGGCTTGGATTGGAAGGACCCTTAAAGATCATCTAGTTCCAACCCCAATTCCATGGGCAGGGTATTCTACCTCTTGCAACCCTTCTCTGGGGTTTAGTAGTAGTGGTGTGCACCAGCAGTTCAGGTTTTGGACTGGTCCCTGTTAGACTCATGACTGAGTCTGTGGGATCAACCACCTGTTTTATTTAGCCTTTTTATTAGATGACAATTTTTGTAGCATCCTTCCTTTGTAGCATCCTCTGCCCTACAGTGAGCTACCACGTGAGGTGGGGAACATAAAGGAAGTGAAAGGTGAAATGTCTCAACTGGGAGGACTATCACGTGCAGAGTTGATATGTGAACAAAATCTGGCTCCAGAGGTTACGGAATCCCTACTAGGAAAGTGGGAGGGAACTCTTGGTTGAACCCAATTTCCTGCTCCAAGAACTGTTGCTCAACAAGTATGCTTTCAGTTGTCCTCACTGCTGTATTCATCTGCATGTTGGGTTGTGGATGCTCACTGCAACACAGGCAGCACTGAAATTGAGAGAGTAAAAAGTTTCAGAAAGTAATGTCAATTACTGCATTTTAGAAAGAAATTTTGTTGCTCACAATTTCATTTCATTTTGTAGGATAGCTATGAAAACATCTCATGCTTTTGATGTTGTGCATAAAGTTATCATAGCCAAGGGTATCTAGCACAATAAAATAGGCACAGATGCTGCTGGAGCTTTTCAGAACAACTTTCACTCCACACTTTCCAGTAATATGATGCACCTTCAGTACTGAAAGCTTTGTAATCAATCCTTTTACTATTCTTTCACTACAAAAGTTCCTTTTAAAAGAACACTAGATCCAATCTTCAAAAGTATTTGCTGACTTCTGAAGCATGTTCTCATGCCTCTGAGTTTGAAGTTACTGTAGAAAATTTACTTATGTGGGATGGCAATCCAAATAATCTTATTTTATCTGAAAGTATATAAAGGTTGTATCAAAATTTCATTGGAGCTCTGTCCAAGGAAAAAGAAGTTGCTTGCTTATGAAATTCTGTTATAAATGCATTTAACATCTGGCCCTGCAAATGTACATGATTGTTTCTTTGTGACCCCTTGCAATGAATAAAAGCAAGAGATGTGAGTAGAGATGTGCAGGATTAGATCCCTTACTTTATGTAATTTTTTTTTTTCCTATGGCATTTCAATGATAAAAGACCAATTTCTGCCCTTGCTTAACCTCCAGCAACCCCACTGATTTCCTTCTTCATTCCAGATTGTAATGAATGACTTTACACACTGGAGCCCTTTTATTCTTCCCCTTTCAGATTGAGTGTCTCAGCCCAGACAATGGGCCCCTGCCTCCAGGAGTGTGCGACTGAAATAAATCCACTGACTTGAGCAGCCTCGCTCCATCGCGACTGAGAGCCAAAGCTGGTCTCCAACACACAAACTTCCATGGAGCATAAGCCAGGGAAGAGCATACAGGTAAGCAGCATTTTTAGCTCCTTAGCATGGCTTGTGTTTTTATCAGCTCTGACTCATGATTTATACACATAGAGTGTGTATTAAATATCACTGTACTTGCACTACGTGTATCTCTTTGAGATAATTATGGCTATTGGAGTGCTGGTGGGACTTGCAGTCTTTAATGCACTTATCCTCACAACATCTGATAAAGAGAGGAAGTATTTTTGTCTGTATATTATACACAGGAAACTGAAACCTAGACAGTTTTTTTGCTACACCAGGGAACTGAATCTGGATTTTCCAAGCTGAAAGCTAGCACTCAGTCTGTTGGTCTGTCTCAAAATAAGCAGTACAAATAGGCCCAGAGAACAGCACTTCTTGTAAATTGGGGATACTGAGCTACTTTGCTGTGATACAGCAGACATGATAAATTGCTACTGTTAACTAAAGTGTTAGGGAATTGTCACGTAGCTACAGAGAGTCCACGCTGTTATTAAGGATGCAAAAGGCATGTATTTCAGCTTATTCTTCCATATCCATATTGACTCTGAAGTGCAAACAATAACAAAAACTAGATTTTGCCAGTAAACTAACACAATTTATCTGGAGGACAGAGAAGAAAGTGGGAGCAGAGCTAGATTCCTGCCTGCTTGTGAGTGGTGATGTGTCAGCTGATGGAGGCAGCCCAGGCAGGAGGCAGGGAATATTGATGCCACTTACTGTTCTGGTGAGGATTCAGTGAGAAAGGCTCAGGGTTGAGTCCTAAAAAAATTAACAAGGATTGGAAATGTGTATCAGAAACAATTACTGTACTCAGATCTTCTGTGTCAATACCACAAGATCACCTTTTTTCTCTGTTATCATACAATAATGTGGGTACTTTGCCACCTCAGAAGTCAATGGTTGGTTCAAGACATGAAAAGGAGATGCCAGAAGTGAAGGTACTGGGGAAGTGGGGGCAATTTTATTCTGCTGGCTCAGACGTTATTCTCTAAAGGGGAAAGATGTTTCCAGACCTGTTCTTTTAGTAAAACGAGGACTCTGTTTGAAATAACCGGCTTTTCATTTCCCAAGAGCATCTAGCATGTGAATGGGACTATTATTATGAATTTTGCTATTGCACAAGCATAAATCTGGAATGACCACAAAGTTAGTCTAGATAAGTCTAGATAACCTTATTGGAGAATTAAGAAATATCATACATGTGTCTAAATGATAAAATTTCATCAGGAAAAACATCTTCTTCATGATGAGGTTATGGCTTGAATACGGTTGCAGATTGGCCTTCTAAGTTTTATTTCATATTGTTTGATATGCTCCAGTATTTCATTGTAATTTAATGGCAATTCCTATTCACAGAGCTATTCTAAATAGGTTCTTATATGTATCTATTACCTTGGTAGCCAGGTTTCTATATCCAATCCTGAACATTCCATTATTATTAAAAATATAAAAGCCATCTATTCCATCCATTTTGTACAGCGAGGTGAACAAAATCAGATGTGAAGTCACAGTGTGGTAATAGGGTAACTATTTTTTGGAGGTTCTTCTAATATACTTATGGTTAATTGTATTGAAGATGTATTATATTATAGTTGTTCATGGCTGTTTTATCATGTGCTGTGAATTGAGACATATCCTACCCTATCCCTGGATTAAAAAAACCCCATGCTTTAAACTTTTAGAGAGGAAAATATGTCTTTGAAAAGGTGTAATTTGATCTTCTGAGCAATTTATACCATTCTTAACATGATCTGCACCTTCCTGACAAAGATCCTTCTTCATCCTAAGACACCAGTGGAATTTCTGGAGATAATAGAGACCTCATTCTACTTCATTAGACTGAATGAACCAGCATCTCATTTGAAGTTCACTTCATAAGATATATACAGTGTGTTTACCCAATCCCAGAGCACTTACTTTAAGAACAGGTGTCTTCCATGGAAGTGGCCTCCTGAAATGTTTTCCTTAGTTAAAAAAAAAAAAAAAAAGAAGGACATAAAGGACATATTTACAGAGTTAAAATATAAATAATGCACAGGGAAAAAGAATGTAAAAAGAAGAATTAGGGAAAGGAAAATAGAGACCTAGATGCTTGCAGGACCTTCCACCTAATTGCCTATAAATAATTGTCTTGTGCATATCACCCACATCAGAGCATGGTCTATAAGCCTGGATGTCAGCTGCAGCGCTCAGCTGCTGTTTGTAAATGGTATTAACTGTGCTCTTGATTTTTCTGTGCTTAACTGCATATAGTTTTGTTTTATTGGCACGAGACTGTAAGCATATTCGGCACTATGCAAATATAAGAGCTGAGAAGCATATGGGCCGAATCCTGCAACACTCACTCAGGCAAATGGCCAATTCACTTGATGGCAACTTTTCCTGAGTAAGCAGTAGGAGCAGGCTCCTCGGCTGGTTTTCAGGTGTGACAACAGCCACTAGTGCTTTGCCAGGAAGGAAAGGAAGGGTATAAGACACAGTAATGGGGTAAATGTTTAGTTCTGTTCTTCTCAAGACTTAAGATCCACTGAGATGCTGCAAAAGGCACAGTCACTGTGGAATAACCCTTTCTAGCCTTTAGCGTCCTGCTAACAATTGGCTAATAAAAAGAAAGACTCTTACAAAAGGAAAGAGCCTTCGGGATGAGAGGAAGGGGCCTCAAGTTGTGCCAGGGGAGGACTAGATTAAATATTAGGAGAAAATTCTTCACTAAAAAACAATCAGATATGGGAACAGGCTGCCCAGGGAAGTGGGGGAATCACCATTTTCAGAAGTGTTCAAAAGACTTGTGGCACTTGGGGACATGGTTTACTGGTGGACTTTAAAGTGCTGGGTCAATAGTTGATCTTTTCCAACCTTAATAATTCTGTGATTCACTATGTGATACCATTTCTCCATCCACAATCTGGACATAATGTCATGATACCAATGGTATCATGGTACCATGGTACCAGTGGAGACATCTCTCTAGTGAATGCAGGCAGATTTAAGCTGCATGCATTCATGGAGAAAGGAGAAACAGGAGGGAAACCCTACTTTTGATAAAGCACACCAGTGATTTCTGCTCCACCACCTTCCTCAAGAGCTTTGTCACAGATACATAACTCAAAGTGGGAACTTCAGGATTCAGCTTTGCATCCAGCTGTGGTTCAGCCCTGCCATCTATCACACAGAAATGAGGTTTCACCCGTTAACTCTGCATATGGTTAAAAGTTCTGTCCCATTTCCTGATCTCTGTATATTACGTGGCCCATGCTGTGGTGGCAAGCAATATGTTGTGGACTCCAGGTGCAAGTCCTACAAAAGCTCACACAGGTGTTTTTCTTAATTGACTCCAATTTTGTCTACACTGCCCCTCACAGCTTGATATGTATCAGAGAAGCTGGATTTCTTCTATCTAGCTACCATGGGAACCAGTGCAGCACTGATGCTGGAACACGTTTCAGCACGATCCCCACACAGACCTTGGTTACACACTTGGGGCTGCTAAACTGTGTTGAACACTGGGCTGGGAATGCTCAGTGCTAATGTCATGCCTAAGAGCTACACTAATATTAACACTGGTACCCATATCTTTCTTTCTCCTGCATCCATTTCTTTCAGCAGTGCCTGATTGGAAACTTAAACTGAAGCCCTAACTCATGCTCCTCATCCTCATCCACATCCTCATCCTCATCCTCATCCTCATGCACCTTTAAAACAAAATGGGTAATTCAAATGGAGGCTTAAGGGTAAAACACTCCAGACATCCTTTTGCAAACCCTCTTGTACATGGCTTTCCCCCTTGCATAAAAAAAAAAAAAAAA
>VZRX01001900.1:19335-78089 GCA_013398075.1 Notiomystis cincta
AAAAAAAAAAAAAAAGAAAAAAAAAAATTCTCATTAGGAAATGTTGGCAAAAAGGGTTTAATTACAGAAATCATTTTGCACCCTATGGAGAAAGCATGAAGAATGGCATATTTCCACATTTGAATTGCACATTCATCAAGAAAAGAGTGATTTCCCCTTAAGAATGTTCTGGAGGAGTAGAAAAGAGCATTGAACCCTGGGGTGTGTATTTTATAGTCTCTGAAAGGCAAATGGTTTCACTGCATTGATTAAAATATATGGGTTTTCCCTCTGGAATATTCTCCTGGATGTAGAAAAAAAATTAAAATCTTTAATAGTGGCTGTCAAGTAGTGCAACCCCTTAGGAGATGCCTCCACTAGGCAGAGGGCTTTTTTGAGCTTGGCCAGCAAGTAGCCTTTGACCACCAGATGTTGCAACTTGTTTTGCTTGATGAATGGGGACTTCACAAAAGGGGTTTTCATTGTTTTGTTGGAGCAAATGTCAACATAGAAACACAAGGTGGCATTAGGAGCACCAAATGCTAATTGGAGTGGCAGCTCCAGGACTTGCTGTCCTTGCTCCCTGGCACACAAGGTCTAACAGGCTTGTGCATCAGTCTTGTCATTCGCCTGCTTGTCCCACGGATGTGGCTTCTTTACAAGCTCTTTGCAAACACTGTGTGGAGGAGAACTTGACTAAACAGTCACTGTTGTCGAGGAGCAAAGTGCAAAGTTGCTGGGGTGCAGGACACAGGCACAACACTGATACTTTCAATGTACATCTTCATAAAATATGCTCCAAATTGGTATGCAGCACACTTCTGTGACCACAGTAATTCACTGTGAATTGAAACAGGAGCAGGATTTTCCTAAGCAAAGTTGCTTTTTCCCGTTAAATTACTATTATTTTTTTTCCAGGAGCATTATTGTCTAGTTCAGTTAGCAGAGAAAGGCCAATTACACAAACAGTGCTGACCTGTTAAACTTGAATTTACCAGCCAGAATTCAAACAAACAGCATTCTACTCCCCACTTGGGTTTACTGATTTTCTCTTAATAATGTCACTTGAGTTTAAGAAAAAAAAAAAAAGGTTGGTGTGAATGGGTGTATCAAATGAGTGTTTCAAAACTGCAGGAAAGTAACACAAACTGTAAGAGCACTAAGAACAAGAAAAAGAAAAAGTTACATGTAATTGGAAGAGAAGATGTTCCATTTCCTTTCTAAAATCAAATGCAAACTGCTCATGTGACTGATTTAGTATTGAACAAGAGAGGAAAAATTGCTTCTTGGCATTTAAATGGAAATGTTTCTTGTTCCGAAATTTTGGAAGCTTGCATACTGTATGATTTTTGAAAGGCTTATACAATTACCATTGAATTTGGATGAGGTCTATTCCTAACAATATATATATTTCTCAGTTAAACTTTTTCCTTCCGGAGACCTAAATTACCTTTGTCTAGAGTCTAGATTCCTGATGTGGAATATATTCCAGAGGTAATAAGGCCAATGCAAATATATTTCATTTTTAATACGTATGACTGAAAAAAACAGTGAACAGCAGCAGCTATTTTGCAAAGCAGACCTTTTTGTCGAGGCCTCTACTGTTATAGGATGATGTTCTGATTTGCTGTGGGCCTTTTTACTATGATTTCTGGATTTGGAATAAAAGACATATCTTACCTCTTCCTTTCCACAAAGGCTAGAAATTTTAGGACAGGAGAAAAAGGCAGAACATAGCAGACTTGCACCTGGCTGATTTAAAGGTATGCCATGAAGAGGACGATTCCCATGTAGCTCAAAGCACTGCATGAAGTACTGCAGTCCATTATGTTCAGCACTTCTCTTACAATGCGGTTTCAGGGCTGAATCCAGTGTCACTCCAAGATTTGTGATGTCAACACAAGCTCTGCAGAGGCCGTTGCTGAAAAGTTTTGTAAGAGTAAATTTTGGGGAGGGACTTGATTTGGTGAATGAGGAAATGATAGGCTGAGTGCAAATGGCAATGGGTGATATATCCTGACAGGGATAAGTCATTGAGGACTTGCCCAAGGTCAGGCAGTGAAGCAGTAGCAGGGCCTGACACTTAACAACACCATAACCCTTTCTTTCTTCAGACCATGTTTGAATAGCAGCATTAAATAGCCCTAATTTCTTGTCACTACTGTTTAAAAAAAATTAAAAAACAGATAAAACCAAAATGACATTCCCCTCCAATATTTAAAAGGCAGAAAATAGAAGCATTGATCTTCCTCCTCAAGAAGAACTAACCTTAAATCTTGCAGGCCTTCTTTCTGAGACTTTGATTATAATTATCAAACAGCACAATTTTGTAAAAAAAAAGTATTAAAAAATGGTAATAGTGACTGATAATGATAGTGATGCCATCCCCTGACACCATTGTGGATGATGCTCCCTGACCCCAAAAGCAAGACATTATTCAAGCTGCCTAACTAGAGCCATAGAAGAAAGAGAGGTTTCCTGCTCCTCACGATGTGTGCTCAAACCTGCCCCCCACCTGACCCCAAGAAGAGAGGGAGGTTCACCACGGCCAGGACATGAAGGCACCACCTGAGGCAGATCTCCACTCTCTTCTTGCCTCCGTCCTGATCCCCATTCCATTCTCATGCTAAGGTCAACGCCATTCCAACCCATCCCCATGCCTTTTCCATGCCTGAGCCTAACTCATGCCTATCATACCCTAGCAAATCCCCTCCTGTCCCTATTACTTTCTCATTCTAATGCCCACACTTGATCAATCTCATCACCATGCCCCTACATCTGTCCATGCCCACATCATGCCCACCCCCCACAGCCTTGTCCATCCCCTCTCCATGCTATGCATGCCCAAATCCTACGTGCATGCCCAAATCCCCTTCCTGCCCATGTCATGCCCGTGCCCTTCGCCCAATGCCTATGCCATGCCAATGCTTGTGTCCTCCCCTGATCCATGCCTATGCCACAACTGCATCATGCCCGTGCCTGTGCCTATTCCCATCCCATGCCAATGTCTGTGTTCCCTCCATGCCCATGCCATGCCCGTGTCTATGTCCATCCCTGGCCCATGTCTATTCTCTGACCGTGCCCATGCCCATGTCTATGTTTTCCTCAGCCCCATGTCCACGCCGTGCCCATGTCTGTGTCCTCCCCGGCCCCAGACTGTGCCATGTCCATGCCCATGCCACCTCATGCCCGTTCCCACCCCATGCCCTCTCCGCGGCTCCGCAGGCCGTGTCCGAGCTGCTCCCACGCCGCTGGGGTGGGCAGCAGCCAGCCGCATGTGCGCCTGTCATTCCAGCCGGGAGCGCCGGCTCCTGCCTCCCATTCATGTAACCTGTGTGTGTCTCTCTTTCTCTCTGTGTGTAACAGCGAGAGGGAGAGAGCGAGCGAGACACGGAGAGAGGGAGGAGGAGGGGGGAAGCTTTAAATAAAGCCTTTGGATTGCAGCTGCTTATTTTGGGCAGTCCTACCAGGGCGATTCCTGTCAGGAAAGAAGCTGGACCAGTCGTTTTTCTTTTTTTTTTTTTTTTTAATTTATTTTGATTTTGATTTTTGGGGGTGGCAGCGGTGTATCTCTAAGCTGCCTGCGGAGATGAGCTCCGGTGCCTGCCTGTAGTTTCCACTTTGGGATCGCTGGACACAGAAGTGGCATTTCGGTGTGGGGAAGCTGCAGACATGGTAAGCTTCGCTTTTTCCTCTGAAAAGTGTATTTATGACATAGACTCTCTTGAATTTTCCCTTCCCCCTTCCCTCTTCCCACCAAACAGCCAGGCACACAGGCTGGGGCTGGGGAGAAGCTCCCTGAATCCCTGGTTTTCCCTCCCCAGCATCCATCCTTCCCTCCTGCCCAGCTCCCTGCCCTCCCCTCGCACAGTTTGCAGCAATTCGGAGGGAAGCAAAGATGCTGCGGGAAGCTCCGAGCTGGGGCGGGGGGGATCAGGCACCCCCAGACTGCCAAAACCTTGCCTCAGGGTATATTTGGAGTGGATTCTCCCATCCAACCTTCCCCTCCCCGACCCTTCCTTCTGCACCCCGAGCAGTGCGGCTGTGTTGGGGGAAGGCAGCAGTGCAGATTGGGAGGCACTGGAGCACGGATGCAGCTTTAAGATCAATCGGTGTTATTTATGTAATAGTAAAAACAGGGAGGAGAGGAGGGAGAAAAAAATAGAATAAGAAAGAAGTGCCGTGGTATTTCTCAGCTCACAAGGCTCCTTTGGCTCTGTCTGAACCCCTCATACTCATGTCCTGCTGCAGGGTGGTGCGTGGTGGGAGTGTGTGTGTGTGTGTGTATGTTTACATTTGGATCCGTGCTAGAATCGGGGGTGAGGATGGGGTCTCCCATTTTCCAAGGAAAGGTGGGTTTGCCTCCAACAAAAAACAAAAAGAAAGAAATGCGCTTGACTGCAAGTTGAGTGACAAGTCTGTTTCTTAGGCATTAAATGTTAAAGCCCTGCTTCCAGCCATGCCCTGCCAGGATTAAAAGCTCGCCCAAATAGTGTGGTGTTGGAGAAAAGATGCTGGAGTGTCTGGAAGAAATGCAGTGGTTCATACTCCTCCACGTATTCTCAGCAATTTGCATTCTCAAATACAAATTTGGGCTGTTGAACCTAAAACCACGCTGCTACCAAAGGATGTTTTTTTCCTGGGAGTTGTTTTGATTGAAAATATAGTGTAAAATATCTGGGATATTTACTTCAAAATAAGTGTTAGTTAAGGAATGACAAATCTTTAAAAAATAATAACTACTGCCCCCCCCCCAAACTCTAAAAGTATTCACAAGGCAGTATTTATTCACTTTCTTATCATGACCACACTCAGAAATTCACAGTGGTTACAACCATGTAAGCACATGATTTGAAAACAAAAAAACAAACGAATGCAAAAAAACACAACCAAAAAAAACATAGTTATGCCACTGCCTTGTTTTATGGGATATATAGTCTGAAATACATTTTTCATACAGCCAAAACAGAGACGACTAAATGCTCACTGAATAGATAGGCAAGACCTTTCTGCATCTTGAGTGCATTTGCTCATGGCTTTTCCTGGAAAGTTCAATTTTTTATGATTTAAAAATAATAAATTAAAAAGGCAAAACACCAAACTCTGAATCAAACTAAAAATTAGTCTCTCCACCTCAACCCTATCTTCGTCCTTAACTTTTTGCAGTGAAGCCTCACCTTGAATTAACAGATGCATCTTTTTCTTTCTTTTTTTTTTTTTTTTTTCTGGGTTGTTTTTTTTTTCCTTAGAAAAGNCGAATGCAAAAAAACACAACCAAAAAAAACATAGTTATGCCACTGCCTTGTTTTATGGGATATATAGTCTGAAATACATTTTTCATACAGCCAAAACAGAGACGACTAAATGCTCACTGAATAGATAGGCAAGACCTTTCTGCATCTTGAGTGCATTTGCTCATGGCTTTTCCTGGAAAGTTCAATTTTTTATGATTTAAAAATAATAAATTAAAAAGGCAAAACACCAAACTCTGAATCAAACTAAAAATTAGTCTCTCCACCTCAACCCTATCTTCGTCCTTAACTTTTTGCAGTGAAGCCTCACCTTGAATGAACAGATGCATCTTTTTCTTTCTTTTTTTTTTTTTTTTTCTGGGTTGATTTTTTTTTCCTGAGAAAAGTCCCCGGTGAAGGGAGGGCCATAGAATGAGAAAATGAGAGCAAATCTTTGAAGCTGGAAGTTGTCTGTGTGCTTTTTATAGGTAAACTTCTGCTGTAGCCTGGCAAGTTGTTAGTGTGCTGCTCCCTGCTCTGGGGCGCCGGAGTTGGGTAGGGAAACTTGGCAGATCCCAGCCTATCGCAATCCCATTTCTTTCTGCTTTGCTGACCCCAACAAAATTGCCTACTAGTAGGGTAGCCCCTCCCCTCCTATGGAAAGTGCTCTGCTCCCAACATGTGCACCATATGTGCCTGCAACACCCAAGGCTTAACATATATACACCTATGCTATGCCAGCAGTCNCTGGGGTGGGGGGAGCATAAAGGGAGGAGGATGCGTCTCTTGCACTGTTTTGCAGCTTGCTCGGCTCTGCCTGTGTTACAAGGCTGTAGGAATTTGCTCGTTTGTGGCCATTGCGAGCTGCCTCTCCTTGTGAAATTCCCAGCTCCCAGACTCTGCCACACTGCTGGATCAGTCCTTGCTGGACTGGGCTGGTTTGTGGCCAGGAGAATTCTTTGCTGCCATGATCCCTTGAGAATGCAAGCCCCAAGTCAGTGCATGGCCAAGGAAAATTAGGCTCCATGCTAGTTTGCAGCAGGTCTGGGGGCAGGGAGGGGACCATGAGGTCATGGTGTATGGCCAGGCATTCCCCAGGCACCTGAAAATGTAACCTGTGCTGCTCTTCCCTTGAGAGCAGGACCACTACTCTGCACCCACCATCCTGGCAAGGGGGTCTGCACACACAAATGGGGCAGGGGAGGAGGGGAGCTGCCTTTGCAGAGAACCTTCGCAGTTTCACTTTTCTTACCCTCAAAAACAAATCACCACGATTGGGAATTACTGCCACTGCACTGAGATGCACTGTATCTTTACAGGGACTCTGCCTCTGTGCCTCACCCTCCTTTCCCATCCATACGTGTGTGAATGTGTACATTCTTCACAAGGGGAGATTTTCAAGTAATCTGTTATTTATATGTGTGACCTGGAGAAGAAATATCATGTTTTGGTGAAGAAAGAGGGTCATTAATATAGAAAAAGGTTCTCGGGTTGTTCTTTGGCAAGGAAAGGAATAAAAGGCAAAAGGAGATGCAGAAGTTAACTTTGTAGTTTCCTTTCCATATTAGCAAGGGGTCCTGGTTTAGAAAGGCTTTTCTGGGGAGAATTTGCCTTCTCTAATTTTAAAGGATGAGGAAAAATTATGGAGAGATGAGGATCATTTGGTTTTGTTTGGGCAGGGGGGGGAGATAATTCCCCCTCCCCCGGGTTTAATTTACTACATGGATGGAAAAAGAGAGGCATCTCTCTAATTTCAGTGGGTCTGGGGAAGGAGTGAGATTTGGGCTGAGAAACCTATGCAATTTTAAGTCCATGTAGCTTAATTATTTTTCTTGACTCATTTAAAATAGATGCTTTCCTTTTGTTTTGGTGAGCAGATAGTATGCTGGCAAGGGAAAATGTTCTTTTTGTTTTACAAAGTGAAATTTTTATTTTATTTTATTTTATTGGTTTCCTAGAGTGCATAATTACAAAATGCTATTTCATTCTGTCTACAACACGTACACTATTCCAATTAAGAGCCTACTCTGATTATTTTTAACCTGGTAGTTTGCCATTTCTCTGCTCAGGAGAATAAAACATTGAGTTCTAGCACTTTAAAATAGCTGAGATGCTTAAGCAGAACTACCTTTTCCCTGGGAAAGTCATTTCCAGTTCTGTTGAGTTCCCGCTTCAACGGTTCATTTTCTGATAGAATCACATCTTTGCAAGAAGCAGAACTATGATCTTATGTAACTTGATGTTTCCAGATCAAAAGTTACAAATATTGCAGTAATACCACGAAGAGAGAGATTTGACAGGAGGAATGTTACGTGGCATATTTATTATTAGGATTTCAAATCAAGGCAGTTTTAAAAATTTATGGAAAGAAAAAGCAGAATTGAAAAAAAGATTAATAAACAAAAACTTGCTAGTTTGATAACTTTAACATCACTTTTCCCTTTTATCTTACCTCTTTAGGCAGTTGAGATTTTTTTTTTTTTTAAAGAAAACTCTTCAGTGTTTAAGAAATGTGTGGTTTTAATTTCAAGAGATGAGATAGCTTTAAACTTGCTCTCTCTCAGATTTGATTCAAAGAAATGAAACTCTGTAAATCAATGTCAATTCAGATTTAAAGACTGGCTGTTACCTGGCCTGTTACAAGGTCTATCAGCAGAGCTTATTGTATCTAAAAGCTAAAATACTCTGTTTCTGCTTTGAACTGACAGATTGGCGTTGCTGGGTACTTTGACAGAGTAACTTGCACCACTTGCCAGTGAATTGGGTATTCATGGATCCTTGACTGATATGTTTTCAGAGAAAAAAATCCTATAGTGTAACATTGTTTTAAAGCATAAGTATATATGTGCATTTCCTCTTTGCTCTAGATTAGAAGGAAAAAAATCACGGAGAAATTTATATCTTAACCATGTCAGCATAACATGAGGAGTGGTGCTGTAGTGTGGCTATAGGACTTATAGTAGTCATGAATAAATGAACAATTTTCATTCTTCTGTGCTGTTTCACCCTTGCTTCACTTCATAGATAAATAATTTTGTTAGGAATATATAAAATTTTTTGCCAGATGTTCTACATCGCTCTCCCTGGAGCATCTGTAGAGGCAGAGCTGAAATGCGAGTAGGAGTGCACGTCTCCTTGTCTGTGTGCAGTGACAAACACTTCTTACAGAAAGTTCAAATTTTGGAAAGTTTGAGCCTTTCTCACAAAAATCTATATGCCTTTATATCAAATTGCTGTGAATAAAGCTGTTTGTGCTGTATGGGGATTCAAACTTCAGTGAATGTTGTCCTGCTGGGTATCAGCAGAGGTGATCTTTTGAATGTGAAGATGTCCATGAAAGCAGGCACAGATTTCTCTGTTCTTCCACTGTGTTGGCAGCAAGAAGAAGGAAAGTGCATTATGAAATGAATTAGGGCTGACAGATAAGTTTCCTTTTCCAAGTAAGAGTTGCTTTCTAGGATGTGACACAATCCTTGTTCTTTTTTTAAGTGGGGGAAGAAGGAACAAGGGGAGAGGAGTTGCTGAAGATCGATTTAGGTGGAGGAGCTCACTGAACTGCATTTATCAGTTCATTTAAATGAGGATGGCTCAGTGAGATTTCACAGATATCTCCACATGTTTTAGTGAAGCAGCATTTGCTACGATGATCTCGGATAACCACTGCAGTCCAGAATGCTGCTCCATTCACTGCCATAATCACCACTAAGGCAGCGGTGGCAGACGTGCTACCCCAGCAGCAACAGCAAATAGGAAAGCAGGAGATGTCTCACTGCCCATTGATTTAGGGTTTAGGTGATTATTCTGTGCAGATTTCTCTTTAAACACTGAGTAAAAGCTGTATCTCTTGCCTGCACATGGGTTTGCACACACTGAGCCTTCAAAGTATTCTGGAGATTGATTAGTCATACAGTCAAAAGTTAGAAAACAGAAGATTAAATCCTATTTTACTGTTTTAGTCCAACCCTGCATCATGTATGCAATAAGGGCTCATAGGCTTTGTTGTCATCCCCTCAAACTCCAGTATGTGTACTGCAAATCTTAAAATTGCTTAAAAAAATCCAGTCTCAGTCTGTTCCTTCTGGGGAATATTGGGTCTATTCATAAAATCAGTCTTGGTCTTCTATATCAGGAATTGGACCCAATGACCCTTATGGATCCCTTCCAACTCAGGATATTCTATGATTCTATGATATCATGCTGTATGGAGGATAAGAAAAGCTAGGATTCATTTCCTGAGCAGGAATGTCTTCAAGTATTGTCTGTTCACATAAGAGCAAAGTCCTGTGAGCCAGCAATTCATAAACCATCTCTTCCACTGGGTCACCTGGACTGAAATGAGCCAGTATTACAAATGAACTGAACTGAACTCCCAAATTTTATAATGGAACGTTTTCAATTCTGCTAATTCCTTTTGAATTGTGTCTTTGGATGCTGAAAACAATTTCATCCTTACCTCTGTAACATAAAGAAGAATAGAAAGGGAGAGTTTGGTTAGCCAAAAAGCTTTTAGAAGTGACTGCCAGAAGTGGTTGGAAAAACTGACAGGGCATGAGAGACACTGGAATTTGCTTTCTGCCTGTTGATACAAACAGCATTAGGTGGTTGGGTTGTGGGCAGCACAGATCCTGTCAGTCCGGAACAAGCAAATGCTTCTATTTCCAGAAAATTACCCTTTGTGCAGCTGGGTTTAAGGTGTGATCAACTTTCTGGCAGGGATTTCAGTTCTAGAAAGCAGAGGACCATCTCAAGAGCTGACTGTCTGCTGTGTTGCTGCAGACAGAGCCATGAGCAGGGATTGCTTATGGTGTTTCCTTATGGTGGTGCTAAAACAATGCAAAGTTCACACAGCCTTTAATTGCTGCTGTGGATGTTTGACACTTCAGCAGATCAGACTCTGTGCTGTCAAGATGATCATCCATAGGCTGCAACGCACTCTGACACAGTTGTGAAATATTAGGTTGAAGAGACTTGCCCAGCTTTGCCCATAGTCTTGGGGCATCATTTGCCTTCATCTAAAACACATTTGCCCTTATTCCACAATCCTCTGCTTAGTCACTACCTCCCAGCTCTGCAATGGGTGAGATAGAGATTGTAAACCTCCTCTTCTACTCCTCATTCTCATTGCTTCATCTCCAGGCTGGCTTGGGTAAAACACTGTCTTGTGAGTAATGGCTGTTTCATTATTCAGACACTTGATTAAGGCAACTTTCATTGTGTTTTTTACTTAAATTATGGGTCTCCAATATATACTTTAAAATCATATTATTGGTCTGTTAATCTAGTTTTTGTTGATTTATTTTGGTTTTATTGAGTTGTCCAAGAGCTAGTAGCTTTGTGGCATTGCCTCATTTTGGTCTGTCTCTGTGTATCAATGGCTTAGTTTAACAGAGTACTCTGCTCCTCTAAACAGATCCCTCAGTCAATCCTTCTCAGTCTCGTGCCCTGCCTCATCCAGCTCCTTTCTGCAATCCCATTTTCACCCCTCTAACTCCTGCTCTCCAAGTCTCTCATCCCATTCATTCAGCTCCTACCAGCTTGAGATCATACCAAGAACCAGAGAGCATCTCTGATTGCAGTTCGGATATTTAGAAGACCTGGCACTTCCCATAGCATAGAACATCTTGTTTAGTCATACACAGGTAGAAATGTAAGTGATGGAAGCTGGCAAATATGTAAAAATGCACTCATGAACATGTAGCAACAGCGTTTTTCTCAAAGATGTCTAAACTTGGCTTAATTCACATAGATACACACAAAATTCATTAAAAGAAAAACAGTTCTATCCCAGGCAAATTTCAAGTCCTTCCTCTAAAGTCCTCAAAATCCCAGAGGAGGTTTTAGAAAGAAAGCTAAAGGCTTTTTTTTTTTTTTTTTTTAACGTGAGTAAAACAACATATTTTTCCTTAGCCTTGTTCTCAGAATCTGCTGAACTGTTTTGACTGAAATTTTCCAAAAAACTTCAGCCTGAGGCAGACAGCTGGCATGGAAATTTTCAGGCCAAACAATTTGCTTAGTATAGTTATAAGAAACTGTGAATGCTGTTTTATTATTAAAGCGGCCTCGCTCTTCCCATAATTGACAGCACTACCAACTAATAAACAGAGAACTGGAGATTGTGTTACAAACTAATTTCGTATTTCTGTGTTTTATAGATTTTTTTTATACTGGAAATTTATTATAAAACTGACACATGCATTTCAGCATATGTTAGCAGATGATGAAATCTCAAGCTTCCTGGAAACCAAAGTGAATACAAGTAATGAGAATCCCACGAAGTCACATCAAAGTGATACAGCATTGCAGGATTTGTAGGATGGGATTAAATCCAAAGAAATCTCAGGAGATCTTGCACTGACAGAGCAATCACACAAATTCCCATGTATCTCACCCTCAGGTTCAGTGTCCTGCTGACAGAGGAATTCATATTTAGTATAGCAGCATTCTACTGTAACGGCAACTGTTATCACAAATCAGAGCCAAAAAATCAAGGGGGAAAAAAACCCAAATGGAAGCTCAGGAAATGGAAAGAATAGATAATTGCATTTTGATGTGACCAGCTTTTTTCTTTTGTTGTCATCATCACAGGTGATTCTCAGGCTGCAGTTTCACATCAGAGCCAACTTCAGGACTCATTGGCATGGGAGGAGAGGGGTCCTGCTCTCCCCTTCTCCTCCCATCCCCAGCTCCTGTCCTTTGACTCCTTCAGAATATGTCTGATGATTTATGCCTTTTTTGACAAGGACATAGGACAAGGGGTAATGGTATAAGAGAGGGCAGGTTTAGATTAGACGTTAGGAATAAATTCTTTACTGTGAGGATAGTGAGACACTGGCACAGATTCCTCAGAGAAATTGTGGCAGCCCCATCTCTGGCAGTGTTCAAGGCCAGGCTGGATTGGGCTTTGACCAACCTGGCCTGATGGGAGGTGTCCCTGCCCATGGCAGAGAGGGCTGGGACCAGATGATCTTTAAGGCATCTTCCAACCCAATCCATTCTATGATTCTGTGATTCTACAATTTAATTTATCAACCCAGGACAAAACAAGCTCCATCTTTTGCTTGGGGTTTTGTTTTTTTTTCTGATGACTTAGTGACTTACATCGAGTCAATGTGGTGGAAGCATTTGCCAAAGAGAAGAGAGAAAGAAGAGGGTACAAACAGCTTTGTGGAGGTGATGAGTGTTTAGGCTAGTCCCATGATCCAGGAGTTTTTTCTAGATTGCCAACTATTTACAGCAGTTTTATTGTACTGATATGAAGTCTAATTTTATTCATGTGAACATACAGAGTGCACTTTTGCATTACAGTCTTCTTTTGAACCATCCTGCTTAGTAGGCCTTAAAGAAGTTGTCCTCTAACAATTTGCTGGATTCTTTTTGAACCCAGCATGTAGTTGTGATTGCCACAAGAAAAAGCATCAAAATTTAAAATCATGCAATGAGTGAATAAGCCTTCCTGGTTTTCTGCTTTAAACTCTCAGTTTGGTAATTTCATTAGATGACTCCTACTTTGTGGGTCATACAGCAGGATATATTCCTTCTACTCTTTGGTTTTGGTTTTTTATTCCCAGCTGAAAATCCCTGCCTCACTTTATCTATTCTGCAAATCTTTCCATATTCCTGATAATCTTTTCAGCGTTTTCCTCTGCCTTTGTTAATTCTGCTCTGTATTTTAGAGATGGGTAGACCCAAAATGTATGCAGCATTAAGACAGAAATGCATGTTACCTTATAAAACATCAACCCATATTATATTTAGCCTGGAGAAAAGGAGGCTCAGGGGGCAACATTATCACTTTCTACAACTGAAAGGAGGGTGTAGCCTGCTGGGGGTCAGTTTCTTCTCCCACTTTACAAGTGACAAGACAGGAGGAAATGACCTCAAGTGTCACTAGAAGAAGTTTAGATTGAATATTAGGCAAAATTTGTTCACTGAAAGAGGGATCAGGCATTGGAACAGGCTGCCGAGGGAGTGGTGGAATCTCTATGCCTGAAAGTGTTCAGTAAATGTGTGGATGTAGTGCTTAGGAACATGGTTTAGTGGTGGGCCTGGCAGTGCTGGGTTAATGGTTAGGCTTAATGATCTTACAGGTCTTTTCCAATATAAATGACTCAATGGTTTTTCTCTTTTCATTGTCTATTTTTTCCCTAATGTATCTCAAAATTTTCCCTGCGCATTTAACTGGCATGAGCAGAGAGCCAGTATTTGTAGAGGGCATCCCATGGAGATTCTTCAGCCAACTTTCTGTGTGGCACCAGAGCCCACATCGTGCATGCATTATTAGAATTGTTTTTCCCTTTATGCATTATTTTGCTTTTATTGATACTGAATTTCATCTGATGTTTTTATCATCCTGCTTGTTACTCAGTACTGTGAAAGAAGGTTGTAGTGTAATGGATGGAGGCTTTGTGAGAGAATCAGAAAGCCCAGCAATGAAACAGGCTCTCATTTTGACTTTTATTCTTGTCCTGGGGATAATCTGAACAAAAATATGACCAACAAAATACCCTTTATATAAAGCAAGAACAACCAACTTGCCTGTCTTGTGACATCTGACTGTGAAGTTGTCTGTTGCTCAAATGTTTTTACTTATCATCATCAGCATCTAACAGAATCTTTTTTCCTATACTTCTTTCTAGCCAATGTTTGCTCTTCCCCAAAGCAGCAAATTATGCCCTTGCTTCCTCCATGCTGGAGCACCAGAATCCTGATACCAAGGGACAACTTAATGATCATCTTCTCACAGCCTGACATGTTTCCCCTGTACCTCCAACTCCTTTCTATCCTAAAATCCCTCTTGTTTTCATGATGCCCTGCAAAGACATCTGGGATTTGGAAACTTTTGCTATTCTCTCGATTTTGCTTTTATCTCACAAGAAAGTGTGAGCAGACAAAGCCACCTGCCTGTCACTTAGAGCCCTGTTTGCTGGCAAGCACTTGGGTCTACCTGAACAGGGCTTTCTTTAGGGCTTATCTTTTACGGCTTATTATTGTTGCTGGTGCTCACAACCTTATTTGGGATTGGAGGGATGCACAAATGACTCGTATAGAAGCTACAAACCGTTGCTTGCAGCCCTGCATAACCCCCCCATTATGCTTTAAAATGTCATCTGTTTGTGGCTTTCTGCGCTGAACGCTGCTGATCACAGCTTTGGAGAGCAACGTTATTGTACACCTGCACCACTTTGTTTTGTATTCTTTTATACCTTCTGCATAATTAATGTTTTGTTGAATTTTATGTATTTATTTATTTTGGCTGATGTCTTCTCCAGAGATTATCAGACATAGCAAGCATCTAGCATCTCATCAAGTTGGGAAGATGGTAACTAAGAAGAAGGGGATATCAGAAGCTGATACTAGGGAAGAAAAGTGGATCTTTTAGGGGGTGAGAAAATGGGGGAACACCAGAAAGAGAGAGACCTCTACGATCTCTTTCATCATTAGAGCTGGATTCCTGCAGCTGGTGGTCTATTGTTCTCTGTGCACTGAAGACTCTTTGATTCTTTTTTCCTTTGTTTTTTTTCCCCTCCACCCTCCATTTCAGAGCACGGAAGACTAAAAAGTCTGTAACATCTCTGCTGTGCATGAAATATATAAATCAATAAAATCAGGATACCCAGCCCCAGCAAAGCTGCCCAATCTAACATGTGCATGTGGTGGAATATATTCTTCACATGTCAATACTCCTGTTTGTTTCTCTCTCCTTCCCTCTGCTCACATGAAAACACCTGGAGTTAATTTTACGCAGACTATGCAGTAGCTCACCTTGCCATCATGTTTCCTTATTAAGACATTTCATTAAGGTCTTTTTTTAAAATGTGCACTGCTTTTGGCAGACTGAGTGTTTGAAAGTGGACACTCCCAGCATCAAAGATTTTTTGGAGATAACAAAAGACAATCACATTCAATCTTGTTTTAATCCCCAAAGCACCACAACGCTTTAACCTAAACCAGGGCCAGATCCAAGAATCATTACTGTTAATTCAAAGGCTCCTGTTGGTTTTAATGGTCTCTGGACCAGGCTTTTTCACTCCTGCTGTGGAACAGTGCTGGCTCCCCCAGCGCAGAAGCACAAAATGGCCGTGAAAATTGAAGGCTGGTTTGGAAATGGATGTCATTTCCACTGCTGGACTAATTGAGCGTGTGCAGCTGGGAGTGGCATAGGTTTGAGGTTTTCTTCATGTTTCCAAGTAAGTCAAAGTTCCTATAATGAAAACATGTAGAGTGGTGTTTCGTAGCTATTTTTATACCTACATCAGACTTGATGTTAGTGGCCTTGAATTATTTAATGTTTTTCTCCCTCAGCTGTCATCTCCAGTGAGTTCCCATTGCAAGGCTGTGGGAGTTGTTGTGTAAAGGAACAATGTAGGAGCCTGGCATTGGCTTCTGGGATGGGGGGGAGATGTTGCCTGGTTTTGTTTTGTTTCATGTCTTTAATCCTATTTTATCCTTTTTCTTTCTGGTGAGAGGGACATCAGGCCAAGGTATTAAATCATACTGACCAGCGTGGGCTGAAAATGAAGTACATGCCAGCTAAAGACACAAATGGGGAGTTTTCTGCTTAAACCACCGAGCGCTAATGGCTGTCACATAGGAAGAGCCAACTATTTAACATTCAGTCTATTCAAAAAACATTATTATGTCCCAATGGTAATTTAAAACCACATCTGTTAGAACCATATGTGGGGAAAGTTTACCTTTTTTTTTTTAGCCTTTTTCCTGAAGTCCCAAGTTACCCTCTTTATAGGGCTATCTTCAATGTGGGCCTCTTTCAAAATTTCAGACTGACAGCCATGACATGCCTGGAACAAAAAGAACTAAATGAATTGAACTCTTATCTTTTTTCCTCTGAAATTAATGTGTGGGCTTTTAGTGGATATCTGCAAGTAGACATCCATCTTTGAAAGGAAACATATATACTGGGATCATGCCTCATGCTTCTGTTGTCTATAACCTGATATTTGTTTGTTCATCTGAGATACTGGATATTTCACAGGTTTTTCCCCTGGTTGTTATTCAAGCTTTCTATTAACAATGCATGTGACCTTTGAAAATAGCTCTTTGGTCAGTCAGACCCTCTAATTCTTTGTGGAATTGCCACTGGATTATTCTGTCCTTAAACATAGAAGATATGGATTTGTTTTCAAAGCATCCCATCATTGTTATCTGACCTGCACTAACTGGCATAGACTTGAGATCCTTAAACTCAAGCAGTGCTAATAGCATATTTGACATGGAGAGTGGAAGTTGGTTCCACAGAACACTCAGGTCAAAATATCTGCTACAGGTCCCTCATTATGTGGTGGAGAAGGGGCTCTGTGTCACCTCTACATCGAGTGCAACATGCTTTGCCATGTCTCTGTGTACCTGTTCATCCCAGCTAAATGCAAGCACCTGAGTGAATACTTTGACAGATGGTAACTGGGGGCAAACAGACTTCAAGCACAGAAGTCAAGCAAGCTCTTTATTCCTTGTCCTGTTACCTGCTCCCTCTGCTTGAGAAGAGTCTTCAATAAAACCTGGAGAAAACTAAATTCCCAAGTGGTTGGCAGGCACTGATTCTCTCTCTGTGCTCGATGAGACCACTCATTGTGTTGTGGTAGAGAACATTTCCATTATGGCACCCCACTTCTCTGAATTCCAATTTTGGATGGTGATAGCAAGAAGAGCTGTGTTTTAATTATGATGGTCAGGCTGGAACACCAAATACTGGTGTCCAAGCTGTGATCCCCTATGGGTAACTAAAATTGTTTGTGTTACATGATGAATTTAGAACACTCCAGGGCTCAAGCTACCATTCCAAATATCCCCTTATAATAAACAACAAATAACTGCTCTCCTGAGGCTTTTATATAAGTGTCAAAAGCTTAGCCTTTTGTAGAATCCCACAGAAGTGTTAGCCCTTCCCTGAAGTAATGGATTTTCCCATTAAGTGCATCCACATCTGTTAGCAGCATCAAGTTTTCTACTTTTTGTCCTTCACAAGTAGGCCGAGTACCTCAAGAAACAATCAAAAAGTAAATAGATAAGTGTGTAAGTACTAATAAAGCCACCCCTCATGAGTTAATATCTTTCCAGTGGCATTCACAGCACGGCATATTGTGCATCCCCCTCCAGCTGTGTTTTAAGCACTGAACAATGAATTTTTTTCGCTAAAGGATGTTAGTGATCCCCATGTACAGAGCACCTGACAACCCAAGAGTTAAATATGCAGCTATAAATAGCATGCCTACTTTGATGGGATGCATTGTATTGTAATTTTAGCACTAATTAAATTGGTTGTAGGCATGAAATATCTGAGTCTTTCAGAAACATGTGTAAATATCCAAAATTAGGCTGGTTTTTGTTGTCTGAATGTTTTGGCAGAGTTGTGCCGTTGCATATGAAGTTTTATGAGTAGCAATATAATAAAGATGGGTTTGCATGTCAATGAGCAGCATTTTTTGATTCATTTCGGGTTAATCAAGTGCTGGAGTTAAATTGGAATGTGTTAATTTGTTCTTGGTTTAAAATGAGACTCTTCTGTGTCCTGTAGCGAGTTTGATGCTCAAAAGGTTTTGTGGGGTTGATTGCTTCCAGATAAGTGGGGAAGTAGCTATGCTGAAAAAAACCACTTTAATTTGAATGATGTGCATGGAAAATGTGGGGGGGAAATGAAGAAAGCTACAAGAGAAACAACACATTTTTATGTTTTTGGCACAGCTTACTTCATATTCCTACTCCCTGTCCTTGTGTGATCCCTGAGCACTTGATGGATGAGAAAGATAATTGTTGATCATTTCATGAAGCTCTGCCAGTAACACATACCAAATATAATTAAACCTTCAATTTTATGCTTTTAAATACATTTTCTCACCAAATATAGCAATTAACCACTTTCTGTCAGAGCAGGAGGAGGCAAGGTGTTTGGGGTCCGATTTCCTAGCTCCACTTAGTGTGAAATGTGGAGGTTTCATTTTCAAAACAATCCTACTTTTCTGTTAGATCATTTCACCTTTGAGGTTCCATGAGAGTCATTCTGGAACTTCAGGAAAATTGCCACAAATGATGCTTTTGCTTGTTAAGCTGCTTTGCATGGTTGAGTTGAACTGCTTCCAGTAATTCCTTGTCTCACTAGGTAAATCACTGCAAGACTCTTGCAGCTGGGACAATGAACAAGGGAAGTTTAATGTCATTCATATCTGATTTTAACCCTATGCCTATGGTGTAGATCTCAGGCTAATTCCTTGGAGAAAGTCTTTTTAAAATTTCTGTTGTCAAGCTGATCCATTTTGTCCAAGGTTATTGTTATTTTGTCTATAATATAGACAAAATATTTGATTGGGACCAACTTTGATGCAGCCGTGATCCTACTCAAAAGCAGGATAGACGTTGTCCTTTTCTCTAAGTAAGAGAGAATACCCAAGAAAGTATTGGAATGACAGCTCTCAAACAGATGAATCACCTTTAAGGGAAAACGAGAGAAATGAGAGATTGATGTTGAATGTTAACACCTGGTGGACACTTCAAGAACAGCCTGTCCAAGGCAGTGTGTCTCTGACTGTCCAGAGCCCAATTCCACTGGGACATGCAGCACAATGCATTTTGTACTCTTCTTGAGCATGAGGGCATGCTCCATTACCTGACTTGTTTTTACAACATATGTGCCAGACAGCTTGGGCAGGAGCTGAACAGCCCCCAGTCTTGCAGATCGTGTCCCACAGGGCAAGTTAGATGATTCTCTTTTCTGTTAGTGTTTCTTGATTGTTATAGAGACATTAATTAAAGGACATATTCTTCAAGCCACCTTTTCCAGTTCCTGGGTGAACTTTAAATTTGAAACATAAATATAAAACAAATCTAGATGTCCTGATGTAGTTACATTCACTAGTTATCGAGAAGACACCTTGACAGTAGTAAGCAGTTTAAAGGAGGGGACATGGGGACTTCTGATCTGTTTGCAGCTCTCTTTTGTGACCCAGGAGAACTCACTTGTATTTTTGTCTCAATTAATCTGTCCATAGAAAAAGTTTTCTAGTAACTTCCTCTTTGCCACATCATTTTGGAGTCCTGGAAGCTCTGTCTCATTCTCCCTTCCCTTAATATATCACTGCAGTGTCCCGGCAGCATTCATTTTAGGCTACAGAAATTCAGTCCATCATTCTTTGCACAAATTATTGAATGTGGGGATCACATTATAGTCAAACTGTGACGTAGAAAGTTAGTTGACCTGTCTTTCGGGACATTTGGTTTTATTAGGTTCCTACATGGGTTTACTTTGATCCCTTTCACTGTTACCCTAGAAGATGATTCCAGGCCAGATTGTAAAAATGTCAGTTTCTTCAAATATGTGAACAAAATGCTTTCTAAATTTATCATATCTTTTGAATTATAAGTCCAGTGTTCTGTATGAGACAGAATTGTTACTTTCACTTTGAAAAGATTAGCCATTTAGCTGTCAGGAGGTCACAGGATCCAGCACTGTCTATAAAAGGCTGTGTTTGGAATAGGTGCACCCTCAAACCTACATTGTCCCAAATATCATATACAGAAATTAGGTGAATTCTGAATTATACCAAAAGAGCTGAATCCTATGTCACTCTTGCAACAAGTATATATTTCCTTTCTGCAGATCCCATATTCATCAGAGATTGATAATTTCAGAGCATACACTTCAGCTGGAGAGTGTCTTGTCCTTATCCCATCTGGAGTTCTGCATTCATGTCTGGGGCCCTCAGCATGGGAATGAAATGGACTTGTTGGAGCAGGTTGTGAGGAGGGCCACAAAAATGCTCAGAGGGCTGGAGCACCACTTCTATGAAGACAGGCTGAGAGAAATGGTGGTGTTCAGCCTGGAGAAGACAAGGCTTAGAGAGACCTTGTTGCACAGGTTGTCCAGAGAAGTCAAAAGTTTCCCCATCCATGAAAACATCCAAGGTCAAGCTGGACAGAGCTCTGAACAACCTGTTCTAGTTGAAGATGTCTCTGCTCATTGCTGGGGAGTTGGTCTAGATGAGAGTTAAAGGTCCCCTTAATCCAAACCTATGATTCTATGACTCTGTCTCCTAGGAAAGGGGGGGGAAAAAGGTTAAGGGGGTAGGGAGGAAGAAAAGCAGACCTGGGTACAAAACCACTCCAGGTTACTGCCCTTGCTGATCAAATTTTCTACTTTCTCATCCCAAGCATGGACTTAAGAGAGGAATAATGTGTCAAAACTATCTCAGATGTGACATTAGCAGAGCATTGGGGATAACCCCATTAAATCAGTTTAGACATAGTCCCCTCATATAGGAGGTTGATAGGTGGTAACAATATAGTTAACTTTCCTGCTGGTTTTATCAGCAGTGACTCAGTGTTTTCTACCCTGAAAACTGGGGTGGAGACAGAAAATGCCAAGGGAAGCAGACTCGTTGGCATGCAAATAGAGAAAAGATCTGCATTCCTGGATGAAAGCAAGTCCCTTTGTTGCCTTAATTTTTCCTCATTAGTTTTACAAAAGAACTTTGTAAAGAACAAAATCAAAACATACAGTTATCTCAACTGTTCGATCAAGTACCACTTATGTCCAGGCTGCTTTCTGCCTCTCTGAAGGTGTTGGGAGAAAAATGTGACTAGGAGGTGAAGAAAGCCTCCTTAAGTCTAAAAGATTTCTCTAACTTTTGATTGGTTGGAACAACAGATGTACAAAAGCCGCATAAATCAGAAACCTCATAAAAAGGCCATACAGGATGAGTCAGAATAATATATATGAAAAGATCAGATCTTCAAACTGAAACAGACAGAAAGATCAGGAAAGGAGGATACAAAATAAGCTGATGAAGCCTACATATTTTCAAACCTTCATAACAATTACATTAATTTAGACATCATTTTTGGGGGCCACCCAGAGGACAGCAAAAGAGTAGGAAAATATTTTTTAGGAAGATGAACACAAGAAACCTTCACCTTCTCTTATAAGATGCAGTGGGAGATATGATGAAGACAGATAACAAAACTCTGAAGTAAAGATGCCAATATTTTTTCCAGTACCTGTCCAGTTAAAGCATCTATTTAATGAGTCTATCCAAAGCAGATGCTACTTTTCTCTTTGATAAAGGACAGTGCAGGAGCTCTGGATGGTAACTTACCTTGTGATCTCCAAACAGCTGCTTATTAATAGAAATTAAAGTAGCCACCACAGCCCAACTGGTATCAAATCCGTTTTCTCCTCTCCTATTAACTTACAGTGAACATGGTGAGGAAATGTTCCTTGCCAAAACCCATTGTGCTAAGAGTCAGAAAATCCTGTGGGTTAGATCCCTTTCTTCTTCAGGTCTCCTTGGCAGAAATCTGCATTGGCCAAGACCCAGGGAATTCTAGCTAATAAATTATTATGTTGGAGGGACTGCTCACCCTGTAGCCATGCTAATTAGGTTCTTACCAGCAAATCAGGTCAGTTTATATTCTTGACTTTAATATAGGACAAGCATATGAGACCACATGTTTTAGGGTTTTTTTTTATTTGCAAAATTAGGTAGAGTCATAGTTTGTAAGAAAACCCTTCTCAAATTCTAGGTTTTTCTAAGTCTCTTTGAGGTAAAATTGGTATGCCAGTAACCCCTGTCATTTCTTGTTATTGGCTCTGTATCTTGACAGTCCTAATTAGAAATTCTTTATGACTGATAAGACAGCTAACACGTAGGAAAGAAGGTATCATAATGACACAGGTGTCCTTGGTATATATTCTTCACATCCCAACTCTTTGAAAAACTTCCATATTATTATTAATAACTCCAAGGCATATTAATTCCAACTTGAGAAACAGTGACTGAAAGAGATAAAGACAGAGGCATTGTGGAATCATGTATTGCAGGAGGATATTGAGTATAGTTCAAAAAAAGAGAAAAAACTCCACAAAAATGTTTTACGGTAAAGGGCTTAATTTTTGGAATCATGAGGGGATCTAGTGCTGCCAAGGACTTATGATGACAGAAGAGCTGCTTTAGTAATCAAACTGTGTAAGAAGAAAGCCAGGAGGTTAAAGGCCCCTCTGTGAGATGAGTAAGTGTATAATGGTTTAAGTATTCCTGTTACTTGTCTGTAGTTATCTGCAGGTGTCAGCTGACTCTTAATAACCCCAATACATTAATTCAAAATGGTTTTTATCCTTCATAAAGTATATTGGATACAGCAACACAGATTAACTAATCCCTGTCTGTGTAAGAAGAGCTATTTCCGTCTGAAGTTTTACTCATAAAGGGAATTGTTCAGATACAGTGTGTGAGTCTCCCTCCATAAGTTCTTATTGATATATTGCTTTCTTATGTGTCTTTCCAATTAACTTTTTACAAGATTATAGACTCCATTTCCTAGATTTATGTTGCTGCCCATGTTTATCAGTGACTTGGGATAAAAAATATGGCCATTGCCAAGAATTTGCAGGAGATCTAAAAAGTTGGGGGAGTTAGTAATAGAAGAATAGGAGATACTGACAGACATCTACGTGTCTTGGTGAGCTATGTATAAACACATGATTTCATCTCCAATGTAATGAAACATAAACTCTTATTTAAAAAAGAACTAAAAGCAAGGCAAGCTTTTCATTGGGGATCCTCTATCCAGGCGCTCCAAAACTGTGAAACACTTCCTTGGCATTATAGGGTAAAGAGGAGCTTTCAGTTTAATGTGAAACTTTACTCAAGTACATGAATAGAGAAGTCTCATGTAGGTATAGTGAAACCATCTTGCTATATGGCATGGGTTAATCTCTGATTGGGTACCAGTGGGAGAGACAATGATCCTGATAAACTAGAGAAGAGATATGAGAATAATTAAAGGCTTGGTAAGAGATCACACAGTGAACAACAGGGAGAACACCAGTTGTTTAGCTCCTCAAAGTGCAACTTAAGAACTGATGGAATCATTTTGCCTACTTGCAGAGGCAACAGAAATTCAGTGTCAGGAAGCTCTGCCGGACAGATGCAGCAAAGAGGCAACAGTAAAAAATGTCAGGAAACTGACTCTAGACAAAGAGACCTGAAGCAAAATACGTATTATTTACTATGAAGAGAACAACCTGAAGAGGAATATAATGATTCTCTAGATGAGAAATCTATTTTGGGGTTTTGTACTTTTTAGTAAATACTTCTGCTCAAGCTTGAATTACCTACACCCTGTACTATGTGCTGCATGAAGAATCTTCCTAGTGGTCCATCTTACCTGTATGACTTCTGAATACACAATATAAAGCTATTTTGATATTCAGGGCCTAATTCTTGCAATCTCCCACGTGGACAGTAGTGATCTTTGCCCTGTGCATGTTTAGAAATAGTGACAACTACGTTTCCTGAGCAGAGATTTGATTTCCAAAACTGTTCAGGGGGTTTTTGCTGTAATTTTTTTTTCCTGCTTGTCAAGAGCTTGCTAAGAGGTACTCACTTGTCCTAAATCTGAATAAAAGAAAACGTGTAAGAAAGAACGTGTAAGAAAGCAGGTTTTCTTTTAATCATCTGGATTGATTGCCATTCTTCATATTTTGCACTAATCTGCATATGTACAAAATGAATGCAAATCACTTATAATTTGATAGCAGTTTACATCCCTGTATACCCCATATGTGACAAGAGATAGAGAATGTGAAGCAGCAGAAATTCAAGTGTCTGCTACTGGGTCTAGATTGAACTGGAATTTATGAATAGATACAGAAGTGAAATAAATCTTCTAAAAATGGTCAACTCTGGAAAGAGAAAATGGTTCTTTTCTGATTTTGAGGGGTTTGAAGTGGAGAAAGCATGGATATGAATATATAGTATTTATTTAATCTGAAATTTGTTATCTGTTGCTCATCCACAGAGATCTCAGTACAAGCAGATGGGTCCCATTATGCACCACATTTGGTTTTTTGCAGTCTCAAGTTCCCTCTTAGTTTTCTGGTTTGGCCCAGCCTTCAACACTGCTTTCCCATCACACAGAGTTCTGTTTCCTTTTAAGAAGAATACAACAAGAAATCCATTAATCTTATTAGCAAGCAAATAAAAAAGTAAGTAAAAAGGCAAACTGTGTTTTCTCCTTTCTTTAGTGTTACTGAGATGGAAGCTGAAACTCTGATCTGCTCCTAGCATCGTTCTATATTGCCTATGTAGGCACCTCCTACTCTAACTCTATGACTGCATGGAAGTTGAGATATAAGCACTTGGGAATGGCTGTGAACAAGCATGTGAACAAGTCTGGAGGCAGAGGTGGCTTCTGGCTTCTTAAAACTGCTGTGCCTTGCTTGGAGTTACTAAATTATACATTCCTTCAAACTGCAACCAAAATAAGACAATTTAAAACCAAAATAATTTGATCCACTACCAAGTTTCACTTACTTGGATATTTTGAAACACCTGTAAACCTTATTAATGTGGCCTCTGGATAAAGACAATCATAGAATGGTTTAGTTTGGAAAGGACCTTAAAAACCATCTAGTTCCAACATATCTGCCATGGGCAAGAACACCTTCCAGCAGACCAGGTTGCTCAGAGCCCCATCCAAAGTGACCTTGAACTCTTCCAGGGATGGGGCATCCACAGCTTCTCCGGGCAACCTGTGCCAGTGCCTCACCATCCTCACAATGAAGAATTTCTTCCTAATAGCTAAACTAAACCTACTCACTTTTAGTCTGAAGCCATTCCCCCTTGTCCTATCATTTCTTGTTCTTGTCAAAAATCCCTCTCCAGCTCTCTTGTAGCCCTTCTGGGGACTGGAAAGTGCTCCAAGGTCTTCCTGGAGCCTTCTCTTCTCCAAGATGAGCAATCCCAACTGTCTCAGCCTGTCTTCATAGCAGAGGTGTTCCAGTCCTCTTTTTTGGCCTCCTTGTTCTTAATTGGCCTTGCATTTTGCAGCCATTTACACCAGTGCAAGATAAATCCTTCAAGAGAATACTTGGGCTAAGTCACTTCATAAAGTTCTGGACTATGTGGAGCAAGACCCCTTTTTGCATATAAAATTTAACAAAGAGCAAACTAAATGAGAAGATAGTTTGTGGATTGTGGCATCCATTTGCCCCTTGGTGATTTTGGCCCATGGCTTTTCATATTTCAAGGTCAAACAAGAAGAAGAGCAAATCCCAAAAGGCTGGACTATAAAGAAAGAAATATTCCTGTCCAATTTGTATTTCCAGGTGTTCTCATTTCAGTCATCCCAGTTAGAGCAGAGACCAGCGGTATCTTGTCTGCTGTCTGCAGTGGGGAGAAGGTGGGACAAGGACTTCAGCTGTATGGGAGTGGATGGACTTTCGGGGAATAGGGATGGCAGAGGCAAATTCAGCACTATGAGACCACATTATTTGGCCTCCAGAAAACTTGTTGAACAAAATTTAGCAGACCACAGGTTCATGAGCATGACTACAGGTAATGGTAACTTGCAAATGCAACAGTGTTCAAGGCCTTATTCCTTTTTTTTTATTAGTGTTTTGTTTGGCAAATGATAACTTTTACTGCAACTTAAAACCCCTGACAACTGATTATTGAACTAATAATTATGACATCTTAAAATACCTGCTCTTTACACAAAGTCTTGCTTATCACAATTCAGGCTTTGCTGACATGGGGCCAACTTTATGTACTTGCTCACATTCTTTTAGTTTTTCTTCACTGCATTCCTGTTTTAACAGATAATTCCCAAAGCACTTAAGGAAGTGGAGAATTAATGAAGAATGATATGAAAGTTTCCTCCTTTTCTAAGGGACTTACCCAGATTGGGACCTGAAATGCCTAATATATTGATTTTAGAAACACCCTATTTTTTATAACAGAGGTCCACTGGCAATTTAAAAAGGAGATGGTTAATCTGAAAAGCAATCATTTCTCTGTGATACCTTTAGCCATATTTGTCACTGCTTTTATCTTTGTCATTTTCTGTTGTCCCGAGAATTGATTCTTCCTCATGAAATTTAGCCTATCCTCCATGTGTAAAATTTCCCATGAGTAAAACTAATAGTAAAGGCTACTACACAACATATTACCCAAGGCTGATGTAGTTATTCTGACTGTCTATTTTTATTTAATGCTATATATCTATATATCTTTACCCCTGGGATGGATTTCCATTCCCATTAGTGTAATTATAGGCTGGTATGACTCCACTGGCATTCCTGGAATGATATGGTCACAATCAGTGGTTCTATTGAGTGGTGAATCCCTATACCCTGGAAATTTGGTTTTGATCCATAGACTCATCCATGTTAAACAATGCAATAAAGTCTCTCCCACAGTTATTTATGAGTCTGCTATAGCAAATGAGAAACAGGCTTCAGATGATAGGTGCTCTTTTCATTTCTCCAAGATGATTGAAAAGAGAGTTTCATCAAGAACATGTTATTAAGTCACTGACCATCACTGCTCACTGCAGTGTCTGTCCCTTGTTTACCAGCAGATTTGTGAGAAACAGAATTTCTTTGCAGAGTGGTCCTGCCTCACAGAGATAGAAGACCATTCAGTGCACCTGGTATTTATTTATGTTTGGTTAAAGGGAGTCCCTTGATTAGCTCAAAATTTGTACTATAATGACTATAAGGGTTAAAGTAAGAAATGTTTTGCTATATGTGGCAGGTCTATAGGACCTACTTAAACAGGAAAAGTGATTTTATCTATCAAGCTCTTGTGTGTTGACCCCAGACAGCAGCTAACACCCCTCTAGCTATTCACTCACTCCCTCACAGTGGGATGGGGAAGAGAATCAGAGGGGTAAAAGTGAGAAAATTCATGAGGTTGAGATAAAGACAATTTAATAGGTAAAGAAAAAGTGGTGTACACAAGCAACGCAAGTCAAGGAATTTGCTGACCACTTCGCATGGGCTGGCAGGTGTCCAGCCATGTGCAGGAGAGCAGGGCTTCATCATGTTTAGTGGTGACTTGGAAAGACAAACATCATCACTCTAAACATCCCTCCTTTCTTCTGCTCCCAGCTTTATTTCTAAGCACAACAACATAAGGTCTGGGACACCCTTTGAGTTAGCTGGGGTCAGATGTCCTGACTATGCCCCCTCCAAACTCCTTGTGCACCCTCAGCCTCCTTCCTGATGGGTTGGGGTAAGGAGCAGGAAAAATCCTTGACTCTATGTATGCCCTGCTCAACAATGAATAAGCACTATTTACCATCAGTGTAGCAAACAAATTTGAAAAAACTGCTAGGAAGAAAATGGACTCTATGCCAGCCAAAACTAGTATGCAAACTCCAAGATTAAATGAGCAGAGAAGGAAATGGAGGCTGGTAGAGGCTGTCTAAACATCTGGATGCTAAGTGGTTTGGACCATGATCTCTTTCATGCTTTTGAAATTGTCATTGACTTCAGAAGAATTATCTGATTTAATTCCAGCTAATACATACTGTTGCTATCTCAAACAGTGAGTTTGTTGGGATATCTAGTACTTAATTGGTAATTCAAGGCATAGAGCAGCACAGTCCTGCAGTCCATGGTATTGTAAAGTCACCAAACTATTTTTTTTTACCTTAGAAAATAGGAACTGAATCCTGTTATTATTATGTGTTTAGTCCAGGGTTGATATTGAAATTAACAGTGTTCCACCCAGTTTGTGTCAAGCAGAGTATGTCCAAAAATGTTTGTCATATTCAGCTCACTTCCAAAATCTCTCAAATACAATGTTGGATCCTCAAAGAAAAGTGCTAGGGCTTGTACCCTTCTTAAGGATCACTGCACATCAGAGAACTGCAAGCAGGAGCCATTGATGCAGAAGCTTGTGCAATATATGTGTGTTTGTGTCACATCAACAGCAGAAGGTCACATTTAATTTTCTCCCAGAAGAGCACCCTCTGAGCTGACACATGGAGATAAAGATACTACTCATTATAGCAGTTGTGATTTTTCTACCCAAATAGCTTGTGTGGGAAGGAGATCAGCCTCCAGTCCCTCGAGTACAAACCAATCTATACGGCAGCCCCTCAGCTTGCTGAGCCAGCAGAGCAGCTCCTGTTTGCTGCCTAATTTCAGATAAGAGTTAAACATAAATAATAATAATATCAAAAAGTCTGATTATCTCACAAAAAAGGTTTAAGTGCTGCATATAAACTTAGAGGGAAAAAATAACTGTAAAAAGACAAAGAGAAAAAAAAAACCCAAAGCCAAAAACAGAGTATTTAGTTCCCTGGTACTAAAGTATCCAGAATTCAGTTCTCTTTATATCTAAATTAAAGATGTAAAAGATGTTGTCTTCTTAGTTATATTCTTCATTTCTATCTGAAGGACAGATCCTGAAGTGGCAGATCCTTGATTCTCTTCTGAAAGAAATCATATATTTTTTTACCAGCTGAGCATCTCATATCATTAGAAATCTCCTGATTTTCCTAAATGAATTGTGCAGTTGTCTCATGGTTTGTCATTAGGACTTCCCCAATGTCTGCTCATTAAGGACACCTTCCCTTTGTCTGTAGGCTTGACAATAAATAATTACCTATCAGATTCCCAGCATGAACTCTGGAAAGATTTTGAAAGGGGAATATAAGTAGGAAGAAGAGAAGAGGCAGTAATTAAATGGGATTATTGTGGAAAGGATAGCAGATAGAGAAAAATAGGCAAGAGAACCAAAGAAAAGAATCTGGGAGAGATACTTCCATAATCAAGGAACAAATAAGGAGAACTCCAGGATGGAAATAATATTTCCTTTATAAGCAGCAGAATCTGGGGGAGAAGGTGTAAGAAGATGGAGAGTGAAAGAGGAGGAAAGACAGATTCCTGGAGGCAGTGAGGAAAACACCACACGGGGAAAGTGACGAAAAGACAGCTGAGGAGAAAGAAAGGGATCCAAAATCAGTGGGGATGGACTGAAGATTGCTCTTCTGAGAAAGTTGGTGTATTCTTGCCTTTGCTCCTTCTCAAACCAAACTGTTTTTGTTTGTTTGCTTGTTTTGATTTTAAATGTTTTTTCAAGGTGCAGTTTTAGTTGAATTACATGGATGCTATGCTTGTGATAGCAATGACCTGCTCTGAATTTGCACATTTAGCATGAATAGTTCTGTGTTTACTTTCTTTTTCTATTTGCACATGTGAAAAATAGTGTTTAAAATCATAAATTCAATAGATTTGCACTTAGGAAACTTCAGGAAATGAAAACACAATAATGCAGAATAATTCTGCTTTAATGTGTTTTTTGTAGTCTGACAGCCCATGGTCTGGGATTGACAATAGTTTTCATAATATGTGTGATTAAACAAGAAGTAGTGAAGCCTGGAAAATAAAGAAAAAGGAAGAAAGATTTACTATGTGAGTGTGTGTGTCCATAAAAGTCCACAGCAATGGGGAGAGGAGAATTTTTCAAACCAAGATGTTTCTCAAAGTTTTTCAGCTCTTGAAAACACAAGAACTGGGGAGGGGCACATTAGTTCAAGAGATATGAAGACTGGAAAGTGAAAAGGATCAAATCAAAACCACCTTCAGTTTACATCTGGAGATCATGGAGGGAAGAGATGCTTGTCTAAAAGACAGAAACAGTATTGCTAAGCACAGAGGAAAAAACAGCAGAAAACCATCTTTATGGTTTTTTATTTCCCAAGATAAAGCAAATATATGTTGTCTTCCCATTGTAAAAGAGCAATTGCAAGGTATTATCTCCATTTTAATAGCTTCTGGTAGTTTAACATTTAGGAAAACAAGTATAGCAAGTCCAAGACGAGGGAGAACACACTTTTTCATTGTGATTAATATCCTGCTGTTGCTTACATATGGTCCACATTGCGTGAATGGACAAAGGTACTCAGCCTTGAAATCAGTATGCAAACGTAGCATTAATTAGGTGGTTGGAAAGTCCAATTTGCCTGGCATCTTTTTTTTCCTGATTGAACTTTCCTATAAAGTCAAGGGATAATACTAGTAGTGTCATGTATTTATGCTCCATAAATAAATTTTGCCTCTGGTTTTTAACCAGAAAACAAATAGAGGAACCCAAAGCATAAAGGACAAGTGTCTCAACTGGCTCACTTTTTAATAGTTATAATGTCTTATTTCTGTGAAACAAAGGAAGCCAATCCTTATCGGAACCCGCTACCCACAGAATATCTGAAGTCCCTGTCTGTTGCTCCTGATTAGCTTTCTTCACAGAAGGAATTCCATAAGGAATGATGCTAAAAGCCCAGAGGTAGGTACTGGGGCAGGAGGGCAATACTCAACAGAGTCACCAGCCTACTTGAAAGAAAAATGTATCGTCTCCATTTCTGCAGGGGACAGATGGGATTTAACTGTGCCTGGTTTGTGTGCACCTCATGTTTATCATAAATCCTAATGCTTCCCTTCATCACTGAGCTCTGCTAACTCCAGAGACACTTACCTCTGTTTAAGGGTCTCATTGTGGCTCTTTTTCTCATCTTTCTTTCCAAGCCCTGTATCCAAACGTGGGGAGGACACCCATAATTTATGTCTCTTCTCTCTCTCTCTTCATATGTTTAAAAAATGAGGCCTGAGGAAAGAACTTGAAAAGGAGGGGAAAAGGAATATATTCCTTCAATTAGATCCATGGTGAAAATTAAATCACACATACATGTGTGATTCATTCAGGCATATTTTTGCTCTGTCTGGATCCTCCTGTTTTCTCATTTATAGGCAGAAAAATTATTCCTTACAGTTCTCAGTATTTTTCAAACAGTAAGACTGTAAGTATTGCTTTCCCTTGTTAGCTAGTGTATCTTCTATAATGCTTGTTGTTTGACTAATTTTTCTAAAATGCAAAACCAACTCAGAATGTCCTTTTTTTAGGAACAAGGACCGTTTTTTCAAACCTCGTACCATCCTCTTACCTTGTGTTTTTGCACAACAGAGGACAGAATACACAGTAATACCCACTACTCTTTAAAAAACAATAAATAATAATATGATAATATGATAAATAATAAAACAAAATATTTGTAACAAAATAGTAATATGGATATTTTTTTAAAAATGAATGAAAAATTACTAATAAAATAGATAAGCAAAAGTTAACTGGCTCACCCACTGACTTCAGACTTTGAGCAACCTACTAGTCTGATTCTGTCTTCTGCAGAGCATCTTCTCTGCAGCACAGTGATGTAAAATAAATTACTTGCCTAAAGAATTTGAGGTCACCAGAGAAAAAAGCACCATGTGAATGTGCCATATCATGAGACAAGAGAATAATCATGAATAGCTAAAATAGCTAAAATAAATCAGTTGGGAAAAATAATACCTTGGGCAGCTAGATCAGCAAAAAGAATTAGCTCCAATGACTTGGTGCCTCTTTCATCTTGAGTGATAGAAATTTATAAAGATGCAATGAAATATAAAACACTCACCCCATGGCTTCTTTTGTTTGGAGAACAATCACTTTTGGATGCAATTAAAGGTAGATGCCTGAAAATTTTGTACTGTGTTTTCATGGGCATGGAGTCTTGTGTCTCTAGTATACCTCCCTCTGCTTAATGAAATATTCTTTAAAAATAATGTAAAAGTACCTTTTTCATTTTTGCTTTTAAGTAGTCACTAAAAATTGCTAATATTACTTCCCTTCTAATCACATGTATTATAAGGCAAAGCCTGAAAGATGGTTGAAACATGATATAAAGTGTGCTAATTTGATAATGAACAGCAATGCACAGTATGTCTTCTGTGCATTTTTCGCATATAGTTCTGTGCATTTTTCTCATATAATTCCTCTCGATCCCTTGGAATATCAAGTGCCAAATGAAGCAGCTGAGTTAATTTTAATTCCCTTCACTCCTTTTCTTGTGATGTTTTTCTTTTGGTCTTCTCAGAAATTGTAGCTGGTTTTGATTCTGTAACAGCAAACGTTTCCTAGTGTCAGGTGTGGATCAGAACAGCAGTAGTGGCTGCATGCACTGTCCAGCCCATCACAAGAAATTTTGGGCCCTGGAGCTTTCAGTGGTGTTTGAGTAATTCATGTAGACTATGTACCCCAGGAGGCAACACTTCCACTTTATTCAACTTCACAAGTATAAGATGAAGGTGGCTGTCAAATGGGGTACTGAAATTCAGTGTCTCCAGCAAATCACCCCTGTATGTCTTAGAAGCAGAGAGTACCCTGTCCTGCTTTTTCTGTCACTATCTGGCTTCCGGCAATCTGTCAGCACTATCCACATTTGGGCAAAATTTGGAGTCTGTAGAATAGCTAAAACTCTATAGTAACCAGCTGCAATGAAGTGCAAGGGGAGGCAATCACAGGAAATGTTTTTCTACACTGCATTTAAGGCTCTATGTTCCTTTCCAGGTTACTTGGATCCCTAGAAATGAGTAGCATAGAAGAGTCTCCAAAAAAACAGATGGCCTCAAGGCTCTATCTTGGGGAGAGATCTTGAAATAAAAGGTATCAAAAATATAGTGGATACGAGCCTTGGTGTGGCAAGTCCTTCATAGGGCATCTTCTGTCTTAGTACAAGAGCTACTTGATCATTGTTCAAATATCACCTGATACCTCCAGTCTCTGACCACTTGTCCCTGACTACACAGTGCCAATTACTTCTACCATCCCTTTGGAGTGTGACTTTAAATTCAGTGGAAAAGCATGTCACTTAGACCAGACTCTTCATCACATCACCCTGCAAAGCCACATAGATGAAGTCTTACAGACTGGTGGTAGGAATGTGAATGACACACTATATTTCCCTGTGGTGCCATGTGCTCATAATACATTATTGGGAATTTGTCAGTGAATGTGTGAGAATTTTTTTAGCTTGTATAACAGGCACCTTTATTTTCTCTGGAAAAATATTTCATTTCATGTAAGACTACACAAAATTTAGAATTACTTGGGAAGGCACTAAGTTCTTCATTGTTAGAATTACAGAAGTATGACACTGTAATTCTTCAGCCAAGAATATGCCTCAAAATCATCATCAGGGCATTGCATATCTTAGAAAGATCAAATCAGCTGCACAGAACTCAGGCATGTGAACTTATGGATGTTTTATTCAAGCCTGTCAATGGGTTCCTTTAAAAGTTCACTAGCTCTCTCTGTGAGGGCAATCTTTCTAATGCACGCATTGTAACTGACAAATGGCAAATAAAAGAAGGGCTAGGATGGAAAAAGATTCATGGTGTGGTCTGAGGAGTTGGCAGCAAAGTGTGGGAAGTACCATCTTTTGTTCCCAATTGCACTTCTTAGTTGTATAGCAAAGCAACTGTAATGAAAAGTCTTGCAAAACAGGCTTGGCATCAAATTTAATGATGGAGTTTCCGTTCCAAGGAATGAAACTTCAGGACATCCCTAAACCGCTGAACATACATAACAGTCAGTGCAAAAGAAAGCATCATAGCAATGTTATTTCGTACAGCTGCTACCATTTGGTGATGCGTGTGAGCTGTATTTTCTCCCTAAATGTCAAACATACTACAATTTGTTAAAATCTTGGCCTCAGCAGAATCAGACCAAAGCTCCCTTTACCCTCAGGAATGCCTACAAATGTTTCCCAAGAAGCAGCAAAACGTGATGAGGAGTCAACTGCAAACACTGGAAAAAGCAATCAGAATGTGCCCCAGTGAAAAGTGAACAACCATTTTTGCCTGTTATCAAAAAAGTTTACACTTCTAGTAACTACTACTTGCTAAAGCAAGTACTGGCAAAACTTTCTTACAACCCATCTAAATATTTCACCTTCATATTCTGATTCATCTGTCAGCTTCTCCTATTACCCACTTCACATAAAAAGAAGACTAATGATAGGCCTGAAGATCCAAGAGCCAATGTGCGTCAATGTAGTATATAAATGCTCGTGATGATAAGAAGGATGACAACAAGAAGTTTCATCTGCATAAGCTATTCCCATTAAAACAGATGTGTAAAGTATGCTAACTTGGGTCAAAACCAAATATAAAGCAAAATTATTTGTGTAGGGTAGAAAGGAAAGCACTGAGTGACATTCTACAAAATCCATCCCTCCATGGTTATTCAAAAGGTAGAAGCAAAAGGAAAACATGGTCTGACATAGTCTGCTTTTCAGCTTACACTTTATTCTTTACCCTAGACAGAAGATATTCAAGGAGTGTAATTCTGACTAGTCTGATATCCTTCCCCATAGCTTGTTTCTTTTTGCATCTTTTCCAAAGTTTCATTTTAAATGCCAAATATTTTGGCCTGTGTATAGATTGCCCTTTATTTCAGTAACTACAGCTTTCCACTCTGCTTTTTAGCTCTTAGGTGTCCCAGATTGTTTTATCTAAAATGTTTCTGCTGAGGCTTTCCTGTAACTAGAGGATCATGTAGGTTGGAAGGGACCTCAGAAGGTCTCCAGCCCATGCTCCTGCTCACAGCTGTGTCAATACTGAACTGAGAACAGATCATTTAGGGCCTCCTCCGGCTGGGCCTTCAAAATCTCAAAGGATGGAGGTCCCACAATTTTTTGGGCTTAAATATCTCACACTGGATTTTTTTTCCGCTTTAATCCAGATGGATCCTTCCCTGTCATGCATCACAACTTGGCTCTGTCTTCTTAACAAACTTGCTCAGAAGTGCTGTAAGGCAGCTATGAAATCCCTGCTGAGTATCCGGGCTGAACAAACCCAACTCTCTCAGCCTTTCCTTGTACATAATGTGCTCCAACCTCCTCCAACCTCCTGATCACCTTGGTGGCCTATGTTGGACTCCCTGAAGTTTGTCAACAGCCTTCTTTTGTTGAGGGCCCAGCTGGATGCAGTATTCCTGATGTAGCTGGATGAGTGCCAAGAAATGGGAAAAAAGTACTTCTCCTGAACTATTCATTTTCTCCTTATTCCAAAACCTTTTTCTTCCCTGGCTTCAAATCTGGTTGAGTTTTGTTGGCTTTTTTTGCTGTTGTTGTTTTTAGAAAATAAGTCCCCAATGTAGTAGACATTTGCCCTACAATGCATGATTGGATTGCTATAATTTACTTTATTTGCTTTTTACATTAATTTTCTCTTATTTCTCTTGCCATTATTTTTCTTCCCTTTTGGATGTTGTATTTTCTTCCATTCCTTGTCAGAGAATTTCTTCTGTGTTTTCAGTATATTAGTATTAGTATTAATATTAGTATTAGTATTATGATGTTTCCAGGGCTTTTCTGTATCAACTTTTATACCTCTAAAATAGCCAGCTTTGGAGTAGTTACAGGAACTGTTAAGCAGGAACCATCCTCTGCCTTCCAAAAATCTTGTTTATTTCTGAGTATTTACCCTCTGAGTTTAAATGTCCTCAGCATTCTCCAAAAAGCAGCATCCAATTCACAACATTCTTAATATGTTGAGAGTATAAACTTGTATTTTCCTCTTCATATCCCTGGATCTCAAATAGTACCTTGTGGAAGGAGTTTCATGTGGAGCTGGCTATGGAAAATGTCAAGTTTCTTGGTGAAAGCAGGAGGCTGTCCAGTTAAGAAGAGAGAATTCCAGCTTTCTACTCAGCAGAAGGCTCGGGGACTGCAGTTCCTAAGCAGACATGGGGGTTTGAAGTGCCATGATTTCTCCCCACCAAAACACAGCTGAAGCAGGCAGGAAAGTAATTAGGCCTAGCATGCTTTAATTACTTTTTAAATTTTTTTTAATTTTTTTTAAACTTCAAGGGTGCTGGCAACCAGCGTTATAAAAGGAAGGACCTTTTTCCACAACAGATCTTCCATGTGTCCCTGCATGGTAAACAGATGAGAAGGTAACCAAATACTTGCTGGGATACTGCTCATTATTTTGTTTTTAGCTAAATTAAACATACAATATATTTCCAAAATTTAATTAATGTGATTGTCACTGGCCTTGGGGTCAGAAGAATATCCCAGTAAACAAGATTCTTGTATCTGTTATCCTCTTTATAGAAACATCTTTAGAACTGCAACTTCCTAGTGAATGAGACATCTGCAGATAAGAGATGCTTTTGGTGGTAGAACTAAGTTTTGACCTCTCTATTCCATTTTTAAGATTTGTTTGATCTTAGCTCAACAGGAGTGAGTGGGAACACACTGTGTAGCAAGAAGGCAAAACTCAGTGCCAAGTTTTGATTTATGTTTTCCAAACTTTAGTTTTGTACATCAGCTTTGAGAGCAGGAGGCTGAAGACCTTTGCAGTGTCTACTTTCTGGTCATGAAATCATGGTCAATATCTAATATTATAATACTGAATCTGAGACTGTTAATTTCCTTTGAGTTCAATGAAGGACAGAGCCCAGGAATCTGTTTACCCATTAATTATTCTATCACCGTATGTTCTCAAATTCCTCGTCTCTTTCCCATTTGGAAAACAATGATAAAAACCTTGCCAGTTCTTGAGATCTGCAGCTGAAAATCTCTGAATATTAGTTTGATTTTGCCTATCACATCCTGCTGCCAAAGGAATGATCTAAGAAGAAAGGCAGCACCTTTGCATATGCTCTGAACATGTTTTGCTTGAAAAGATTCCCAGTTTCTGGTAGTTCATCCCTCTGCCATTTTGTGTCATCTTCCACCATCTTGTCTCACAAAAGGCAGTATTAGGAATTAGAGCACTAGAGGAGAGAAATGCAGACAGGGAAAGCAAAAAGATTAATTAACAAGTTAGAAAAGTGAGTGGATGTTTTTGTTGCCTTTTCTTTTTCAAAGCAGGGCACCTGTTGAGCTGTGAAGCTTAACAAGGAGCAAGAAGGGGAAAAAAACAACAGCTCTGTTCCTTTGTACTGGTTCTTTCAGTATTCTGCTTGAAATTCGAGTGGCTGCTGGAAAGAAGCACTTCACTCTGTTCTTCCTTATTTCTTTGTGCCCCTGTTTGTCATCATCAGGGGAAGGGAGAATAAAGACTGAAAGAAAGGATGAAGAGCAATTGGAGATCACAGGGATGAAACCCTCAGACTGCACCTGCGAGACCAGATTGTGAGCACTGGTTTCATCTTCCTCACCAGTTTGGGATAACAAAACACATACATGGAGATGGAGTATGGTTATGTGCCTGCAAACCTTTTAAGTTTCTAGTATTTCCTAGCTTAAAAACTGGTTCTTCCCCTTCCTTCCTGCAGTTTCAGCACCTTTGCTTGTAGGTAACCAAAATAGCTGCCAACATGCCTGTATTTTACTTTTTCTGAAAAAAAATTGCCTGTGAAGAATTTCCTGATATATCCTTAAGAAAGGAGCTTGGCAGGGATTAGGAAAAAAATGAGAGAAAGAAATAGAAAAGATTGGTGAAGACATGTTCTGGAAAAAAAGGTTTTGTAAAGCCTTTTATTGATAGCAAGGGCAATAAACACCTTGAGACTCAGGCACATGTGGGAACAGGGGCTGTGCATTCATTTCTCCCAGGCCCTCTTCCCCTCCACCTATTCAGCTTCTCACATGCACATTTTCAGTTTTTCCTATGGCTGCAGGAGGATAACATAAAGCTGAATTTTCAGGATCTGAACATGGTGCTTGTTCCTTGCAAAAGCCATAGAAATTCTTTTTCAACTCCATTATAACCTATTAAGGAAAGAGAGTCAGTCATTACCAATATTAATGCCACACAAAAGCCTCTGGGAACCTGTGAAGTAAAGAAATACAAGATCCCCCCAAAAGGCAGGTCAATGCCAGCACAAATTGTATTTTTTGCAAAGGCTTCAGGAAGAAATAAGGATCCTCCTAACAAACAAACTGTATTCATTTCATTCCTCTTCTGTAATTGCACTCTTTTTATAGTCTGTCCCAAGCCTTTTGACTAGACAGGTTAGATAATGGTTCAGATTGTTACAAAATTGTCTGTTTTCTTTGCAAACTGTTTCACCCGTTTTTCCAAAGTTTTAGCTCTACCGAGTTATTGACTCAACCCAAATTCTTCCGTAAACTTGGAGAGTGTGCGTAGTAAATTATTTGGCACACTTCTGTTTTCAAGCTGCCCTACTCATAAAGCAGCTGATCATCCTTTATTCTCTGATTAATAGATGCCTATCAGGAAGATTGTGTTATTTGCTGCATTTAAAACCATAGAATAGTTTGGGTTGGAAAAGACCTCTAAGATCATCCAGTCCAACAATTAACCTAACACTAAATGTGTCATCCCACCACCAAACTGTGTCCCTAAGGACCACATCTATGTGTCTTTTAAACCTCTCCAAGTTTGATGAGTCAACCACTTCCCTGAGCAGCCTGTGCCAGTATATTAGTATTCACCTCTGCTCCATTAAACAAACAAACAAACAAACAAACAAACAAACAAACAAACAAACCACAAGAAAAAGGTTTAGCCCCACTCTTTGCAAATACTCTGTGTCAGAGGGGCTGTAAATTGAAGGCCTTTGGATTGAGTGTTTTAAAGACAGAACTATGAGAATCGAGGGCCGTTTTGTCTCTCCCCACCAGTTCCACATCACTGAAATTTCACTGGTTTTGGGGAAATTGTTCATGATTTACGTCACTTAATTGAGAAAACACTTAGGCCAGCAATTTCTAGTTCTGCACAAGGGTAGAGGCTTCAACCAAGTGTCCTGAATAGTAAAATAAGATATAGATAGCTACTTCTGGAAGGATAATATATAAGCAGATACCATTATGCTTCCTTATAACTAATAAAAGCCTGATACTTCTGGTAAAATATGCAAATAGCCATTTCCCTCTGAGGAAAGCTTAGTTAAGAGAAATGATCCCTCTTAGCTCTTTGGTGAGATCATCTAGGGCCTCTGAATTTCTTATGATAAGGACATGATTCAGAGAGACACACCTGCCTGTGCTTTTCAGCAGTAATTCCAGCAGAATTGCTAAGTAGCTCAACTGCTTTGCTGGCTGGAGCAAGATAAATCAAACCATCAGGTAAGATATTCTGCTAAACCTAAATGTTCAGGACTGCATGAGATTTTCAGGAGATAAAAAAAAAAAAAGACATTGCTGGAGCTCAGTTTCAATTTGAAACTGGATGTAGCATTACATTTAGTGGAATTAATTTCTAGTTTTCTTTGGTGTTAAAATGAGGACAGAAAAACTTGCTGACTGTGTCCCATGTAGCCCATAGACATAAGTGGAAATAAAAGATGTTTAGTGGGATGGTGTGAGTGAAGCAACCATAATAGTCTCAAGATTGCTGATATCTGTATACGGCCTAGATAGTATGTTACACTGAATCGAAAAATACAAGAACACTCCTCAAGCCTTAAAAAAGGCTTAAAACTTCCATGTAATTAAAGTATTTCTATTTTAAAGATGATGCATATACACTAATTGATTTGTCCAGCAGAGAGGAACACAACCCAGGTGACCACCTCCATATTCCTGTACTTTAACTATGACACTACATATGCTGCAATTAGATTAGATAATATGCAAAATAGACCCCTTTACAATGTTCTTTAGCTATGTTGGCTTCTTTATGCTGCCATGACACAGTGTTGGGGTTGCTTATTTCACAGTCACCAAAAGAACAAAAAAAAAAAAAATTTGCACTTGCACTGACACAGTTTAAATATTCAAAATAAGTCATGAGTTTCTGTCATGTGGAAACAAAAAACTAATGATACAGTGAAAGGCTACATTTCCATAACTCTTACTTGCATCTACATATTTCCCATTTGAAAGTCAATGGGAGCCGTGTGGCTAAGTGCTGTGTGACTCTGAGAAACACAAAGGCAGCCTGCCTCCTCCTTGGCAGCCACAGCTCTGTCTTCCCACTGAGGAATCACCTATGTGATTTGCATCTGATTTCCTTGCTAACCTGCAAGAGAACTGGAGCCAAACAGGAGGAGATGCACCAACAGGACCTGAATATTTAGCAGCATGAGAAGGAGGAGTAATTGATTCCCGTTTTGGGCATGCTGGTGTAGCTCCTTTTTGCACAGTCAGGAGGGAAATGGAGTTGAGTTAAGCTAATATATTCATCAGCTGTTGGCTTCTCAAGAGGAGACTTTTAACCCTGTAAATATCTTAGAATCATACAATCACGCAATATTTAGGTTGGAGAAAACCTCTAAGACCATTGAGACTAACCATTAACCTGGCACTGCCAAGTCCACCACTGAACCATGTCCTAAAAAGCCACATCCACCCATCTTTTTAAAATCTCCAGAGATGGTGGCTCTACCACTTCTCTGGGCATCCTGTTCCAGTGAATGACAACGCTTTTGAAAAACAAATTTTTCCTATTAATTATGGTATAATTGTGAGGAGTTTCAGGTCAACTCTTAATATATGGAAATCTATTTTTCCATCTATATCAGGCTGACCAAAAGTACACCTCAACTACTGGATGGTAACATAGATGGTTAAATAGTAACATGGCTGCTTGGATGCTTTTATAGTTCATATAGCTGGCTTAGTACCACCAAGTTCCTTCATCTCTGTAAGGCGTGAACAAGAAGATGACCAAATATTCAATGTGTATATAAACAAACCAATGCCAGAATTTGGTTCTACTCTCTGCAATATCATTTTACGTAATGTCAAGCCAGGTCTTTGAAGGTGCCCTCTCAACTTCTTTATTTTTTTATTCATTAAAGGAAAATCAGTTTCTAACTGTGCATGCTTTGTCCCGATTTCTTTAGCACCATTTGATCAGGAAAAAAAGCAAAAAGTGTTTAAAGCTTATTTTAGTTCTTTTGAAAGCTCTGTACAGCAAGGGAGAAATACATTAAATTCCTGCTGTTGCAGGGAAGTCTAACCAGTCACAGGCTTTCCCAATGACTTGAGTCCTCTGCCAAGGATCAGACTCTAGTCTTATATATCTGGTTGCACAGGAAAAAATAGAAAAATAAGAATTACCAAGATTTGTGCAATGCAGAGATAAAAAGCAAAAAAATCTGGGTTTATTTTTTTCTCAAAAATTAGGTTTGTGTAATCTCACTGTTCTTACATGAGCAATGTAGCACTCGGACATGATTTACTGGTGGACTTGGCAGTGCAGGGTTAATTGTTGGACCTGATGATCTTAGAAATCTTGTCCTACCTAAATGACTCCATGATTCTCTTTCTCTTTTTATCAATGTCCTGCTACCCCTTTTCAGTCAAATAACAGTCCCCAAAGTTGTTCGGTCCTGCAGTGAGCGTGACCCTCCGAACAATCTAAGCCAGTGGGCCTCAGGGAGAGCTCACCACTTGCAAGAGAGAAGTGTGGAATCTCAGGAGAGAGCTGCAAGTGTGACCCCAGCTGGAGTCTGCTCGTTTCTAGACACATCAAAAACTAATGACAAGACACAGCCCTGTGGAAAAATATTTCTTTATACATTCCTGTTAAAATTGGCTTTCCTGGCCTTAATGCTGCAGTGGACCTCGTGGCAGGATATGCACAAGCCATCAGGTTTGTTAAGGTTGCGGTTTTAACTTCTGTGAAACACAAACATCTGATTACTTCCTAGGGTATTCTGAGTCATGAGAAATTAATTTTTGGTAAATGTTTTGCAGTCCCAGGAGTTACACAGATGGGAAACCTTATCATTCATAATGTAGGGCCCCCTGACACAGAAAACTCTTCTGCCATTCTTAATCCATTTGCTAATTCAGCACCATTACAATTTCAAAATCAACACGCATTTATAAAATAACTTGAGTGACAATCTGGACTGCTACAGACCTTCAGGTTAGCAATTAAGGNAAGACCATTGAGACTAACCATTAACCTGGCACTGCCAAGTCCACCACTGAACCATGTCCTAAAAAGCCACATCCACCCATCTTTTTAAAATCTCCAGAGATGGTGGCTCTACCACTTCTCTGGGCATCCTGTTCCAGTGAATGACAACGCTTTTGAAAAACAAATTTTTCCTATTAATTATGGTATAATTGTGAGGAGTTTCAGGTCAACTCTTAATATATGGAAATCTATTTTTCCATCTATATCAGGCTGACCAAAAGTACACCTCAACTACTGGATGGTAACATAGATGGTTAAATAGTAACATGGCTGCTTGGATGCTTTTATAGTTCATATAGCTGGCTTAGTACCACCAAGTTCCTTCATCTCTGTAAGGCGTGAACAAGAAGATGACCAAATATTCAATGTGTATATAAACAAACCAATGCCAGAATTTGGTTCTACTCTCTGCAATATCATTTTACGTAATGTCAAGCCAGGTCTTTGAAGGTGCCCTCTCAACTTCTTTATTTTTTTATTCATTAAAGGAAAATCAGTTTCTAACTGTGCATGCTTTGTCCCGATTTCTTTAGCACCATTTGATCAGGAAAAAAAGCAAAAAGTGTTTAAAGCTTATTTTAGTTCTTTTGAAAGCTCTGTACAGCAAGGGAGAAATACATTAAATTCCTGCTGTTGCAGGGAAGTCTAACCAGTCACAGGCTTTCCCAATGACTTGAGTCCTCTGCCAAGGATCAGACTCTAGTCTTATATATCTGGTTGCACAGGAAAAAATAGAAAAATAAGAATTACCAAGATTTGTGCAATGCAGAGATAAAAAGCAAAAAAATCTGGGTTTATTTTTTTCTCAAAAATTAGGTTTGTGTAATCTCACTGTTCTTACATGAGCAATGTAGCACTCGGACATGATTTACTGGTGGACTTGGCAGTGCAGGGTTAATTGTTGGACCTGATGATCTTAGAAATCTTGTCCTACCTAAATGACTCCATGATTCTCTTTCTCTTTTTATCAATGTCCTGCTACCCCTTTTCAGTCAAATAACAGTCCCCAAAGTTGTTCGGTCCTGCAGTGAGCGTGACCCTCCGAACAATCTAAGCCAGTGGGCCTCAGGGAGAGCTCACCACTTGCAAGAGAGAAGTGTGGAATCTCAGGAGAGAGCTGCAAGTGTGACCCCAGCTGGAGTCTGCTCGTTTCTAGACACATCAAAAACTAATGACAAGACACAGCCCTGTGGAAAAATATTTCTTTATACATTCCTGTTAAAATTGGCTTTCCTGGCCTTAATGCTGCAGTGGACCTCGTGGCAGGATATGCACAAGCCATCAGGTTTGTTAAGGTTGCGGTTTTAACTTCTGTGAAACACAAACATCTGATTACTTCCTAGGGTATTCTGAGTCATGAGAAATTAATTTTTGGTAAATGTTTTGCAGTCCCAGGAGTTACACAGATGGGAAACCTTATCATTCATAATGTAGGGCCCCCTGACACAGAAAACTCTTCTGCCATTCTTAATCCATTTGCTAATTCAGCACCATTACAATTTCAAAATCAACACGCATTTATAAAATAACTTGAGTGACAATCTGGACTGCTACAGACCTTCAGGTTAGCAATTAAGGAACTATTAGCAATGTGGATTTAGACATTTAAGTTGTTTGTGGTTAGTGTCGGTTTTGTTGGTTTTTTTTCTATGTTTTAATTCGGCAGATGTAAAACCAACAAGTGTTTAGCCATGAAAAAGAGAATTTGATGTTTCTGCTTGAAAATGTAACACAGTGGCTTCAGGTCTTACTGACTGATTAAGCTCAGCTGCTGGAGGAGGCTGGATTATCACGTCACAGGGCTGCTTCTTCTAAGGCTCCTTGTAGGGCCACAAAAGATTAAAAGAAAGCTGAGCAGAGGGCAATTTCACTGCATTTAAACCAGTCTGCTTTATTCATTATTCAAGTGGCTGTTGTCCGTGAAATTTTCAAGTAGTGATTTCCTGGGGAAAAAAAAATCATTCCTTTTAGCTTTTCTATCTTATGTTTCATTTTAACCTTCTATCCTTATTTCCCTTGATTTTAAAGCATAAATACATGCTTCCTTGCTTCTTCGAGAGTGAAGTACACCTTCCTCTGAGAAACACTCCTTTAGTACATTTACAAGTGATTAGGTTTACCCTTAATGCTTCTACTGCTAAAAGGGTTCCTGTCCATGGCAGGGAGGTTGGAAAGAGATGATCTTTAAGATCCCTTCCAACCTGGACCATTCTGTGATTCTGATTTTATTAATTTTATCACCGAAACTCACTGCTGCTGAACAAGGGATGTTAAACAACCAAGGAAACTTGCCTTGAGGACATGGGGACCTATCATCTGAGCCAAGAAGAGAATCTTCAGAGCAGCAAGGACAATATAAATTGGAGCCTTGGGACCTGGGTTGGCATAGGTTGGTGGCCTTTGTGGCAAGGAATTCATTACTAATTAAAATGCTATTGTCAGTGAATGTCCTGTGCTACATTCAGACTCTGCCATGGGATAGGAGATTACCCAGCACCAGTGAGAAAGATGTTGGGGGTTGGTTCCCTTTTGCACACAAAAGGTTCCCTAAGATTTGTCATTGCATGAACACCACTCACGTAAGGGTTTGGCAGAAAAGGGAAGGCTTTGCCTTTTGGTGCTGTGTTCAGAGCACCAGAGAATTCATTCTTCTGATTACTGCACCATCAAAATGTCCTCCTGAGGCTCTAGGGAGAAGGTGCACAGTGAAGCACAGGCACATCTCCCTCTCACACTCCCTTTGAGCTCTGACAGCTCATTTCACTTCTCCCTGAACTGGCAGCAGGCAGTGAGAAGAGGCTGACTTCCCCCATCACCTTTTTCTTTGATGAATTCCTTTCAGCCTTGAAAGACATCACCTTTGGGCAAATTCACCAGTAAAAGCACGGAAATGTATTTCCATTCTCAACCTTCATTAAAGTCCAGCAGCTCATCTGTGCATTTAAGGAAATTGAATCTGAGCTTAAAATTTATAAGCAAAAAGAAATTGTTGGAGGAAAAGCTACGGGAATATCATTTATTCAGAAATCCATTACATTCTATAGACTTTATATAAAGAAAAGGCAAAGGTGGTTGGCTGCTGTGTGGATTTGAGTTCCATGGAGGTGGAGATGCTTGTGGAAGGCTTCAGAGGGGAGGCTTTCCACAAGCCTTTATGCCTCCACACCCTTTATATAGAGGAAAAACTGGGAGAGCAGAAATCCTGAGCACAGCTGGGCAGTGCAAACTCATAGCATTTCCAAAGCTGGTGATCTCTCATCCTGCTCAAAGTCAGCACTAACACACGCAGATCACTGCCAAAATCTCAAGAAAAAATGGGAAAGCACACCCTGAGGTCTGGAAGGACAGCAGACTTTCTGAAAGCTTCAATTGGGCTGTTGGGCCCACTTCAGAAATAAGGCATAGATACATAATTAAATGTGTGCTGGGATCCCATGGGTATCTTTAAGACCTTAAAGATGCTCCAGTATTGAGAAATTTCCTTTGAAATCAGGATGTCCATTTCTGTCTTACCAAATCAGCATTCAGGCACTTTCTTCTATGCAAGTCTAAAGCATCAAGGGCAAACAGCACCATTTGTATTTTTCCTATTGAAGTCAGACATTTAAGGGAGAATATTTACTAAGGAAAACTGAAATATTAAATAGACTCTAAAGTGCTTAATGGACGTGCCTTGATTTGCGTCACTCATGCATTTTCTGGTTTTGCAAATCTCAGGAAACGTGGCAGGGCTGACACCTCTCCTGTCCTCAGGTCTAATGAGGGAGGTTTGATTTATATCCCCCACTTTTCTAGATATATACAACCTCCCATAGTAGAGAATATAACTTTGGCCAGGGTAATGCTTAATTTAACATTTGATTATGGGAAGCATTTTTTTAATTTAGAATATTCTCATCTTTGCACTGACAACCACAGGGTGTTACCATCAATCTCTTCAGACAGTCCAGTAACCATGTATCTAAAGAGTAGTAGTATTTACCTTAAGAATATATGTCTACCTTCAACCCATGATCTCCACAGAGGTTCTCTAAAGCTCATGAGATGGCTTCCAGACAATGAAATGAAGGGGGGAAATACTGCAGAGTGTTATTATTTTATTTCATATTTTATAATTTATTTATTTATTTATACGATAGATTATGTATATAACATACTGTATATGGTAGATTATATGTTCTATATTATGTTCTGAACACACATGCAGATAGGCCATTATTCCAGCTGTTTTTGAGGGAGCATAGCCAACTAAAATTACACTGAAAGCAAGAATTTTTAAAAACTAACTGTAAAAATGCCAGTTTAAAAATTTACTTTCTTTGGTTTTGAGTGAACTTGGAAAAGAAAGACGAAATAAATAAAAAAAAAACAATTAGAGAAACTTTTTGTTTGTGCTTCATAGTCAACTTATTTTTCAGATTTCTAGAAGTAAGAAACCCGGCTTTCATATATTCCAGGCAAAGACTGCTTAAATAACATCTGTGTGTATTTTCATGGGAACTTTTGTTCTTTTTCTATTTGAATAATTTATTGATATTACTAAATATGTCAATAAAGGTTTATTGAAACTGAAATTTTCCATTTAGCAGACCTTCAGAGCAGGGTAGAACTACACAGAACAGACTGTCTAACAGTGTCTCCTCTTTTCTATTTCCCATTTCAAAGGGTGCCCTGTTACAGGAAATTGAAATGAAATTTTGTTATGTATAATTTCTTTCAGTGTAGGCATGTTGTAAGATACAAGCAGAAGTATGTTCTTTGCTATCTTATTCCCCAGATCTTGTTTACAAGATGGAAACAAAATAATTAGGTGATGAGTCTATCCGTAATCTTTGAAGGGAGAAAATAGAAAAGGTATAATACCTCTCAACGATTCTGTGGTTTGGAAAAAAAACCAACAACAATCACACACAAACAACACTAAAGCTAAATTCCTTTTAAATCTTTAAAGACATCCTGAACAGCATTTCAGACTACCGCCAGAAATTCTGCAGACCAAATCATCATTGAGCTCGTCTTCATAAAAGTTGAGATTGAATACAATTCCCTGAGAAGCTCTGGAGACAAGGGCAAAGCAATTCAACAGCAGCACATACATTTTTAGAAGCTTTTTACAGCCCTGGCCATTCTGACCTCTGCAATGGTCTTGCTGATATTTAGGATAGAGGAGGATTCTTTTTTATTTTTTTCCTGCCTCACATAGTTGTTTACCCGGCATGCTTTTTCTTCTGTCCTGAATCATCTTGTTGAAAAGGATTTCCTTTGCCCTGCAGAAACTGGGGGGCTGTGAAGGAAAAAAGCTTGACAAAAAGTGCAGCCACTTTCGGGTCAGTTAATTGGGTACCCTCAGCTCACACAGTGCAGACAGGTCCACACAACTCTTTTGAGAACACAGAAATACTTGCTGCTATTATTTCCCCTCGAGTTTTTCCAGGTTAGATTCCAGCCGATGCCAGTATCTCCAAGACAAACTCCTTTGCGTATGGATAATGAGGATGCTTCCTGTTCTCAACACTTTGTGACCTAATAGAGAAAAATGGCAGAGGGGTTAAATGACCTGGCAGAGGCTCTACTGGACATCAGTGGCAGAGCATGAAATAAATCCTGCACTTCAAGGCACAGGCTGCTCAGCATCTTTCCTGCTACCTCTGGCGATGGCCACTGCAAGGGGGGTGATAACATTCATTGGATTAGTCCAGCTCCTCCTAAAACTTCCAGCTACACATTGTGGTCTGAGACTTGCCATAACCACTCTGCCTTGCTTGACTTATCTTTACCACCTAAGGATAAACCTCTAACAGTAGGTGCAAGTGCCTGGAGGCAGGAACCTGTTGTTCTGTGTGGTTAGACTTTAAAGTAGCCTGCATACTTTGGGGTACTGTAGTTGAGGCTTTGAGAGATGCTTGTGGCAATTAGTCATCCAGATGCCATTGAAAGTCAATGAGAACTGGGTGAAATTCTAAGAATGGGTGAGCAGCCAAATGCTACCATATGGTCATAAGCTTTTCCTCACTTTAGCAGAGTGATCAGTATAAAATGGTAGGGAAGTGAGGCTTCAGACTCTGAATAGCAATTGACATAAGCATAGTAAGTACAAAAGCAAGAGCCTTGCTGCCTTGTCCAGCTGATGTGTACCAGACACTAAGATATTAGCAGGGTAATTCACTCCTGAAAGTTGTGAGTTAACCATACACTGGAGCACAGGAATTTCCTGCATTATTTTTTTCCTTGCTTTTGTGGCAGTAAAAGGAAAGACCAAGGTGGCCATATAAGAACATGGATTGCACTTAATCTTCTCTCGTCTTGGGATCAAGAAACAAATCAAAACAGAACTACTTTCAGTCTCTCCTTTTCTCCTTGAGTGCAAAATATGCCTCCCATTCACATGATCAGCCTCAATTCTACTGTACACAAAAAAGCACAGAAAATGAAAACATATTAAATGTTCAAGGCCAGGTTGGATGGGACAATCTGATGTCGTGGGTGGCATTTGTATCAATGGCAGGGAGTCGGGGGGGTGGAACTGGATGATCTTTAAGGTACCTTCCAAGCCAAGCTTTTTTATGATTCTATAGGGGAAAAAAAAAAGGTAACTTGTGCATTTTCCATGCATATAAAACATCATTCTTCCTGCCCTGTTTATGTAGAAAGCACTTTGAAAAAACCCAGATGGGTTTAAGATGAAGAGGGACTACAGGAGATCTTCTCCTTGCACATATGTCCTGCAGCAGGGGAGGAGTGCTTCAGTGCTCCATAAACACCTTGGTTTTGTCTTGCACCGTTCCTGTGAGGAGTCGCATCATGCCTTGTAAAAACGACACCACTGGATCTGTGTTGTGCAAGAACAAGAGAAAACAGAAACACAACCTCAAGCTTTAACCGCTCATGTCTGACAGCAGCTTATTAAACTCAGAGCAGTCATCAGAAAAGTGAGAGCAAGCACAGGGATGAAAAAAAAAGGTTGTTTCTCATAGCATGAAGGAAAAATGTTTTCTACTAAGTGAAAGAAAACAAGGCAGGAAAAACAGTTCCTGTGTTGGGAAAGGTTCTTTTTTATGCAACTCCAGTTTGGGATGTCAGTTGTTAATGTGGTCTCTACAATTTAATTCCTCCATCAAGCTCATCAGCCCAAATATTTGCACATGTTAATTTGTTCAACTGAGGCCCCTTGATCTGTCATATTCCTGTGAATTGTGTTTTCTGTTGGCTCATTCTTTGGGACAGCTTGCCTCCTTTTGGATTTATTATTAAAAGATAATATTTACTTAGTTTCCTTTACACTGAGCAACAACCTTTTCTCCTAAAGCCTGCCTTGGCTTGTGCCTGGGTGTGTGTGTATGTCTGTATGTGAGACAAGCTGCTCTCAAAGACTCATTTCCTGCTGCTCTTAATGACAGGAATAATTAACATCATCTTCCCAGGAATACTCGAAGTCCTGTGTCCCACTGGCATGTCCTGTCTGCCAAGATTTCAGCTTAGATTGGAGTGTCTGCATGAGCTTTGGGACCTCAATTTTCTTGTATTTCGTCTTCCTTGTACCAGAGTCCGCTGGATGCCAATGAGGGTACCAAGACCCTCAGTGCTAAACCTCACTGCACCACCGACCCTCAGCAGGGTAAACACCATAACCCCCACGAATCCAGCAAGCCTCTGCCTGCAAGGGTCTGCCTCTATATCTACCTGTTCCCAGAAGCCACAGGTCTGGGCATTGCTTTGCCTACCTCTCCTTGATTGCACTCTGCTCTAGTCCTGAAAAATCCTTCACTGACTGCCAGAATTGCTGCTGGCCGCTCACTGCCCTTCACAGATCCAATGTAGAGTGTTGCTGCTTTGAATTGTACAAGGCAGCTGTACAAGGGCAGCATCCCAAGAACTGAGCAGCAGGAACTTTGCCTGCCCTTCTCCCATCAACTTCACACTCAGGGCTGGGCAGTCTGGGAAGGTCATGCCTTAGTTGAGGAGCAGCAGTGTCTGCTGCTGCTGCCTGTGCTGAGCTCCCATCCTCCCAGACATAGAACACTGTTAATCTGAAGACTGATGAGTAATGACTTTTCTGAGTTTTTTTTCCATTTCTACCCTTGTGCCGGTGCATTTAGCACTCGTGTGCTCTCTCTCTCACTGACATTTCTTTGTGTTGTGGTGGAAAGCATCGTAGAGGAAAGATTCAGGATTGCCTCTCCCTCTGGAACTGTGATGATTGATGGCAAGCTTTCCCTCTCTATAAAATACAGGTGTACACAGCCTGTACTCCTCTCTACTAGTCCCTGTTGTTGCCGCCTCATGCTTGGTAATGGGACTAGTAGAACCCAGACAGGGTCAGATAGGGGTGCTGGGAGCTTGAGGGATGATAAGAAGATTTCTATTTACCTTTATTTTAAATTTCTCCACTTGCTTTACCAATGACTTTAGATAATGTAATCTTTGCTGTGAATTTCTGTGATCTGTTGTCATGTTTAATACTTTTTAAAGTTTCATTTCAACTACTTTGAAGCAAATTAATTTCAATTCTATTTCTTATTGCCTCCTGCTTATATATAGAAAAATGAAGTGAAATTCTTATCTAGACAATAGCATGTGGAACTCTTTTTCTTTAATGTAGGTATGAAGAGGTGGGATTTTTTTCCTATTTTTTTCTTGTAATCTTCTTCTAGGACACTGAGGAAAGAACTTAGTTATTTTAGAGAGTATTCTCGGCATTCAAATAACCACACAGAGGACTTTGGTTGTCTGTTAGGCTCACTCCTCCCTTCACACCCTCCCTTCTTCTCCTGGGGAAACCAGTTGTGTTGTTCATTGACTTAAAAGACAATTCAAAGGAATCACACAACTTTATTTACTTATCAAAGTAATGTGATGAAGTGCACGCTCTCTTCTCCTCTAAAGCACAAATCCTGAAATTAAGTTGCTTGGTCTGTGTAGGAGCAAATTTCATTAAGCAAGACAGCACAGAAATTCCTTAATAACAATCAGACCTATCCACTTCAGCTAAAACCCACAAATTCAGGCAGAGAGCTCAGTGAGATGATATTTACATCTTTTTCTGGCATACTGCAATATGCTTCCCATTTGGTAGAGATCATCCTCATTCTTCAGCTCTTTTTCCTCTACTCCCAGACTCTGGGAGTAGTAGATAGGAAACTAGCCCACAGAACAAGAGCACAATTGCTGTGCTTCATTGGATGCAGAAAATAAATAACGTGTCTCCTGCACCCATTACTTATCCTTGCTGTGTGTTTTTAGCCTACCTCCTATAAAAAGAAGAAGCTAATTTATAATCATGTTGTTTGTCAGAAGTGTTTGTTCACATCTGTCTGTCGGCAAGTTTTATAAATCAATTAGCCCCAGACAGACACACTCTTTAGCTTTCTGTGTTCCCACAGATGTCACTTTCTCATCAGCAGAAATAACAGTAGCCTTCGCAGGCTCCTAATTTGGGTGCATGTGAAAAACAGTTAAGTATGTCTTCTGCACATGTATATCAGAAGTGTTGTAGTTACCTGGAAACCAACCAAAAAACTACGCTGGAAAGCCAAACATATGAATATAATACAGTGGCCATTTGCATACATATGCATAGGTAAGCCTGTAAAGATATATGTGGAGTTATTTTAGTATTAAAGAGTAAGGACATGGGGATTTTCTTAAAATAACTGAGTTAGTTTATTACCATTTCTGCAAATGTGAACTGAGGAATAAGGTGGAGGAAAATAAATCTGTGTCTGAGATGGGGAGGGATTTTGGGAAGCCACAGTAGTATGCTGCAGTCAGGGGGATTTATGGGTAGCATTGAAGAAGCAGGTAAAGTTTACAAGCACTGCACAGGAGATAATTGCACTCAGCTGGTGCTCTACCAGCCTACTAACTCCTCTAGTTTACTTGAAAACTTGTAGCAATATATTCTGTTATTGCTCAGTACATATCATCTCAAATCCACATAGGAAAAAAACCCCTCATAGAATATCCTGGCAGAGACTCACAAGGATCATTGAGTCCAACTCCTGGCCCTGCACAGGACAGCCCCAAGAAGCAAACCATGTGCCTGAGAGCATTTTCCAAATGCTTCTTGAACCCTTGAACGCCAGGCTTGGTGCTGTGACCACTTCCCTGGGGAGCGTGTTCCAGTGCCCAGCTACCCTCTGTGTGAAGAAACTTTTCCTGACACCTAACTCAAAGTCGCCCCAACACACCTCCATGAGGATTGATCTCTGGTTGCAAAGTGCTTGCTATTAGAGTCTTAGGCTGGTCTGTCCTTCAGCTTCATCTTCTGCTGGACACAACAGAACAACAGCAAACAACGTACTTACAGAAATCTCCATCCATGCTAAGCCTACAGGGAAGATAACTGGATTAAAACACCGTTTTTCTTGAATGTGAACAAATGTATGATTTGAAAGAATGGCAAAGAGTTGTGATGTGTGATGAAGAGGAGGGAGAGAAGGTGAGATATAACTGAGAGGAGGTATGGGGAGATGTGGCAGAGAGGGAGGAAGAGGGACATGGGCACATGAAGAGAGGAGACGCTGGCCACCAGTAGATGTATGTGCACCTTCATCACCCACAACTCTTGCACCCAGACAGTGTCAAAGAAGAGGAAATGGAAAGAGCAAGGGGTGAGCACAGCAAGAAATCACCAGACCAGGCAATACAACCAGGCTGGGAACCTTAGGCAACTACAGCACATTGTGTGATCAAACAAAACAGATGTCCTGGACATTCCAATGCATTCTTTTCTCTGGTTTTGTAAACCTTAGATTCCCTCATCTTCACTTTACTTTCTTTCCTATAGAACAGTGAAGGGGTTAATCTTTAATACCTCCAGTAATAAAACTGTTTTAATTAGCATTAGTTTGGAATGACAAGACTAAAAGTAATTAAGTTACACTGGGATCTAGTTGGAATGAAATTGATACCAGGGGATAGCATAAACATAAATCAGCATTTAAATAAACTGAAATCAGATTGCTGTAATTAGAAGAAAAATCCATTGGCACTAAGACATAAAAGTAACAGATACAGATTTAATAAACATAGTGAAGGAGAGTGAGGAGCCTGAAAAATTTAAATTGTTCCTTCCCACATACCCACTGTCAAAAAAAAAAAAAAGAAAAGAAGATAAGAGATCACTGTTTGGTTAGTATTAAGGAAATACAATTACATTGGCATGGGAGAGAAGTTAGAGAAGATTATGAGTGTCTGTACAGAATGCCATTAACATTAACCTGATGCATTGCAAGTGAATTCTAGTTATAAAAGTAATTACTGGCTACCAAACCCATCTGGAATCTGCAATCAACGGACAAAAAGAGAGGAAGGAGTCGAGGAGAAAGTGATTACTTCTCCAAAGTTAAGACTGGCATGTGTAGTCAGGAGCCAGCAGCAGGCTCATGCATTTTTTTCACGCTATGGAAAGAGCAAACCAGCATATGCCTACCAACTTCTCCTGGGTTTTTTAGGCTGCTTACCACCATAGGACATGACATTTTTGTATGATTAAAAATGATTCATTAGCCTTTTGAATTAAGGGAATCATGTATCTTTTTTAAATGTTATGGCAATTAAGATATACCAGATGAAATGCCCTTTTTTCCTTTTTGTTTTTTTTTTTTTGCAAGACATTAATCTCCTTTCAGGCAAGATAAAGGATTTGGAGGAATTGATGTAGGAAGGAAGATTAAAAGAATTCTGTGTGAAGTGATTCCAGTTCTGTTGGGACCTCTGAGGTAAGAAAACCCTACCTGAGCTGGGAGCAATTCACCAAGGGCACTTGGGCAGATCACGGTGACAATCACAACATAGTAAACTTTGTTTTACGCTCTGGGTCTCCAGCTCTTTTACAGACAGGTCTTACCTCTGACAGCAGGGTCACCCAAGATGAAATTGTAAAGGCCAGTGTGGATCAATGCAGACAGGGAATAGAAGCACAACATTATTTATGCACTATGCAATAGGAAGTCTCAGGCAAGCTTTCTATAGACAGAACAAAAGATGTGGCTGTGTTTAGAGCTCTGCTGACTCATGTGAAAGTTTGCTCAAGGCTGAACTTTCTCTCTGGGGTATTTTTAGTCTGTGCAGGCTTACTTAGGCCTGCACACATGGAAACTCAACCCACCCAATGCATTTCAGACTTGCTGGTCATACCTGGTAGATATGAAAACAGGTTGAGAGAGTTAGGCTTGTTCGGCCTGGAGAAGGCTCTGGGAAGACCTGGATTATCATCCAGTGCCTAAAGGGGCTGCGGGAGACCTGGAGAGGGACTTCTGAACAAGGGCATGAAGTGGGGGGGAAGGACTTCAAACTGACAGAAGGCATATGATATTAGAAAAAAATTTGTTTCAGTGAGAGTGGTGAGGCACTAGCACAGGTTGCCCAAAGAAGTTGTGGCTGCCCCATCCTTGGAAGTGTTCAAGGCCAGGAAGGTGTTCTCTCCTTGAGGGCAAGAACGTGGGAACTATACAGTCTCTAAGACCTCTTCCAACCAAAATATTACGTTTCTATGCTATATGAAATCCATGTGTTATAGGACTGAAGTATTAGGGATCCTTGAGATCTACCACACATGTGCTGATTTGTCAAGTAAGTCCAATATCTACCGCAGGCATTAGACTTACTGTTAACATGTGGGTTGTCCAAAGTACCTAAGGAATGGTAGGGGCATCCCAGCTGAGTGACACACTTTGTGCCCCCAACAGAGCGTTGACCTGCACTAGTGCAGAAGACATTCAGTTGAGATTTCCAAATATTTTATAGTCGTAGAATAGCTTGACTAGAAAGGGGTCTGTGGAGGTGTTTTAACCCAATAATTTTTTCTAATAAGACCTTTTGTTCCAGTCAAAAAAGTGGGTATTTTGAACCCCAAATGTACACTTTTGAATTACATATCTTAAAAAAGATTGGTTGAAAAGACAAGGCATCTGTCTTTAAATTGTTGTGGTTAAGATGAAGAGATTTAAATGGACGCAAAAGCATGAGTGCATGCTCCTATTCTGGGCCAATACTAGCTTAATTTATTTATTATATTTAAAACAGTATAAACTTAAAGAAGTGGGTGCAACTACTGACCCAATCTAAGAATCTGAAGCAAAGTTTGTGTTGCTTAAGTAATATGATATGTGTTACTGTTAAATATCATGGCTCAGTGATGGTAAGATGGAGTGAGAAAGACAGAGATCTGATTCTTAAAACTGAGGACAGAGAAGACAAGAATTGTAGAAAATAGTAAATAAGGTCTTTGTCAGTGGCACACTTTCATTTCCTTTGGCTTATTCAAACATAAAAAATGGTGAAATTAGTGAATTTTTATAAAAGTGAACACTGCTCATCCCATTCTAGTTATTGGGAGTTCTGCCATTAACTTAATGGGACTGAAGTTCCAGTTCCTGTATTTAATCACTGGAAATATATTTTTATTGAGCAGTAACAGAGCACTATTACACCACATATTAGATGTTACTTGCACACATCAGAGCTGTTCCTTCCGCAATGATCCCATTACTTGGCCTAGGATAATTAACATTAATAATAGTGTTGTCATTTGCAAGGAGAGTCGGGATCAACCAAAAATATTACCAGAATAACTTTTTGACATAAGTCAAACAGGCACTCTTTGACCATACTTGACCTCCTATTCACCTCAGACTAAATGAGGGCTTTTAAGACACACCTGCCAGTTTAGTATCAGAGTATTAGGCCTAAATTGCTCTCTGGAAGTCAGTAGGTTTTTCTAGATACCCCTGGATAGAAGGGCACAAAGGGCTGCTTTGATAAGGGTCTTCCACATGTTTTTCAAATGACAACCCATGTAGCCATCAGCTGGAAAATGCTAAGTGGGATGGGGAATTGACTGATCGCACCCGGGTTATGATCGCTGTCATCTCGCCCCCACACAACCCTGCCTGGAAGCAGTTTTACAGATGCCGCTGGCTATAAATGTAACATGTACCTCTGTAGTGTCTTCAGCCTATGGGTGAAACTCAGCATCTGTCTTGACAGCGTCCGGCCTCGTTACATGAGAAATCTGGGGGCAGAATAAGAAATTCTCCTACCAAGTAACAGTACAGAGAGAACTTACCTATGTCAGCTGTAATTGCCGAGTCTAACATGGAAACAGGACTGCTGATGAATATTGTACTTTCACCTGGAGCATAGCATCCAGGTCTGGTGCCATCAGCATAAGAAGGACATGGAGCTGTCAGAGCAGGTTCAGAGGAGGCCACAAAGATGATCAGAGGGTTGGAGCAACTCTTCTACGAAGGCAGATTGAGACTCAGGGCAGTGCGGCCTGCAAAAGAGAAAGCTCCAGGGAGACCTCAGAGAGCCTTCCAATGCCTGAATGTGCTACATGAGAGCTGGAGAACGACTTTTGACAAGGTTATGTAGGGATAGGACAAGAGGGAATGGTTTTAACCTGAAAGAGAGCAGGTTTAGATTAGAGATTAGGAAGAAATGGTTTATTGTGAGGGTGGTGAGATATTGACCCAGAGAAGCTGTGGATGCCCCATCCCTGGAAGTGTTCAAGGCCAGGTTGGATGGGGCTCTAGGGAACTTGATCTAATAGGTGGTATTCCTGCCCATGGTTGGGTGGGGGAGTGTTGAAATTAGATGAGCTGTAATGTCCCTACCAACCCAAACAATTGCTTATTTATGACATGAGAAAGTCTCCATCAGAAGGACCAAAAATGACACAGGACAGGTCCTCAATTTCTTGCTTCACCTTCTGCTCCTTACTCATCCCACGTGAACCAAAGCATTAACTCCTTTTATTCCTCAATAAACAATATTTCTCAACCTGTTCTTATACAAAACTTATAAAAACTCTGTTAAACCAACTATTTTCTTGGGAATTTTCAGAGAATCATGCGTTGCCATGACAAAGTTGCAAAATGGATGGAGTCATCTTTGCTGTGTTTTTCTAGCAGGGAGAAATCGCATGAAAGCTGTCTGCTAGGCTACTCCTTCACAAAATCATCAGATAGATATTTGCTGCAGCACTGCCATCTCGTCTGGACAGAGCTTCTATTATCCTCCTTGTGTCAGGAGATAGTAGCACAATTTTATCACTCTTTAGAAGAAAAAGTTGAAGGGAAGAGGCAAGAAGCCAGATTTCATAGCAGAAGTCCCTAGAAAGCTGGGGACCCAGTTACTTGCTGATGCTGCTTTTTTCACAGTTATCAACTCCCCATTCACCATGTGTCTCTTGCTGCTCATTTTTTAAAAAATTCAGTCCATCAAAAATATAGAACAAAGCTACCTTCTGAAATCACTTACATTGACAAAGTGTCAGCAGTCCTGAAATAGTGTTTTCATCCCCTACTGTGCCAAACAACAGAGTATGTCTAAATACACTGGCAGATCCTGAAGTACACCCTGATGGATAGCAAGGACTTGTTGCATGGAAAAAATAATTTTTTTGCTAAAATTGAGACTTGCTCGTATGAAAGTGCCCTGCCTTACAATACATAAATCTAGAGCTTATCAGATGATCATGACTTTTGAGCAATACTGAAATTATGCAAGTGATCTTGTTTGTCACTGTAGCACAGACCATAACTCTAAGCAAAAATATGAAATATGCACAAAAACCTGCCTATGGTTTATCTTGACGGATACACAACATATCGCAAGGAAGGTGATCACTAGGCTTCAGGTTCAGGGGAAGTTTATGGGCAAATTTTGGGTTTAGACCTAAAATGAGTACAATGCAGGAATCTAGTCTGAAGGGCACATAGGATAAAAATCTTCACAGAAGGAATAGCAACAGATATATAGTAGAGTCAGTTGGCACTTGGATAAAACTGGAGAGCAGTAGATGAGCACTAGATAGAAGCAAAACCTGTTTGTGTTTTTTCAGAACCTCCAATTTGCACTCTTCTTACTTGAGCTTCTTCAGTGAGGTGGACACATCTTCCTCATTTCCCGTTCTCCATTCTCAGCCTGAAGTATGAATGTCCCACCCCAGTCTAGTGAAATAAACAACGGAGTCTCATTGCATTGCATCCCAGAGCTATCCTTAGATAACTGTATGTGTTGTGGAATGAGCAAGAGGACCTCCAAGCATCCCTTGTGTCTCACAGGCATGTTGTGAACAACTGCATTACAAAAACACACAATTGTTGATGTCAACAAGGGAATGTGGTGATTTCTGAGTGGGAGGCTTTTCTTCATGGTCTATTCCAGGGTTTTGCCACTGCTGCATGATCTTGGTGAAGTCACTCACTTCAGCATGAACCAGCTGATCAATATTTAATATGGTGCTAGCCATACTTAAAACCTTTTTAAGGTCGCTGACATCCATGGAGGACAAGGGCAACAGGCAGGCTAGGTATCACTCAGCTGTGGTCTTACAGTTTCTTATCTCAGGATGATGTATCCATGAACTATGTTGTTGCTCCCGGCTGCCTCCACTGCCTCTTGCAATTGGGATTGGCACTGTGGTCCAGACCCTGGAATGTTCTTGGGGGTGGCAGTCGTATCTGTTGCCACAGGGTTTTGCTGGAGGATTACTATGGCTTTTGGAGAAATCCCTGGCAAGGACACACCATTCTCTCTCCTTGCTGCTGTCTTGCCAAATGCACAAGTTTAACCACAGAGCAGATGTGTGTATCCCGATCTGGATACGCGTCCTAAGGCGCGAACACGGGGAGGGTGGGGGAGGATGGATGCGAACAGCCCGAGCGAGTGGACACAAATGTTGGCAATCAAAACGATAACTCGCTTTGATTCACTATCAAAGAAACGAGCAAGGAAGAAAACTGAAAAGCAGGAAAAGGCGAAGAATTGCAGAAAGCAAGAGAGGCAATGGCCACCAAGGATCTGCGGCGCCCCGCCACCACCCCTCTGCCTCCACGTGCCGGCGGCAAGAGCTCTGCCTCTCATTGAGCGGCTGAGTGGCGCTTTGCGGCAGCGACTCCTCAGGGGACCATGGCAACAGCACCGTGGCCGCGTGGGCGTCGCTGTCCACGAGGCTGCGTGGCGCGCACGGCGGCGCGCGGGGTCCGTTCAGAGGCGAGGCGAGGCGAGGCGAGGCGAGGCGAGGCGAGGCGAGGCGAGGCGAGAGGCGAGGCGAGGCGAGGCGAGAG